>CM069908.1:2637251-2860056 GCA_036172215.1 Camellia granthamiana | reverse complement strand
GCATCATTACCTCTACAGAGTAACATGCGAAATTTACACCAACCATAAGAGTCTTAAATATCTGTTTACATACAAGGAACTAAACATGAGACAATGACGATGGTTAGAATTTATAAAAGATTACGATGTAAAGATTCAACACCACCCAGGCAAGGCTAACATGGTAGCAAATGCATTGAGTCGAAAGACTACCCAAAGTTTGGCGTGCATACTTACTAACTAACAACCACTTACGCGGAATTGGAAAAACTAGTCTTAGGGTTAGTTCCACACAAGACTGATGGATTGCTTGCTAATATAGTTATGGAACCCACGATAATTGATAAGATTAAGGCATGTTAATGTGAGGACAAACTGTTAAAGAAAAGATGCGATGAGCAAGGAATACGCCTAATTCTGATTTCACTCTATGCAATAGTATATTGAAGTTTTGAAATCAAATTTGTGTACTCGACATTCTAAGATCAAAAAGAAGATATTGGTAGAGGCTCATAGCTCGAGATTCGCAACTCATCCTGGAAATACGAAGATGTCCCATGACCTAAAAGAGCACTATTGGTGGTCAGGAATGAAAAGGGACATAGCAAGCCATGTGTCCAAATGTTTGCAATGTCAACGAGTTGAGGCAGAGCATCAAAAATTCGCATCGTTGCTACAACCACTCTTTATTCCTGAATGGAAATGGGAACACATCACCATGAATTTTGTTATCGGATTACCACAATTAGCTTCAAAGAACGATGCAATATGGGTTATAGTAGATCAATTAACGAAGTTGGCACATTTTTTGCCTATTAGAGTCATGTATTCACTTAATAAATTTGTCACTTTGTATATCAAGGAGATAATTCGATTGCATGGTGCCCTGCTATCAATCATGTCGGATCGACACCCTCGTTTCGTATCTCAATTTTGGTAGAGGTTACAAGCAGCCTTGGGAACAACACTAAAGTTTAGCACCGCTTATCATTCGCAAACTGATGGTCAATTCAAAAAAACGATTCAAATGTTAGAAGACATGTTGTGAGTATGTGTGTTAGACCTTAAAGGTAATTGCGACGAGCATTTACTGTTAATGGAATTTGCCTATAATAATAGTTACCAAGCGAGCATCAGAATGGTACCGTATGAAGCATTGTATGGAAGGAAATGTCAATCGTCTGTATGCTAGACATAGGTTGGAGATAAAAAGTTATTAGGTCCTAAAATTGTGCAGATGACAAGTGATAAAATCCAACTTATTCAACAGCGAATCCATATTGCTCAAAGCCGTCAAAAAACCTATGTAGATACTTAGAGACAAGATTTGGAATTTCAAGTAGGAGATCATGTTTTCTTAAAAGTCTGACCAACAAGAGGAATTATTCGGTTTGGAAAATGAGAAAAATTGAATCCACATTACATCGGACCATATGAGATACTAGAAAAGATTAGCCTTGTAGCATATCGTTTTGCACTTCCCCCAGAGTTATCCAACGTCCACAATGTGTTCCATGTTTTAATGCCCTGGCAATATTTGTGAGATTCAGAGCATGTCATTGATCAGGAGGACCTAGAAGTTCAACAAGATCTCTTTTTATAAAGAGCAACCAGTGTAGATCCTTGACCGTTGTGATCAGATTCTTTGAAACAAAACTATACCTCTTGTAAAAGTCCGGTGGAAAAATCATCGTGTCAAAGATGCTACGTGGAAAACTGAGAATCAAATGCGAGTTGGATATCCACATATATTTGAGAATCAAGATACATCAAGTTTGGGGACAAACTTCTATTTAGGAGGGAAGAATGTGACATCCGAAAATATATTTACTTAATCTTTGAAAAAAAAATGTAATTACCATATTTTGTTAGGCCATAGTTGAATTTAGAGAAAATTCTTCAAATGTTTCTAGAAAACCTTTTGGATGGCATGGTAAGTCATGTGGTTTCACCACATGGCAGCACAATGCTGCATAATGTAGTATAGTGCTGCACAGTAAGGGTCTTCTCACCAATAAATAGGTGAGTTGCATGGTAATGTAATCACAGAAATAACAATCGAGAGGTATATGAGAAAGTGAGCCGAAGTCAGAAACGAGAGTAAAGGATGAACTTTGAGGTGAGTTATATTATATTTTGAGCTACTATAAATTGTTTTTGATAAATTATGTTTTGTAACTTATATTAGTTTAAGGTGGGTTTTATTATATTTTGAGCTACCATAAAATATTTTATGTAAAATCTGTTTTGCAAATTATATTAGTTTTTAAAGTATTATTTGTTAAATGAACCCTATTTGCTTACAAAGGGAAACCCATGGATATAACTATTTATTAAATGTGTTACGCACAATTATTTTGTAAGTACCACCACGGAGGTTCCATATCTTTGGGGACTTAAATAACCATTGGCCCTCTGAATTATCACTTTAAATGATCCTCTATTTGTCAAGGATCCACTGACCCTTTGATTTCTGGTATGGAGTAAAGTGTTGTGTAGAGCTAAGTGCTACACTATTGTGAAAGCCACCTTTAGAATTTGTGTGAGCCACCTCTTGAGTCCATACACTTGTTCTATTATGTACAGTGATTTTCTATTATCGAACAAATCTCTGTTTAGCCCAAATAATTATTCATGGTGAATTTTATACCCTTATGCTCTCAGCATAATATTCCTCACTCTGCCTTGTGCTTATAATTGTTAACCACTTTCAGGTAATGAAGTTTAAGGAGGGACTTGTTCCATTGTCCGTATGTTGGTGTAGCTGGACCAAGACTTGGGTAGACACAGAGTACATTGTAATATAATCTAACTATGTTATTGTATACACTAAAAAGCTCCAATGTATGTTTTAATGTAATAAATGTTTGGATACCCTGTTATTTTATACCGTTGTTTTTTTCATCTGATACATTTTGATATTGACTTCAGTTATTGTCTTGTTGTGATGCCGAACCTCCGGGTATTGGGTTTGGGTCGTAACAGCTTGGCTAGACACAGAGCACATTGTAATATAGTCTAGCTCTGTTATTGTATACAATAAAAAGCTCTAATGTATGTTCTAATGAAATAAATGTTTGGGTACCCCTTTATTTTATTTCGCTTTGTTATCATCTGATACATTTTGGTATTGACTTATATTTTTGTCTTGTTGCGACACCTAGCCTCTGGGTACTGGGATTGGGTCATGACAAAAATGATATCAGAGCAATGGTTTTTCTATAAAATAAAATAAAAAATAAAAAAAACAACAAAAACAAAAACACATTAGAGCATAAGACACATGCACAATTAAGAAATATGATAGGGAATGTTTTGTAGGGATTCACCATGGGTAAAATTGTCATGTTTGTCCCCCTTCAATCACTACTTTGTTGGAGGCAAAGAAAAGCTGAGAGCATATGTTTTGTCTTTCTTCCATCATTACTTTGCCAAAGTTAAGAAAAGTTGAGGGGACATTTCTATCAATAATGTGTGCATTCTATTTTCTGTGAATTAAGTATGATGAACAAATAGGAATTGTAGACTGGGTTCATTAAAACATTTTATTTTGTAGTTATGGCTAATGATGGAAATGGTACCGAATCAACGTCTATTGGAGCCGAATCAGTAGAAAGAGTAGCAAAAAGAACTGTTGTTAGTTTCTTGCACGTCTTGCTAAATAATGTAACTGGGTTAGAGACATGGAAAATATTTTCTGTACATTGCCCTGTAATGAAGCGTAAAAGGTGTCTTTCGCCATCTTTGCCCTTAAAGAAGATGCCCAGGAGTGGTAGCTTCTTAACTTGGAAAGAGAAGAGATTATGACTTGGGCAAGGTTTCTAAAAGTCTTCTATGAAAAGTATTTTCCAGACTCGTTACGAGAGCAAAAGGCATTGAAATTCTTACACTTAAAGCGAGTAACAATTTCAATAGTTGAGTATGAAAGTAAGTTCATACGACTAGCAAGATTTGCAACGTATGTTATTCCAACGGAGGCCCAAAAGGCGAGGAAATTAAGAGCAGGCTTAGATAAAGAAATCAAAGGCAAGACCATGGTTCTGAAATTATCAACCTATGCGGAGGTGGTAGATTTAGCATACATCACGGAGAGAGGAATCAAAATCACACGTTTTGGTGGTATGGGTCAAAAGAAGCAATTCTGAGGAGAACCAACTGTAGTATCCAGTTATGCCCTATCAAAAAGAACTAATAAGGGACCTAGTGGCTTAACTAGTTCAGCTAAGCAAGGTGCCAGAGGTAGCACCATCCCTAATTGTCTAACTTGTGGAAATGCTCATCGGGGATGGTGCTATCTGGTGACAGGAGAATGTTTAAGATGTAGTCAAATTGGTTGTGTAGTGAGAGATTGTCCAAACTTGACGAGTACCCTAGGATCAGTCTAGAAAACCGAAATAGAGAAAAAAGAACAGAGATGTCAAAGGAGAGTTTTTGCTTTGGTGCTTGGAAACCCGAACATTACAGAAAACATTGTGTCAGGTACATTTTCTATATGTGGACATTCAATTTATATTCTCATTGATTTTAGATCAACTCATTTTTTTGTTGCTCCACACTTTACTTCCAATTTAACATCGACTCTTGAGTCCCTAGGATATGCTTTATCTGTGTCTTTTATGTCTGGTGGTTTTGCACTTTTTACTGATGTCTATAAGTCCTGGGCTATATATCCTTAAAAGGTGAACTTTTATATGCAGATTTGATTCCACTCCATATTAGTAGTTTTGATGTAATCTTTGGAATGGATTGGCTAGTTGATAACCATGCCTCTATTGATTGTACGACCAAAAAGGTCTTCCTTCAATTACCAAACCAACGTGAACTTGTTTTTGATGGAAATAGAGTTTCTACCCTTCCATGTTTAATATCCTCTGTGCAGTCCAACGACTTTTAAGAAAAGGCTGTTGTGGATATATCTGTTATGTGGTCGCTACTCAATGAGTGGACCCAATACTCAATTTAATACCTGTAGTCCGAGAATTTTTTTGATGTATTTCCTAAAGATTTACCTAGTACCTTGGTTAATCGAGAAATTGAATTCACCATCAAAATTCAACCCAGTACGCAACCGACATCGAAAGCTCCTTACCGTATGTCGATTGTGGAATTAAAAGAGTTGAAGACACAACTTCAAGAATTGCTTGACAAGGGTTTCATTCAACCAAGTACCTCACCATGGGTTGCTCCAGTATTGTTTGTGAAGAAAAATGATAGTACAATTGTAGACGTCCCCGAACGCATCCCGGGGAAGAGGGGTGCGTATCCCCCCCCCCCCGGTTCTGGTTCGATATTGGGTCACTACAGTTCGAAGGACTCAAATGTCACGGTTCTTAATCTTGAACCAAAGAGTCCAACTCTGGCAAATCGTTTTGAAGAAAAACTGATTTTTGAAAAGAAGTGCCAAACATGGACTGCTTTGCCAGATTACAGAGTCGCCACCTAAATATTTTAAAATGGGGAAATTTAGGAAACCCTGACTCGGTGCCGAAGGCCACGTGTCCGTCATCACCAAAGTGACTTGGCTCGGGAGCTTGGGTACGATTGGGGAAGGTCATCTATGAGCACCCCCTCTCGCCCGGTTCGAAGACCGGCCTCTACTAACCGTGATATCCGTTTTTGAAACTTTATGCGTTCTTATTCCGATTATTAACCTAGAATTACTATGTGATGCGCACAACACAAAAGTATAGACTAGATTGCCTAACTTGGAAATAAACATTGCATATCCGTTTTGTCTCGAAAAACGTGTTAGATTTTGCTACTCGCAAGTAGGCTAAAATACGGATTTCAATGAGTTGTTCCTACTCAAGCAATCCAACCTTCACCCACAGGCATTCAAACAGTAATACCACATAAGCATTTAGCCACATGGCAATCATACCGTCATGTTAACATTCACACGCATGCGAGGTGCTAAAGCATAAAACACTTACATCGTACTCCGTGCCAAAACAAGAAACTAGTTAGCAAAACATACATGACCTAGTTCATGTTAAATGGCTAATGCATCACATACAGGGGTGTAATCTAAACAGGCTCAGCTAACCCTAAACATGGCATATGAAATGCGCGAGTAGCACGTATTCAATTTAGAAATCGAAAGTACGATGCAGTTTGTATGATGTACCGAGCCCGGTGCATGTAAACAAATGCATGAATGCACACATGCATTGCATAAGGTATGCTAATTTGAACGTGCCCTAATCTACCAACATAAGCGGGTAAATAAAAGGGAGGAAGAAATGGGGATTGGAAGACATACACCCACTCACACACACTTATTACAACTTTGCCCCCGCTCGGAGGGACCGAAAGAATATACAAATTAATTAACTACGCAAGCTAATTAAAATATTACAAATCAACTAAATTAATTAAATAAAATAATTAATCTAATTAAACAGTAAATCGCCTCGGGATGAGGGCCAAATGCAGCGTGCGCTCGGGACTGGCTCGGAACCGCACTGCCATGCACGGATTGCCTCTGTTTCCTCTGCTCTCCTCCTCAGAAAATTGCCAAAGTCCCAGGAGTGCCTCTCAGGGCACTGGGGATCACCACCGGCTGGGGTAGGACACCACCGGCTGAAGGAGGAGACCACCGGCACAAAAATAAGCCATCGGCTGTTTGTTGACTGCCGGTCGGCACTAAATAGTGCCGGCCGGCACTGAATGCCTGCAGAACCTGCAACTCACAGCAGCAGAGGGGAAATCTATGCATGACAATATAATTCAAGCCATTTATGCACCAAACACATCCCTTATCATGTTATTGACTCAAAGGGGCATGTGCCTCGATTCCCGGACCACCAATCGCGCATTTCCATGCATGATGGCCCTAAGAACCAAGAATGCAACTTTGATTTCAAATGCATGCAATGCAAACAAACAAACAAGGGTGCTCAACCTCCATCATACTTCACCTCAAGAGGCCAAACATGCACAATACACATGCAACCCTAAGCATGTTATCTATCATGCAACATGGACTATGCAATACACTTATGCAAAGCATCCAAGCAAACATGCAAGGCAAGCATGCAAACCAAGTAAATGATGGTCTTAGACATGACTTAGGCAGCTCAAATAGTCCTAAAATCAGTGGCCAAAATGCCTAGAAACGGAGACTAAACACACACACACACATGCAAGTGTTATGGTCCAAACTTAAGGCATAAGAAAGGCAACTCTTAAGCACACTTGAAGAGACCAAACATGGACAATTAGCATGCAAGTTAAGCTCTAAAATCATGCTATAAAATGATGCCAAATCATGTTAAACAAGATGAGCAAATGCAGGCAAAAGGGGGCCAAGTGCTTGGGGCAAGCCATGTAGGCTTGAACCAAGGCCAAGTCCACCAAACCTCACAAGGCTAAGGGGGCTCAAAACAGGTCAAGGGCAGACCTAAGCAAGGCCAAGGGTGTACCTAGATGGCATCTAAGAGGCTTAAACCCTAAGGCACACAAAGTGACCAAAACATGGAGCATTCAACACATGCTTTTAAAGCATTAAAGAGGCAACTAAGGCAAGCATACAAGCGCACCAAAGGGTCTGAAATAACATGTTGAATGGTTCCAAACCATCAAAAAAGAAGCAAGCAAGGCATGCTACACACTCATGCTCTTAAGGCCAACAAGCCAAATACAAAGGAGCTATGTAGTGCGAGTCACGGCCGACCAAAACAAGCATGGACAGACCTTGTTCATGGCAAAATAAGCATACAAGCTTCATGGATCTAAGCCTAAAACATGCTAGAAATAGAGGCACACAACCTAGGCATGTTAAGGGACTATTAAGGCATTACAAAGCAACTATGCAAGGCATGCAAAGAGTGCTAAAACCAACTTAGAAACATGTTAAATCATGGCATAATAAGCATGAAAAACAAACCAAACATGCTCAACACAACCAAATATGGTGCTCCTTTGGAGGCCAAAACTTGCCCTTTTCAAGGACATCAAGGAGAGGGGGTGGCCCTCCCCTTTTGGAGACCTTATGGCACCATCTCCACCACTGAAATCCCTCAAGATTTCAGTGGTGAAGAGGCCCAAGCACAAAAGTCTCGGATCTCAACAAAATAGCACAAAAAGTGGCCTTTTCAAGGCCTAAGGGTGGTCAAACCTACCCAAACCACCAAACACTCTTAATAAACAATGAAGAGGGTTAAAAAACAGAACTTTTATGTGTTAATCACTAAGCACAAAAACAGTTCTAAACTAGGTAAAAACAAGGTGCAAGAATGGGGTAAAAAGAGCTAGTTTCTTACCCTTGATGATCACCTTCACAAGAGTTGATGTTGTTGCCTTCTTTTGCTTGAATCCAGCCAAGAACACCAAGAACAACCTCTTAGGACCTCTGTAACCAAGAGAAGGTGAAACACTAGGTGTTGATGTGCAATAGTAAGGCACAAACACCTAGTGTACAAACAAGAGAGAAGTATGGATATAGGATAGATATAGAACTTCTAACCTAAAACCAGAGTTTCCTCTCACCTCTCTCACAAAAACTCTTCTAACCCTTGAGCCAAGAGAGAAGCCCTTCTCTTATAGGCATCAATCTTGTAAAGCTTGTCAAACAAGCTTACAAGGAGGGCATCCCTCCATACACGTGTATGGACGGGAGGCTAAAGCCATACAGCTGTCTAAAAATATCTCATAAAGCAGTTGCACAGTGGTCGGCAGGGCAAAATGGTCATTTTGCCAAAACAAGTGCCGACCGGCACAAAATAGTGCCGGTGGCAACACCAGCCAGCCGGTGGTCTCCAGCCAGTGCCGGTGGTGTGTGGGGATGCCTCACAAAGCATTCCCTGCCCTTCCAAGGCAAAACACAAGTGTTTGGTGCAAAACCAGACACAAAACGGTCAAGTTCGGAGGTCCTGAGGCAAGGCGCGCGAGCCGAGAACTCCGGGAACTCCAAACGAACACAAACATGGATAATCACCGAGTGTTCCAACGGTGACGTCCAAGTCTAGAGGACGGTCAAAAATGGGGTGTCTACAGTTGCCCCTCTTTGACAGAACTCGGAAGTCATAACAATGACGGGAGTGAATGTCAAAGCCCAGAGACGACCCATTTTTGACAAGGCCGAAGACTCAGACAAACATGCACGACAAGTAAGATATGCGCCCTAAGGCAGGGGCAAAATGCAACTGAAAATGCAAGAAGCCGGGCATAACTTATGATCATGCAAAGAAAGCTGTAACGAAACACGCATGCAACAGTTTTAAGCTAGAAAACGCCAAACTACACTATAGTGCAGAAAGGATGTAAGAGAATTATGTAATTCTCGATACGTCTCACTCGGGAGATACAATACCTGCGCGGCTCGTCCGGTTTCACCGGCCTCGAATGAACCGTACATACAATATCGTGCCTGAAAAGAAAACAAACTTAACAGGTGCAATATTGTTAGCAACATGCATGACAATGCAGATGAAGTGCGCAAAACAGTGCAATGATATGCAATTGAATCAAAATGTAATGCAAATGATATGCAATGTATACAAAACTATGTATGAACAATGCAAATGGAAATGCAATACAATTGAAGCTATATGCAAACTACATGCAAGGCAATTGAATCATGATTCATTCATGAGCGATTCGAAACCACACAAATGTCAAATAGATTGATGGAGGTAACAAGTCTGTCTACCATAGAAAAGGTGTCGAAGCCCTCAAGGCGCGAACGCACGCAGAACTATGAGTAATGTAGACAGACACAAGAACAAGTATTGGGTGGAATGACATAAGTGGGGTGACGACCCGCTAGGGAAAGAATGATGATCCTAATGCCGGATGCAACAATTACACTACAATGTAATATGATGGATAGATGATACAATGGATATGGCACGCGGGCCAAACCAAATCTCACCTAGGAAGGGCATGTACACGTACAAGCCATGTCTAACATAGAAAAGGTGTCGAAGCCCTCAAGGCGCGAGCGCACGCAGAACTATGAGTGTATAGACGTGAAAAGTATGAGCACATACCAGACCAAGCTCAACAAGGAAAGGTGCGAGCCATGGATGGAAGATGATGCAGTGGATGCATGCAACTAAAATGCAACCTAGATGGATGCTCACAAAATGAATGCATGACAATGCAGATGATGCAATGACCATGATTGCAGCTTTCCCTATTCTTCCAACGGGATGGTATACTAGGTTGGTTCAGTATCCAGAATTGAGGCGTATACACACTGCCTCAACCTATGGGGCTTCCATACAGGTTTCAAGCCGAGGGTACACCCCCTGGGTATTTAAACCAGACTTTAGTCTCGGAAATCCCGAACCTTTGCGTTCTAGGCATGAGCCGTTCGAACTCTAGTTTTCACCGTCCCCGTTGGTCTCCTAGGAACTCACCGCAAGCACGGAAGTCGTTCGGGCACGACAAACACCGAAGGAATTGCACCTCCAGAGGATTTAAGGTCTCCTAGACCGGAATGCGAAATGTATGCATGACAATGCATGTTGTTTTTTGTTTTTTGTCTGAAAATGCAAATGATGCATGATGTTTTTTTTTTCTTTTGGTTTTTGAAATGCAAATGATGCATGATATTTTTGTTTTTTGTGTTTTTTTTTTTTTGTTTTTTTGATTTGAAATGCATGACATATGCGCTACCTACAATGATGCATGACAATGCGATATTTACAATGCGATGCATGGTAATGCGGATGAGGCACGCATGCCGATGTATCGAAGGTTTTGCACCCTCCAAGGATTTAAGGTCTCCTAGACCGTGCGTGTTTTTGGTCCCGCCGGACCCTCGTTTCGGGGCAACGCAAGTGTGGTGCGCAAAATAGCGCGATGAAATGCATGCCAAATGCAATGAGGGGCAACTTAACACGCCGAAGGTCTTGCACCTCCCGAGGATTTAAGGTCTCCTAGACCACGCGTGTTTAGGGTCCCGCCGGACCGGCTTTGGGGTAATGCATAATGATGAGATGCGCGAAAGAGCGCGATGAAATGCATGCCAAATGCAATGAACGGTGTACGTCAATGTACCGAAGGTCTTGCACCCTCCAAGGATTTAAGGTCTCCTAGACCGGGCGTGTTTAAGGTCCCGCCGGACCTGGTGTGGAGAACGATGCAAAGCATAAGTGCATGACAATGCTTGTAATAAAAGGCATGATAATGCAATCACGCGGGTTTTAGGTCTCGCCGGACCGCGCGTGTTTTTGGTCCCGCCGGACCGCGCGTGTGGTGGGGCAACTGTGCGAATGTGACACGCGTGCCACAAGGGATGCAAAACAATGCAAGTGAGAATGAAATGAATCATGAGGCATGCATACCTCATTGGTGTGAAAATGGAGTGCAAAACGAGGCACACGTGCCTCGAGATGCAATGAAGGTCGAAATAGGAAGCATTGAGAAGACTGCCTTCAGAACATGTTACAGACATTACGAATTCCTTGTCATGCCCTTTGGAGTCATGAATGCTTCAACAGCTGTTATGGACCTCATGAATTGAGTGTTCAAACCTTATCTCGATGAATTCGTCATTGTTTTCATTGATGGCATCCTCATATACTTTAAAACATCGGAAATTATCAGTAACACTTAAGATCAACTCTAAAGACGCTACGTGATCACAAACTTTATGCCAAATTAAAGAAATGCAAATTTTGGCTCATTAGTGTACACTTCCTCAGCTACATCATTGACAAGGACCATATCTCTATTGATCTACAAAAGATTGTAGCAATTGAGGATTGGCTGCGACCTACTAATGTATTGGAGATTCGGAGTTTCCTAGGATTGACAGGATATTATTGACGTTTTGTTTAGGATTTCTTGAAGATTACATTACCATTGACTCAATTAGCCCAAAAAAAATTCCATTCGAGTGGATTGACAATCGAGAACGTTGTTTTCAGGAGTTAAAAAGTATGCTGGTGTTAGCTCCTATACTACCACTCCCTACTGGAACAAATGGGTTTGTAATTTACAATGATGCCTCACATAATGGACTGGGTTGCGTCTTTATGCAAGATGGAAAGGTTATTGCATACGCCTTACGTTAACTAAAAACTCATGAGTGGAGCTACCCAACTTACGATCTGGAATTGGCTGAGATAATATTCACTCTCAAAATTCGGCGCCATTAACTGTATGGAGTGACATGCAAAATTTACACCGATCAAAAGAGTGTTAAGTATCTATTTACATAGAGTGGACTAAACATGAGGCAATAATGATGGTTATAATTTATAAAAGATTACAATGTGAAGATTCAACACCACCGAGGCAAGGCTAACGTGGTAGCAGATGCATTGAGTCAGAAAACTACCAAAAGTTTGGTGTGTATACTTACTAACCAACAACCACTTATGCAAGAACTGAAAAAACTGGGCTTGGAGTTAGTTCCATACAAGATTGATGGGTTCCTCTCTAATATAGTTATGGAACCAACGATAATCGATGAGATTAGGGCACGTCAATGAAAAGACAAATTGTTGAAAAAAAGATATGATGAGCAAGGAAATGCGCCTAATTCTGATTTCCCTATATGCAATGGGATACTGAAGTTTCAAAATCAAATTTGCATACCTGACATTCTAGAGATCAAAAAGAAGATAGTGGTGGAAGCCTATAGCTCAAGATTTGCAGCTTACCCTAGGAATACGAAGATGTACCATGATATGAAAGAGCACTATTTGTAATGACCCCAAAGTGCGTATAGAAGGTTATCTCGATTTCATTAAGGGTTCATGTGTTTGCTATTGGAATTGAAGAACTAGCCGTCGAATTATGCTTTTGGAACTGGAATTGTTGACCTTTATCAACAATCTGAAAATTTTTCCCTCCGCTCGAGCGGAGTAGTTGGCGCTCGAGCGGGCCTTTGGGGGTTCCAGTAATTTTGCAGGCGGGCTGAAATTCTGGGAGTGGTGATTTTCCGCTCGAGCGTAGAAGTGGCCGCTCGAGCGGACAGCCTTGTTGGTCTTCGCGCTCGAGCGCGATGTTGGGCGCTCGAGCGGGTCTCTAGGATGAGTTGTACTTCTGAGGCATGTGGGCTCATTTTTGACATCTTATTAGTGTATTTGGAATGCCTTTATTTTATTTTGGGATTTTGGCTGAGGTGGTAATATGATGGTGAAGTAAGATTGGACCAAAGAATTTAATTCGGACAGTTATTTTACGAACAGCCGCCACTCTTTTGCCTTTTTCTTTTTCCACACTTGGAATTTGGATATGAGGTTAGAACCATTGGAAAGCTTATTTCCGGGGCTTCAATTTGGACACAAGAACGACCTAAAACGGAGTCCGGATGGGAGAGTTATACCTGTTCAAAGTTTCGACATCTGTGCTGAGGGCAGGTCCGCTCGAGCGGAAATCAGTCCGCTCGAGCGGGAATTACGGGACAGCAGCTTTAAAAACGGGATTTTGGATCATTTCTTACATGTTTCTTCTTCCCTCTTCCTTCCTCTTTGCCTTAGTCCGAAAACCCTAGCTCCAAAACCTTGATTTCCTCTACTTTGATCAACAACCCACCATGATTCTTGTATCAAGGATGAAGAACAAGAGGAGATAAACATTTTCAACCGATTGGAATTCGAGATTGCGAAGGATTCTTCTCAAAGCTTGGTTTTCTTGCTTGGTTCTTGAGGTAGGGGTTCTAATCCTCTTCATTACTTACGTGGATGGATAGATTTGTAGTATTTGACTATCTAAATACAAGAATTTCCATTTGTGAGCATGTAGTGTATGGTATGAGAATTGGGGGTTTTAGGGTATGGGTTGTTGAGAGTTGAATTGATGAGTTAGAATGATGGATTATGAATCCTAAGTGTATAATCAATGGGAAAAGTGGAATGATAAGTGATGAATTAATAACTTTGAATTTTATTGGAATTTATAGATTTCTTAGAAACCCTAGGTTGCTTCTTGATGTTAAGCGATGATTTGGGCCAAATTGAGAGTAAAATTATGAAATTGAGGTACTGAATTATATCTGTACAAATTTAATTGAATTTTGGAGATGTTTGAAAATTATGTTTAAAATTTACGAATGAACCTCAGTTATGGACAGGGTGAATCATGCTATTATGTGAGATGAAATTGAGAAACAAGATTAGTAATGTTATGAATGATAAGAGCATTGGGAAGAAATGATGAAATGGGATTTAAGACTTCACCTTGAAAGATGTTGAATTATATTTAGGGGTGATAAGGTGAATTATGCCAAATAGTGTAACTTATGTTGGATTGTATTGAGATATGTATGGAGAAGTGTGTTGGTTTAATGATGTGAATTGCAAATTGCTGTGTACTTTGGTATAAAGAGGATAACAAATTAAGAATGGAATAAATTATATGTAACCCGATTTTTATGTGTATTCTGAATTGTGTAGGGTCAGCTGCAGGGGCAGACCAAGCGTCTAAGCACTGTGAGTAATAGTACTATAAATGTACATCAATTACTGTTAATAATGATTATTATTACTATTCCGTTTTTCCATGACAGTTATGTTAACATGTTTGTATTTGAGACTTGGTGTGAATATAGAAGGAATTGGCGTCCATTGATATGACTCTGAAACTATTCTGTATTCCGTCTATGATTAATGGTTTCGGTAATGTGCTATAATCTATTGAGTAGTGTGTTTAAAAGACATTATTAACATTCTGTTATCCGTAGATTAAGCTTAATGAGTCATGGTGAACAAATGGAACAATGATGCTTATGTATCCCGAACTATTCAATTTTATCAAGAATGGTTAAGACTGGTATGAGGTAATTATTTTGTCCCTACAAACAGCATTGTGATAGCACCTGTACAATTTGTGAGATTCGTTATACGTATTGCTAATGATTACCATTGGTATTCTGTCAAACGTAAACTAATTACGTTAATTCATGTAAATGATTGAAAGAATCTGTATGCCTTTGCCTAACTTGGGACTAGTCAGTTCTGATGATGTCTGATGTTATTCTGCTTTGTGGTTTGCCCCGAGATCCATTGATTTATGGTATAGAACTATGGTATCTACATATTTCTGAAAGTGTTCAATCTGTGAAATGTGTTCACCCTTTGCTAACAATATCAACAATGTTCTGTTAAACTCATAATATATCTGGTTATTTATGTGATTAATGGGAAGAATATGTTTATCTGTGATAATCTGTTCTGATGTTTCTGGTATGGAGCAAAGTGCTGTACGGAACTAAGTGCTACACCTTGGTGGGAGCCACCTCTAGAATCCGTACGAACCACCTCTTGAGTCCATACATATGTGAAGTTAAGAGGCTTAAAGCCGTTCTATGAAAGTTACGAGGCCTATGGCCGATATGTGAAAGATACAATTTGTAAGAAAGATATAATTTGTGAAGTAAAGAACCTATGTGGCCCTTGCCCGGGGGTAATAATACCGTGGTTTGTGGCCCTTGCCCGGGGGTAATAATACCGTGGTTTGTGGCCCTTACCCGGGGGTAATAGTACCGTGGTTCAAGAATATGTTTTAAATGTTTTTGTGAAATATTGTGAACTTGTGAAACCAAAGGGCCGAGGGCTAATTGTGAAGTATGAATCTCTCACTTGTGAATTATGAAATTATGAGGCCAAGAGCCAACTTGTGAATTTGTGAAATATGAATCTATGAGGCCGAGGGCCAGCGTGTGAAATTTATGGAAGGTATCAAAAGAATTGTGAACTATGAACCAATATAGCCAAGGGTCATTTGTGAGCTATGAAGCTATGAGGCCAAGGGCCAATATGTGAAATATGAATTTATGAACTTGTGAACATGTGAATCCAAAAGACCGAGGTCCAATGTGATAAATTGTGAATTGACAAAGTTGTCCTACAAAGTTACAGAAACAGACTAATCACATGGTTATAGCATTAGTTATATACTATTATTCACTGAGTTCGCTCATTTTGTCTTTTGTTTGTCTGTTCTGTAGGTAGTCAACCGGGAGTTCAAGCCTAACCTTTAAGGCTTGTCTTTCTCTTGTCAGCTTTGATACGCCCAGACACCACCTGAAGCCGTGCATTTTGTAAAGTATTGTTAGGTTATTGATTTATGCTTGGGTTGTCTTTCAGTAATGATTTTGATATACGCCCAATTGTAGGGCTGGGCCTGTATATATATGTATGTATGTAACCGATATTCAGGTGTATGTTTAGATTTTATTTGCATGTTTTGAAGTTGTGATCCTGGCATATTAGTAGTAGCTCAATGGAGTTTGTTTCTATTGTCCAATTTTGATATTTAATGCTTCCGTTTAGGCCCTATATGATATATATATAACAGGATTAGTGTCTATATTCGAATAGGTCATGCCCAAACTTTTAGGGGCGGGTTTGGGGTGTGACACTATTGGTGGACAGGAATGAAAAGGGACATTGTAAGCCATGTGTCCAAATGTTCGCAATGTCAATGAGTTAAGGCAGAGCATCAGAGACCCGCAGGGCTGCTAAAACCACTCCCTATTCCTGAATGGAAATATGAACACATCACCACGGATTTCTGTGACAACCCTCACCACTGTTTACTGATAATACCACTGATTACTGCTAAACTGTGACTGAACATGATTAAGTAACTGATTTGATTGACATTCTGAACTGATTGATTGAGTG
Source organism: Camellia granthamiana (assembly GCA_036172215.1). Classification (NCBI taxonomy): domain Eukaryota; kingdom Viridiplantae; phylum Streptophyta; class Magnoliopsida; order Ericales; family Theaceae; genus Camellia; species Camellia granthamiana. The sequence goes on along the minus strand of CM069908.1, from coordinate 2,843,491 downwards.
TATTAGTTTAAACGCATTTTTATCTGTTTGACTGTTAATTGATCTGTTCATATTTTAAGTTTGAACTGTAAATTGAAGGCCTTATCGGCGGCCAAATCTGAAATCAATTAATGTTTTATGCTAATTAGAATTTATGTGATTTTATGGTATGTTTAATTGAAATTTGATTTGGTATGATTAAATTGGATTAAATAATATTGAATTACATTAAATGAGTTTATTACCCTTTTGCCATTGAGTGGGCATCTTTAGGCCATTAGTTCATTTCAATTTTGATACACTATCTCAGCCATTTTTCTAGGCCAAAACTGTGAGAGAGAGAGAGAGAGAGAGAGAGAGACTTGAGAGAGAATTGTTTCATCTAGAGAATTACTTGGAATTAGAAGATTTGGAGAATTATTGCACAAATTGAGCTTCCATTCTTGAAATTGAGGACCTAAGGTAGGAGAATCATCTTCTTGAACTTGTATTTAAGTTGTATCTTGCATGTTTCATGGAAGTTTGGTGATTAGAGTCTAGAATTGGTTCAAAATGATGAATTGAAGCTTAAATCATGCATGCATGTACATGTTCTAGCATTTTGAGGTTGTTTTCATGGAAATTGCTACATGCATCTCCATATCTTGATTATAGTTCATGAATTCATCATATTTTTGGAAGTTTAGACTCATTCGATCTTGTATTAGAAGCTTTGAATTCAGATGAAAACATGCATGTCATATGTTCATCATGTTCTTGAAGTTTATTTGAAATTGTGTTTAATTGAGTCACCTTTGGGCTTTGATTTTGCAAATTGATCTTCAAAACATGTCATATTATGAGTTTTAAAGTGTTTTCCAGAAAATTAGCCCAAAAGGATCGGATTTGATGTTTTAAAGATTGAGTTTTGTGCTTGGAGACAAATCTGCAAATTCCAGATTTTAGATCCACGCTCGAGCGGGGAACTCCACGCTCGAGCGTACACTCTGAGTATATGCATCCCGCTCGAGTGGGGAAAGTAATGCCCGAGCGTGAAACGTGTGTATCCAGTACTTTTCATGTGTTTATAGTCCGCTCGAGCGAGGGAATGCACGCTTTAGCGAGGACTTGTGTCTCACGCTCGAGCGGGGGTCGAGCGCGCCATCGAGCGTGAATTGCATGCATCCAGTACTTTTCAGTGAGTTTACAGTCCACTCGAGCGAAGGAAATCATGCTCGAGTGCAGATCCTTTGTCTGCATGTCCGCTCGAGCGTAGAAAGCCACGCTCGAGCGAGACCCCTGTTTTCTGAAAATTCTGAAAGGTGTTTTTAAGTACGTCTTTGCATCCTCATTTCATCCTAGGCATTCCTAGGCCTAGTTTAAGGCATCTTAATGAGGATATTGATGTAGAACCACACCGAGTCAAGTTAGGGACTAAGTCATTGATTCCCAAGTGTGTAACTTAGTGTGTGTTCATTCTGTAACTGTGTAGGGTTGGCATCCAAGGACGCTCATTAGACGCTTATAGCCCAGTGCTCTGTGAGTAACAATGTTGTAAAGATATGTTCAACCATGAATATTTTCTAAATGATCAACTGTACTGCTTTCTGAAATGATATTTCTTACTAAATGAATGTTTGTTCTATTTGTGAACTGTATTCGTGGCATCCATAGCAATTTACTGTTACTGTACTATTACTGCTATTGTTATAGAGATCTCTGTCGGTTCCCATGTTTAGAACCACTACTGTTTACTGATATGATGGCCATCAACTGACTGTTTGGTCTGTTTAGACCTACTGTACTGTTTGCTATTGGATGTACCACATATAACTGCTATGGTTTCTAAATGACTGTTATGGCATGAAATATGAGCCACAGACTGAATGACTGATATACTGTTGTAAATGACTGTTTTAAATACTGAAAGGACATTCATTCTTAACCTCTTTACGCATTTGTTATTCACTGGGCTTTAGCTCACTGTTTATATATATGTAGGTGTCCAGGCACCGGATCGGAGCTAGGAGCGTTGGGTTAAACTCCATTTTTGTCAAGCCAACCAACGTGCCTCACTGCGAGGTTCCAAGTGTGTTCAAGCTTAGGCTCGTTTGGGGTGTCTCAGTTCACCCTTCTGTCTCTGTTTTGTAATACTATATAGACTTGTACTGTACTGTTATGGTAGGGATTTGGTCCCTAACCTAAATGCCTATATATGATGTATATACATACTGCTTTTGTTCCGAATGTGAATGTGTTATGAAAAGTCTTTTTGCTTTCAGACTGTCACAGCTCATTGGACATCTTTTATTACTGTTTTGGTTTTTGCCAGCCCTTGTACTCTGTATTACTGTCTTTACTGTTACGCAGGCCTTCGGTAATCACGGATTACTGGCCGGTTACGGTGCTAAACCCATAGAGGCGGGTTTGGGTCGTGACAGAGTGGTATCAGAGCGATACTAAACCACGAGTTATACCGCACACAGGTGTCCAAATGAGCTATAGGATGTCCTAGAAAAGCGATTAGGGCATTGCATGAGCATTGAAAAAAATGTGTGTGGCCATGACATGAATATATGTGCTAATGTGTTTAAGTATGCAACTGCCTATGTTTATTATCATCGTATTGCATATAGTGAAATGGATAATGCAAGAACTGCCGATGAAACAGAATCATCTGATGCTAGAATGGCAAGATTAGAAAGAACAGTTGAACTGTTGACCGAGGCCTTGAGGCTACAACAAAACCAACAGCCCCCACCTCCTCCAGTACAGCCAGAGCCACCTGTTAATGATGATATAATTGCTCTGACACAGAAGTTCAGTAAGATGAAACCGCCATCATTTCAAGGAGGCCTTGAACCATTAAAGGCTGAAGCCTGGGTTCTAGAAACTGAGAAATTGTTCGAAATGTTTCCATGTTCTGAAGCACACAAGGTGCTATTGGCTACCTTCACCTTACAAGAAGAGGCCAGAAGGTGGTGGATGCTTGTCCATGATACTAATACTGCTATGACTTGGGCTCAATTTAAAGAAGCCTTCTTTGAGAAATACTTCCCTCAGTGTGTCAGGGATCGAAAAGTAACTAAATTTGAGCAGTTGAAACAAGGTACCATGTCAGTGGCAGAGTATGAATCAAAGTTTACTGAACTCGCTAGATATGCACCACACATGGTGGACACTGATTACAAAAAGGCCAGGAAGTTTGAAGGCGGCCTTAATGTTAAAATACTTGACAGAATCAATGTTCTGAAACTACTGAAATATGTAGATGTTCTTAACCGAGCAATAACAGTCGAGTCGAATATCGAGGCACTAAAACAGGCTGAAACACCGGGAACTGAATGGCGCGGTAAGAGACGAGGCTTTAAGTTCAAGAAAGGCCGAAATAATTCATCGAACAAAAGCAGAATACAGGGTCAACAACCAGTTCCAGTCAGGGGAGTGGCTCCATACCGCCCTGTTCAGAATGTGGTAAGAGACATAAAGGGGTTTGTTATAAAATCTCAGGTGCTTGTTATAGTTGTGGCAAGGTGGGCCACATGGTCAAAGATTGCCCTTCTGCTCCTCAGGGCAATAGTAAAGCTACAGCTAGCGCAGCAGCATCAACTGCTCCATCGAAACCCAACCCCAAAGCTACCAGAAAAGAGCCTATGAGGCAAAGCCGAGTGTTCGCACTTGTACCGGGAGATGTGCAGAATACCAAGACCGTTGTGTCAGGTATACTTTCAATTTGTGCCCAAAATGCTTATATTCTGATTGATTCGGGGTCTACACATTCATATGTCTCGCATGCTTTTTCACGAAAATTGAATAGACCGTTGGAACCCATGAATTATTTGTTAGCTGTATCTTCACCTGTTGGGGGATCCATGACTTGTGCTTATATGTACCCTGCATGTGAAATTATTGTTGGGGATGTGCATTTGTATATTGATTTATTGCCTCTGAATATTGATCACTTTGATGTGATATTGGGAATGGACTGGTTAACGAAATATCATGCTACCATAGACTGTGTAACAAAATAAGTTGTTTTCCGTTCACCTGGACTGCCTGAATTTATGTTTAATGGAGTTGGTGTAGTACCTTCCCCATACCTGATTTCATCCATGAAAGCTTTTAAACTGATTAAGAAGGGATGTAAAGGGTATCTATGTTGTATATTGACTGTACCTACTGATGCTAAAACTGATGTGAACAGTATTCCTATAGTCCGAGAATTCCTAGATATTTTTCCAGATGATTTGCCAGGGGATTTGATTGATAGGGAGATTGAGTTCACCATTGATGTGATTCCAGATACGCAGCCAGTTTCCAAAGCTCCTTACAGAATGGCACCTACTGAATTGAAAGAACTAAAAATCCAACTACAGGAACTGTTAGATAAGAAGTTCATCAGGCCCAGTACTTCATCGTGGGGAGCACTAGTTTTGTTTGTGAAAAAGAAAGACGGCTCATTGAGACTCTGCATTGACTGCCGTGAACTGAATAAGGTAACAATGAAAAACAAATATCCATTGCCTCGAATTGATGACTTGTTTGACCAGTTACAAGGTGCCCAGGTTTTCTCTAAAATTGACCTTAGATCCGGATACCACCAGTTGAAAGTCAAACCAGAGGACATTGAAAAGACTGCCTTTCGAACGAGGTACGGACATTACGAATTCCTTGTTATGCCTTTCGGAGTTACTAATGCACCTGCTGCATTTATGGACCTTATGAACAGAATTTCAAACCATTCCTCGATGAATTTGTAGTTGTTTTCATAGATGACATTTTGATTTATTCCAAAAGCAAGGAAGAGCATGAACGTCATTTGAACATTGCCTTACAGACCTTAAGAGAATAGAAACTCTATGCAAAACTGACTAAATGTGAATTTTGGCTTGATAACGTGATGTTTTTGGGACATGTGATTAGTAAAGATGGCATTTCAGTTGACCCACAGAAAATTGAAGCAGTGGTGAATTGGCCTAAACCGACTAATGTTACTGAAGTCCGAAGTTTTTTAGGCTTAGCCGGATACTACAGAAGGTTTGTAAAAGATTTCTCCAAAATTGCTCTACCATTGACTCAGTTGACTCAAAAAGGGATATCATTTGACTGGACTGACCAGAGAGAATCAGCGTTTCAAGAATTGAAAACCCAACTTGTGACTGCACCGATTCTCACCTTACCCTCAGGTACGGATGGATTTACCATATTTAGTGATGCTTTTTATAAGGGTTTGGGATGTGTTTTGATGCAGAACGGTAAAGTTATTGCATATGCTTCCCGACAACTGAGATCGCATGAAAAGAACTACCCAACCATGACTTAGAACTCGCCGCAGTAGTATTTGCACTGAAAATCTGGCGTCGCTACCTTTATGGGGCGACATATAAGGTGTATACAGACCACAAGAGTTTGAAATACTTCTTTACACAGAAAGAACTGAACATGAGACAACAGAGATGGTTAGAACTAATAAAAGATTATGATTTGCAAATTTTGTACCATCCAGGAAAAGCTAACACCGTTGCCGATGCACTGAGTCGGAAATCAGTTGGAAATTTAGCCTGTTTACTCACCGAGCAGAAAGAATCGCTATGTGACCTTGAAAAATTTGAGGTTGAAATTGTTTTGTGTGAACAATGTGGAACCTTAGCCGCTATTTCTGCTCAACCGGCACTGATTGAGGAAATTAAAGAGAAACAGCAACGGGATGACTTCTTGAAAAAGGTCATTGATGAACGGGAGTCCAAACCGAGGCTGGACTTTAAATTTGAGAACAATGTGTTGAAATTCCAGGGAAGGTTGTGTGTACCGAATGATTCTGAACTGAAAAGACGAATTCTGCAAGAGGGCCACAATTCGAAACTGTCTATCCATCCAGGAAATACAAAAATGTATCAAGACTTGAAACTGAATTTCTGGTGGTCGGGAATGAAGAAAGAGATTGCTGATTTTGTATCGAAATGTCTTCATTGCTAACAAGTTAAAGCTAAACATCAACGACCCGCAGGCTTACTGCAACCCTTACCAATACCGGAGTGGAAATGGGAACATATCACTATGGATTTCATTGTTGGTTTACCTCGCTCCAGTAAAGGTATGGACTCAATTTGGGTTATTGTTGATAGACTGACTAAATCTGCTCACTTCTTACCTGTCAAAACAATTTATAATGCGGACAAATTGGCCATAACTTATATTGATGAGATTGTTAGATTGCATGGAGTGCCTGTATCTATTGTTTCTAATAGGGACTCGAAGTTTACGTCGAGATTTTGGCAAAGCCTACAGACAGCATTGGGTGCTGAACTGAGACTGAGTAGTGCATACCATCCTCAGACAAATGGCCAGTCAGAAAGAACCATCCAGACTCTGGAAGATTTACTGCGGATGTGTGTTCTTGATTTCCAGGGAAATTGGAAAAGTCATCTACCTTTAGCTGAATTTGCCTACAACAACAACTTTCACTCGAGTATTGGTATGGCGCCTTTCAAAGCTTTGTATGGCAGAAAATGCCGATCTCCAATTTGCTAGACAGAAGTTGGAGATGGGCCTTTGCTTGGGCCCGAGATTGTACAGGAAACCACCGAAAAAGTGAAACTAATTCAACAGAGATTGAAAACCGCACAAAGTCGACAGAAAAGTTATGCGGATGTCCGAAGGCAAGACAGAGAATATGAAATAGGTAATCACGTTTTTGTTAAAGTGACACCGATGAAAGGGCAGACCCGTTATGTCGGACCGTACGAGATTATTGATTAATCCGGTGGTATATCAAGTAGCGCTTCCTCCTGAAATAGAGCATATGCATAACGTGTTCCATATTTCAATGTTGAGGGATTACCTCTGGGATCCCTTCCATGTGATTGAGCCTACCCGTGTAGTGCTAAGTGATGACTACACTTATGAAGAACGGCCTATTCAGATTGTAAACTGACGGATCAAGAAGTTAAGGAACAAAGAAATTCCATTAGTGAAAGTTGATTGGCAAAACCATGGTGGCGTATATGCCACTTGGGAAAGGGAAGACGATATGATCAAAAGATATCCTAAACTGTTCCCTCTGGATCCGGTATTCTTCCAAAATGAAGGTAATTCGAGTTTGGAGGACCAAACTCTTTGTAAGGAGGGGAGACTGTGACAACCCTCACCACTATTTACTGATAATACCACTGATTACTGCTAAACTGTGACTGAACATGATTAAATAACTGATTTGATTGACATTCTGAACTGATTGATTGAGTGTATTAGTTTAAACGCATTTTTATCTGTTTGACTGTTAATTGATCTGTTCATATTTTAAGTTTGAACTGTAAATTGAAGGCCTTATCGGCAGCCAAATCTGAAATCGATTAATGTTTTATGCTAATTAGAATTTATGTGATTTTATGGTATGTTTAATTGAAATTTGATTTGGTATGATTAAATTGGATTAAATAATGTTGAATTACATTAAATGAGTTTATTATCCTTTTGCCATTGAGTGGGCATCTTTAGGCCATTAGTTCATTTCAATTTTGATACACTATCTCAGCCATTTTTCTAGGCCAAAACTGAGAGAGAGAGAGAGAGAGAGAGAGAGAGAGAGAGAGAGACTTGAGAGAGAATTGTTTCATCTAGAGAATTACTTGGAATTAGAAGATTTGAAGAATAATTGCACAAATTGAGCTTCCATTCTTGAAATTGAGGACCTAAGGTAGGAGAATCATCTTCTTGAACTTGTATTTAAGTTGTATCTTGCATGTTTCATGGAAGTTTGGTGATTAGAGTCTAGAATTGGTTCAAAATGTTGAATTGAAGCTTAAATCATGCATGCATGAACATGTTCTAGCATTTTGAGGTTGTTTTCATGGAAATTGCTACATGCATGTCCATATCTTGATTATAGTTCATGAATTCATCATATTTTTGGAAGTTTAGACTCATTCGATCTTGTATTAGAAGCTTTGAATTCAGATGAAAACATGCATGTCATATGTTCAACATGTTCTTGAAGTTTATTTTGAAATTGTGTTTAATTGAGTCACCTTTGGGCTTTGATTTTGCAAATTGATCTTCAAAACATGTCATATTATGAGTTTTAAAGTGTTTTCCAAAAATTAGCCCAAAAGGATCGGATTTGATGTTTTAAATATTGAGTTTTGTGCTTGGAGACAAATCTGGAAATTCCAGATTTTGGATCCACGCTCGAGTGGAGAACTCCACGCTCGAGCGTACACTCTGAGTACATGTATCCCGCTCGAGCGGGGAAAGTAACGCTCGAGCATGAAATGTGTGTATCCAGTACTTTTCATGTGTTTATAGTCCGCTCGAGCGAGGGAATGCACGCTCGAGCAAGAACTTGTGTCTCACGCTCGAGCGGGGGTCGAGCGCCCATCGAGCGTGAATTGCATGCATCCAGTACTTTTATGTGAGTTTACAGTCCGCTCGAGCGAAGAAAATCACACTCGAGCGGAGATCTTTTGTTTACATGTCCACTCGAGCATAGAAAGCCACGCTGGAGCGAGACCCTTGTTTTCTGAAAATTCCGAAAAGTGTTTTTAAGTACGTCTTTACATCCTCATTTCATCCTAGGCATTCCTAGGCCTAGTTTAAGGCATCTTAATGAGGATATTGATGTAGAACCACACCGAGTCAAGTTAGGGACTAAGTCATTGATTCCCAAGTGTGTAATTTAGTGTGTGTCCATTTTGTAACTGTGTAGGGTTGGCATCCGAGGACACTCATTAGCCGCTTATAGCCCAGTGCTCTGTGAGTAACAATGTTGTAAAGATATGTTCAACCATGAATATTTTCTGAATGATCAACTGTACTGCTTTCTGAAATGATATTTCTTACTGAATGAATGTTTGTTCTATTTGTGAACTGTATTCGTGGCATCCATAGCAATTTACTGTTACTGTACTACTACTGCTATTGTTATAGAGATCTCTGTCGGTTCCCATGTTTAGAACCACTACTGTTTACTGATATGATGGCCATCAACTGACTGTTTGGTCTGTTAAGACCTACTGTACTGTTTGCTATTGGATGTACCACATATAACTGCTATGGTTTCTAAATGACTGTTATGGCATGAAATATGAGCCACAGACTGAATGACTGATATACTGTTGTAAATGACTGTTTTAAATACTGAAAGGACATTCATTCTTAACCTTTTTACGCATTTGTTATTCACTGGGCTTTAGCTCACTGTTTATATATATATGTAGGTGTCCAGGCACCGGATCGGAGCTAGGAGCGTTGGGATAAACTCCATTTTTGTCAAGCCAACCAATGTGCCTCACTGTGAGGTTCCAAGTGTGTTCAAGCTTAGGTTCATTTGGGGTGTCTCAGTTCACCCTTCTGTCTCTGTTTTGTAATACTGTATAGACTTGTACTGTACTGTTATGGTAGGGATTTGGTCCCTAACCTGAATGCCTGTATATGATGTATATACATACTGCTTTTGTTTCGAATGTGAATGTGTTATGAAAAGTCTTTTTGCATTCAGACAGTCACAGCTCATTAGACATCTTTTATTACTGTTTTGGCTTCCGCCAGCCCCTGTACTCTATATTACTGTCTTTACTGTTAAGCAGGCCTTCGTAATCACGGATTACTGGCCGGTTACGGTGCTAAACCCATAGGGGCGGGTTTGGGTCGTGACAATTTCGTCATCGGATTATCACAATCAGCCTCAAAGAACGATGCGATATAGGTCATAGTAGACTGGTTAACGAAGTCGACACGTTTTCTGCTTGTCAGAGTCACATATTCACTTAATAAATTTTCCATTTTGTATATCAAGGAGATAATTCGATTGCATGGTGCCCCGGTGTCAATCATGTCAAATCAAGACCCTCGCTTCATATCTCAATTTTGGCAGAGATTACAAGCAGCCTTGGGAACAACACCAAAGTTTAACACCGCTTATCATTCGTAAACTAATGGTCAATCTGAAAGAATGATTCAAATGTTAGAAGACATGTTGCGAGTATGTATGTTAGACCTTAAAGGTAATTAGGACAAGCATCTACCATTTGTGGATTCGCTTATAATAATAGTTACCAAGCTAGCACCGAAATGGTACCGTATGAAGCACTGTACGGAGTGAAATGTCGATCGCCTGTATGTTGGGCAGAGGTTGGAGATAAAAATTTATTGGGTCCTGAAATTGTGCAAATGATAAGTGATAAAATTCAACTTATTCAACAAAGAGTCCGCACTGCTCAAAGCCGTCAGAAAAGCTATGCAGATATTCAGAGATGGGATTTGGAATTTCAAGTAGGAGATCATGTTTTCTTAAAAGTCTCACCAACAAGAGGAATCATTCGGTTCGGAAAATGAGAAAAATTGAATCCACGTTACATCGGACCATATGAGATACTAGAAAGGATTGGCCCTGTAGCATATCATTTTGCACTTCCCCCCAAAGTTGTCTAACGTCCACAATGTATTCCATGTTTCAATGCTTCAGCAATATTTGTTGGATTCAGAGCATATTATTGATCAAGAGGACCTAGAAGAGCAACCGATGCAGATCCTTGAACGTTGTAAGCAGATTCTTCGAAACAAAACTATACCTCTTGTAAAAGTCCTATGGGGAAATCATCATGTCGAAGATGCTACGTAGGAAACTGAGAATCAAATGCGAGTCCAATATCCACATCTGTTTGAGAATCAAGGTACGTCAAGTTTTGGGACAAACTTCTATTTAGGAGGAAAGAATGTGACAGCCCAAAATATATTTACTTAATCTTTGAAAAAAAAACGTAATTACAACATTTTATTAGGCCATAGTAAAATTTAGAGAAACTTTCTCAAATGTTTCTAGAAAATCTCGTGGATGGCATGGTAAGCCATGTGGCGAAAAGAGTTGCATAGTGCAACATAGTGCTGCATAGTAAGGGTTTTCTCACTTATAAATAAGTGAGTTGCATGGTAATGAAATTACAAAAATAACAAACGAGGGAGGGTATGAGAGAGAGTGAGCTGAAGTCAGAAGTGAGAGTAAATAATCCACTTTGAGGTGAGTTTTATTATATTTTGAGCTACCATAAACTTTTTTTTTTTTTTAAATTATGTTTTGTAACTTATATTAGTTTTTAAAGTATATTATTTGCTAATTGAACCCTATTTGCTTAAAAAGGGAAATCCATTAATATAACTATTTGTAAAATGTGTTTTGCATAATTATTTTGTAAGTACCACCACGGAGGTCCTATGCCTTAGGGGACTTAAATAACCATTGGCCCTTTGAATTGTCATTTTATGTGACCCTCTGTTCTGTTCTGTTGTCACTTTAAGTGACCCTCTATTGTCATGGATCCAATAGCCCTCTAATTTTTGGAGTGGAGCAAAGTGTTATGTGAAGCTAAGTGCTACACTATTGTGGGAGCCACCTCTAAAATTCGTACGAGCCACATCTTCAGTCCATACATTTGTTCTGTTCTATTCTGTTCTGTTCTATATCGTGGTTATGATTATTTGCTTTTATGATTTCTGCGTTATGTTTCTATTATTTAAAATAATTTATGTATCTCAGTTATCGAACAAATCTCTATTTAGCCTAAATAATTATCTATGGTGATTTATGTATCTCTGTTATCGAACAAATCTCTATGAAGCTTAAGGAGGGACTTTTTCCCTTGTCCGTATGTTAATGTAGCTGGACCAGGGCTTGGTTAGACATAGAGCACATTATAATATAGTCTAGCTCTGTTATTGTATACAATGAAAAGCTCCAATGTATGTTTTAATGAAATAAATGTTTGGGTATCCTTTTATTTTATTCCGTTGCATTATCTTCCATCAATTTATTTGATCAAACCAAAACCCTACAAACAACACATATAAATATATATCCATGTGTATGTATAGTTCGAAGGCAGCAAATTCACATTTTGCTCAGTCTCAATCTCGCTCCTCTCTAATCTCCTGAAGTCTTTCTCCTTTCTCTTTCATTGATAATGTTTGAACTCGTGTTCCAGAACAAATAAGCTATGTTCGGATCTGTGCTCTCGAACAAATAACCAATGTTTGGCTTATATTCCTGAACTTGATAAAACAAAAACTCGTGCAAATATGAACAATTTTAATCTTTCAAAATGTATCAAATTTTCATGTTCGGACTTGTGTTCCCAAACAAATAACCAATGTTCAGGCTTGTGTTCCCGAATTTGGCTCATATGTTTGTAAGTTCAATATCGAAAAAAATACAAACATTTTTCTCCATTTTTGCCGTGCTTTTTAAGAAACTTATCCTTACAAAGCCAACTTTCTCTGATCTAAGAACACCATCTGTAGGAATATTTATACATAACGGATTAGCCGATTCAATCCATACCTGAATATCTTGAATCCGAAAATAATGAACTTGATGAATGAATCATGTGCCTCCGAATTACCAGTTGGAATCCCAGCAGTGAAGTGATACTACAATGCGAGCAATACCCACACAAATCACAGTACAAAAGCCTATGTTACAAATATTTTACCCACAATATTACATTTTTTTCCCTAAATTCACTCTCATAACAATATGTATATTGATAAGTTTAACATATAGAGATATAGGTAACCACATATCCTTATCCCAAATAAGATAGGACGGTAAGCTATCTTTATCTCTTAGGATAGCTCTGAATTTAAATTCAAATTAAATTCAGATGGGTCTTACATGGGTCATGGGTCATGCCACCATGGACATCCAAACTCGACCCGTTTACCAACATCTTCCATTCACACATGGCTTAGCATAATGCTGCTGTATTTCTATCTCAATCTGCCCAAACAAACTCATAATGGCCAATGGACCGTGCAACCACTAAGAACACCTGCATGTGAAAGCTTTATACTAGAAACTTGAAATGAACCAGAATAGAGACATCAACCCAAAGATAACAAAAATAGTGTCTTATGTACCCTAGACCTATCTAGTTACACCAGTCCAAAACATCTCTAATCCCTCAAAGAGCATGTTTGACCCTCTCAAATCTTGCAATATATTCACACTCAATCGCATTCGATATAGACCGATGTAAGTTGTCAACAGTGAATATATAGCAGATGTCACGACCCAAACCCACCCCTATAGGTTTAGTGTCGTAACCGGCTAGTAATCCTGGGATTATCTAAGGCCTCTGAACAAATTAAGCAAAAGTAAAGGGGCTAGAAGAAGCAAATAACAAAATATGATGTTCATAGAGTTGTGTAGACATACATGGGACAAAAAAATTTAAACTTTAATACAATTACGTGACATCATAATTACATTAGCCTTACGTCACCACATTACAGATAGACCAAAAGCCAAGTTCAAACTTAAACAAAAAAAAAAAAATCAAAAGTCATAACAAAGTTCATAAAACTTTACCATATCATAGTTCGGGAGCAGTAGCTTAGGCTTGGCCACGCGCTTGCTCACCTACATACGTAAATAGTATAATGAGCTAGAGCCCAATGAATAATAGTAGAGTAAAGATTTTAATGAATGATGTCTATAACAAATGTAGAAATCAGAATTTAGATTCAGAAACAGAGTCATATTCACATTCATACTCGTGTTTAGAGTTCACATATCCATATGATCATATGTGGCACATCCATTAGCGCTAACAAATCCGATGACCCATATCTGGGACGACCCATATCTAGGACGACCATAAAGGCATTCTAATGACTCATGTGCACAGAGACGTTTTCAATGACCCATAAAGGGATGGCCATAAAGGCATTCTGATGACCTATAAAGGAACGCATATCATTTGATACTAAGGATGCCACGAATACATTTAAAAAACTTGGACAATCATTCATTTATACAAAATATAGAATTTTAAAAAATTGATTATTTCATATCATAATATTCAGAAAATATTTAACATTAAACATAGTTTTACAAAATTATTACTCACAAATGGCTCCAATAGTAGAACAGATAAAGCAAATGGATTAGATAGCCTATGGCGTGTGACCTACACAAACACATAACGGATACACATTGAAACACAAGCTCAGAACATACTTAACTTGTTTCTTTTCTATCTTGGTGTGTTTTTAATCCTTATCCTCATTATTGTGTCTTAATTAAGGCTTAAAAATGCCTAGGATGCGATGAGGATGCCAAAATGTAACTTGAAACACTTAGTCAAATTTTCAAAAACAGGGCAGTTCGTTCGAGTGCAACATTGGTCACTCGAGTGGTCTACAAAGTCTGCAAAAGTACTAGTTACATGATTTTTACGCTCGATAGACGCTCGACAGTCGCTCGAGCCAAAGACTGAGTAAACAAGGTCTTCGCTCAAGCACAACTTCGGTCGCTCGAGCAGTCTGCAAAATTCTATAAAACTTCTGGGAGCTCGCATTCTTCGCTTGAGCGCCGACTTCACCGCTGGAGCGAAGGGTGTAAATTCTGGAATTTCCAGATTGTTGATTCAAGTTCAAAATACATTTTCAAAGCATCAAAACACATCCTTGTGGGCCAAAACTTAGTAAAACATTAAAAAACTCATAGTACATGATGAATTTCAAACCATTTCGCAAAATCAAACCCAAAAGCTTTGCCAATTATACCAAAACCAAACTTGAAACTTTGAAAGCATAACATGCATGTAATGAATTGAATTCAAAACCTCCAAATCATGATCAAATAAAGTAAATGATGGAAAACATGATGAATTCCCAAAACTAAGGTAGAATTGTTACATGCATGTGAGAATTCTTGAAAATTAAGCTCAAAATGTAAGAAAATATGCATCCATGCATGGTATGACTTAAATTCCTTCATTTCTAGCTCAATTCTCATACTTGATCACAAAGTCTCCTTAGATTCTCTTCATTAATGACTCAGCTACAAAGATTAGGAGTCAAATACTCACCTAAGGTCTCCAATTGAGTTCTAATCAACAAATTCTTGAGCTCCTATAAGCCAAACCTTCATTTCTCTACAATTCCAAGCTTGAGTTCAACTTTTCTAAGCTTCTCTCTCTCTCTCTTTCTCTCTTTCACGTTTATGAGTTCAAAAAGGGAATGAAATGCTAGTGTCTTACATCTTCTAAAATCACTTGTGCTTTATATAGGCTTAATTATGTTGCCTTAATTAATTTGAGTTAAGGTTAGTTAATTAGGATTATTTTATTATTTTATTCTAATTAATGGGGTCTGAATTGAATTCCAATTAAACCTACTATAATGTTCTAAAAATTCCAAATAACACATAAACCAAGTCAATTTCGTTATTAGATGCCGATAAGGTCTTCAATTTGTATAATGAAACAGAAACACAGACAGATCTTTTTACAACAAACAAATATAAATACAAATAACATATAACACATGCAATTAACGTAGAATTTCATCTTAATTACTTATTAGGCATTCTTAATCATGGATTATAGGCTAATCACAAGTCAGGGTTGTTACAGCAGAGGTGTAGAACTAAATGATCTTCACTTCACCCTCATTCACTTGATTCCGAATTGACATCTTTTCCAGTGATGCCCCTTAAGGCTGAATCATCACCTCATGACATAGTCAAAAGTCATAAAGGGTATAAAGTAAGGTCATTGTAAAATGGCCTTCAGGACTCATACGGTAAGGAAGCATGGATCCATTCTCTTACCTCACTAATTGATCGGCAAGCACATGCGGTATGAACACATGCTACGGTGGAGTAACTCTTCCAAAGAGTGATGTTAGACTCTACACACCGTATAGATCTTAGTCTAGTCACTTTTAGCCGCATATGTCGCTTGAAACGCCTAATTCGGATTCTCTATTTATTCGCTTCCAAAGCGCCCAATGAGATCTTGCATCTAGCTATACATAACAAGCACACCATGGGCTATGTGGGTATTAATTTTCATGGTTGATCCTTAATAGGACCTCATCTTAGCTCCAACCAAGGCAACATAATTATGGATATCTTTAAGCTCCTCTCAGCTCCAATCTATAAACCACTAGTCTCATCCTTACTCACTATTAAGCATCAAGGGTGATTGCCCGTGTAAGTGAGCCAATCTTGCCTACTAACATCTAATCTATTTATTCAGTGCGCTAACTCACAAACCATATCAATAAACGGTAAACATATATGTAAAACAAATATGAATACTGATGGTATAAATACCCCATAATGTCAAAGGCACAATGTAAGTGTTCAACTCAATCCATACTCTTGATCGCTTCCTCCGAGCTAGTCTTAAAGTGGTAACTATTTACCAACTCGACTACATAACAAATGTTTGGTCGTGTACACATCATAGCATATATTAAGCTTCCAATAACATTCAAATAGGGTACACAGGCCATCTCTTCATCCATTATAACATTCCATTTTCTATTAGCAGGAGATGAGAGAGCCTCTTTGAAATTCTTAGGCTCAATCTCATCATTTAAAGTAATCATGAATGCTTCCCCTTTAATCCCAAAACAACGATGAAGAATGGTTCAATGCCTATTTCTAAGTAGTTAAGGATCTTGAGAATTATGTTCCATTTGATCCAATCCATGGATGGAAAAATCGCTTCTACTGTCCCTAGGAGCTTGAGGAATTTCTTCCTCATTTTCTACCAGGCTATTAGGTGCGCCATCCTATAGATCCTTCACCTCATAGAGATTCACATCTCTAGTTACTTCACATCTGCTAGGGAAATCCTCCTCTAGGAAATCCATATCTTGTGACTCAATTTCAGTCACACTTTTATTCGTTTGCTCCCCAACAAACACATAGCCCTTCGAATGCTTACTATAACAAATGAAGATACACTTATTTCCTCTAGGGCCCAACTTCCCAAACTTATGAGAAACATTATATATGTAAGTTGTCAACCCCTACGAACACAAATTGCCTAAATCAGGCTGTTTGCCAATCCACATCTCATATGGAGTAGAAGGTACTGATTTGGAGGGCACAAGATTAAGGATATAGGCCGCAGTCAATAAGGCATCTCCCCAATAAGAAATGGGAAGATTAGCTTCCGTTATCATCGATCTAACCATGTCTAGCAATGTGCAATTCCTTCGCTCTGCTACACCATTTTGCTGCAGAGTACCAAGAATTGTTAATTGCCTAATAATCCATTTTTCTTCATAAAGCATTTTGCAATGCTTAGATAGATACTCGTACCCACGGTCAGTCCTTAGAGCCTTAATACTCTTGTCTAATTGATTTTCAACCTCATGAACATACTATCTAAAGCAATCCAATGCTTCTGACTTGTGAGAAATCAAATAGACATAGCCATAGCTCCTACAATCATTTATAAATATGATGAAATAAGGGGCTCCATGCCTTGCCCTTACATTCATTGATCCATAGATGTTTGAATGAATAAACTGTAATGGGATAGATTTCCTTTTGGCTTTCTTAAATGATTTCCTTGTTGATTTTTCAACAAGATAGTGCTCACACGTAGGCAAAGTGACTCTAGTGAGTAGGCTTGCAAGGCTTCCTCGAGCCAATCTAGTCATCTCGTCTTACGCAATATGGATTGATTTAGCATGCCATCTCATAGAATGATTATTACAAACAAATGTAATATAAGAAATAGAGCCATTAGCTTTATTATTAAAAAAATAACAATAATAATAAACTAGAATCATCCACATCTAAAATCAAGAAACCATCTGCAAGATAAAAACAAATTATCCCCAAATAAATGTTGATATTTCTTTATTCTCAAAACAAAAACTAAAGCTTAGGTCTATCATGCTAATAACTGAAACTATGTTTCGCCAAACATCTGGAGTATAAAGAACATCATGAAGATGCCAGGTGTATCCATGTCGCATTCCTAGTATGTATGTGCCAATGCTAAGTACCTCTACACTAAACTCGTTCCACGTGTAAACTTTTCTACTTCCCGTAATAACACGATGATACTTGACGAACCCTACTATGTTCCTCGCGATGTAGTCTGTTGCTCATGAGTCTACAACCCACAAATGAGGAGAGTGAGAAATTAATGCTTGACTAGATACAAAGCATTCAATGTGAGAAATTAAGTAAGTAAGTACATTCTTCTACTCAGGACAATTTTGAGCGAAGTGTCCTTCTTTGTTACAGTTAAAGCATGCCAATTTAGCATTTACCTTTTTGCTACCTCTTTTACCCCTACACTTAAAAGCTTTAGCGCCATTGGGGTTCTCTACAACAGTTATTGGCTTGTTAGGAGCACTTTTTGTTTTACCACGCTTGAATCAAGATGTCTTACGTGAGCCTGACTCAGTTACCAAAGCAAAACCATCAGACTTAGTTGCCTCTAGGCGTTCAGCCTCTAGTCCCACATGATATGATAAATCTTTGAATGTTTTGCTCTCAAGAAGATGGTAGAGAATGAATCACAACTTGAATTTGTTCCTCTTGAGTCAAAACATGCCATGCTGCTTCAAGCTCACATATCATGGATGACATCTCTCTTAGATGCTGTTTCATTGAATGATGCACCTTTTTCTAATAAGAGTCAAACTTCATAGTCAGCCCACGTAGCTTTGCCAAAGAGGTGACACCAAACTTTTGCTTGAGAGCTTCTAACATCTCAAATGCATATGGGTATTGCTCAAACTCACTGATCAAGTCATTGTACATGCTGTTCAACATGGTAAAATGCACACACTGATCTTTCTTGCACCAAGCCTAATAAGCGTCATGATCACGATGATATTGAGCTGTATTCCCTTCCTCAAGCTCAACCATTATTTGGTTAAGTGTATGCAGAACCTCTTGCTCATTGATGAGATATTAGATCTCATGGTGCCAGATGTCATAGTTATTGCCATCAAATTTCTCTTCCTTTGTCAAGTCTACCACAACTGTCTTAGCTGCCATGTCCGAATATTAAGGAAAAATGCACAAGGGATATTAAATACAGCAACACAAAATTATTTTGTAGCAAAAAAATCCAAATTAAACAATAATAACATTACATACGTTACAAGATCGAAAATTTGCTATACTCTTAATCATCTCTTGTGCCACTAGCGACAATTATCAATATTTAATTATTGGACTATCGGTAGAGAATTCATAAATTCTCTCTCCAAAAAAACTCCCATTACTTATGGCATGTTGGAAAGCATGAAAATAATTAATTCCACATTTAGGCATTTCAAAATGAACAAAAAACATACTATTATGTTTAATTATGGAATTAAAATAATTAGAATATAGAATTCAACATCTTCAATCTAGACATTCTATTAATTCTATTCATAAATAAAGAACTAAATATGTCGTTTTAACTTTCAGAATATGCCATAAAAGTGTTTACTTATTTATGTAATTGTTTTGAATTTTTTTTTTGAAATTTTAAGCAATTAAAACTACACAGGAAATCAGAAATAAATAATACAGAATCTGAAATAGTACATAATTTATACCAGAAAATAAAACATTATTCCAATAATGTATTGTAAAAAATTCAAGTCCAGAATCCAAGTCATGCTCCCTCAAGAGCGATTTAAAGCAAAAATATTGAATTATTCATTTATGAAAAATATTTTATTTTTCAAAAAAATATAAAATATTACCAGATTGTAGAAAATCAAATTACAAGTCTAACGATACTAACCATGCTTAAATCAGATTTATAACGAACAATATATAAGCAATTAACGTAATTTTTAAAGTAAAAACAAACAAACATATCCTTAATAGTGGCATAGCTTGCATCAGCTCTTATATAAGTAGCTTGCGTCAGCAGATTGCATTAGCGTTGACGTCAGTGTGCGTTAGCACACTTGTTAACACATCAGGTCACGCGCTTGCACTTGGAAGCGTGTGACAACAACTTTGAGCGCGTGGGCCCACACGCCACCTCCCAGACTCTGTTTTGGCACTATCTGACTTTATTTTTTGAGAGGAATCCAATGGTGATCTCAATTTTTATTTTTATTTTTATTTTGACAAGTCTAAAAAAGAGTGTAATCCACTCTCTCTCTAATGAGAGTGCAAGTGCAGATTTTTTGCACCTCATCTCCTACAATGAACCACCAAAACATAAAAACGAATCTAAATTAGGATTTGTGATTCTTTTCAATGCATAAGTCGAAAACATACGAATAATATATGGGTTCGAAGGTCTCGAGATAGGGAATCCGGAGCATGAAAAACCTGCATGTAATCAAAGTTTCAAATATATAAAATGGGTCTCCATTTTTCTCCAAATCCGATCGTCTGATTTTAATGAAACTTTACAATTATGTTCTATATGATATGAACTATAACATAAATGAATTCAAGGTGATCGAAGAAAGTTTGAAAATCATTAATTTTCTTGCATGAAGCACACATGTATATATTTTAATGATATATATATATATATGGTTCAAATCATATTTTATGCATAAAAACACGAAAACACTCATGATGGCTTTGATACTAATGTAGGAATATTTATACACAACGGATTAACGGATTCAATCCATACCCAAGGATAGACCAATGGGGGGCTAGTAGGGGTGACCGCCACCCCAAAGTTTTGAAAAAACCCTCTAGATAGAGTAATAAAATTACAAATATTTTTAAATTATGCAGGTTCACCACCCCAAAGTTTTTGCAAAAAATTTAAAAACTGTCACCTCCCTAAATTTTCTACTTTAAAATCTAAAATTTTAATTATTTTTTTGATAAATACTAATAATAATAATAATAATAATAATAATAATAATAATAACAATAATAATAATAATAATAATAATAATTTATTTTTTTATGTATGATTACTTTTTTATTTTAAATTTAGTAATATTAAAATAATTGAGAATTTATTTATTAATATGGTAAAGTGTTTTTTGTCTGATTAGGGCCCAAAGTTTTTAGTTGTTTGCTTATAACTAAATAAACAATAACAAAAAATAATTACTTACGTGTAACTTTGCCCCACACTTGAAAATGCCCCCAATTGAAAATGCCCCCAAGTTCTTCACGTCACTTTGTTTTGCGTCCCCTTCTCCATTTTACTCTCTCTCTCTCTCTCCCTCTCTCTCCTCTCTATGTAAATGATGTGAAAGCTTGGGAAAGAACTCGCAGACCTCACACTGAAACAACAAATGGAGGCAATACTGTGTTTAGATCGAATCCTTTGATTCCTTTTTCACTTTTTCTCTTCTAGGTAATACTAATCTCTTCCATTTTTTTTCACATTTATTCGCTCATTTGTTGTCCGATTTTTTTTATATGATTAATCTTATTTTTGGAAATAATAAAAATCTCAATATACTCTGTTTGGTTGCTAAGAAACTAGAGGAAAACTAATGAAAATGAAATCGAAATCTTCTCTTGCTTTGGTTGCAAAACCAAGCGTTTATTGTAGAGACAAAAACCAAAATAATAATAATAATAATAAATTAACCTAGTTGTTAGAGAAGAATATGCTTAAATATCTTTAATTTCGCTGCAATTCACTTTAATTTGGATGCTATTCACCTCATTAGGGTTAGAAATTCTATTACTTTGACGAATTTGAGTACTAGTTTGGGGAAGAGAGTTTGTCTATGGTAAATTGAATGTTTATCATGATCATTGATCTGGCTAAGCCGAAATGAAAAAGCCATATTTAACGGTGGTGTTGATCACAGTTAATTTAGCCTCGAGAGTTGAAAGGTTAGCATAAGATTTTTATTGTTTACCCATTGAAATGACATGTCGTTTGTTAGATTAGATTATATTGTTAGCGTGCTTCTTACCTAGTGAGTAACAAAAATTGTTTAATAATTTTCAGGTTCTTAAATCAAATTAAGTTGAATGTTAGGTGAATTATGGTGAACAAAAAAATTGATTCTTTCTTTAAGAAAAGAGGCTCTCAAGATATAGAATTTCATGCAACTACAAAACCTTTCACTGATAATGTTGAAGCTTCAATTCCTAAAAAACGTCCTTGTAAAGTGCCTAGAATAGAATCCAAAGAAGTTGATACATCTTCTTTGGTAAGGGATCCAGGACTACGACCACAAATTTGAAATTATTTGATATCTCAACGTGATGATATTCAATGAGCTTATATCAAATTTGGACCATACCAACCTAACAACCAACCTTTTGAAGAGAAGAATGGGCATCATTTTCTAGCTTCTTGGTACAAGTTATTTCCAGATTGGCTAGAATATTCTCCAACCAAACATTGTGCCTTTTTCCTTCCTTGCTATCTTTTTACAAAACCAAATGGGCGCACCACTTCTAACGCTTTCATTTATGATGGATTTTCTTCATGGAAGAAAGTCAATAGTGGGAAGAATTGTGCTTTCTTAACTCATATGGGAAAGGGTCCTAATTCATTGCACATGATTGCTGTTAAATCTTGCCATGATTTAACAAATCAATCACAACACATTGAGTAGATAGTTGAGAAACAAACTTCTTAACAAGTTGCAAAAAACCGTTTGTGGTTGAAGACTACGATAGATGCTATCAAATGGCTTACATTTTAAGCTTGTGCATTTGGAGGTCGTGATGAAAGTCATGATTCCAATAATCGAGGGAATGTTATTGAATTGATAAAGCTCTTGACTTCTTATAATGCGGATGTGGCAGATGTTGTGTTACACAAAGCTCCTCAAAATGCTTCATAGTACTCGCATCGAATTCAAAAAGAGATTCTTAGTATTTTCTTTGACAAAATACAAAGATTCATTCGTGAGGAGATTGATGAAGCAAAATTTTGCATTATAATGGATGAAGCTCGAGATGAATCAAAGAGGGAGCAAATGGCCATTGTTCTAAGATTTGTTGATAAAGATGGTTTTATAAATGAGCATTTTTTTGACATAGTTCATGTATTGGATACAACATCAGCAACTTTGAAAGAAGAAATACGTATTGTCCTATCTCGTCATAATCTCAGTGTACAAAATATTCATGATCAAGGGTATGATGGTGCTAGTAATATGCGTGGAGAGTGGACTGGGTTGCAGGCCTTATTTCTTCATGATTGTCATTTTGCGTATTATGTTCATTGCTTTGCTCATCGACTCCAATTAGCATTAGTAGCGACAGCAAGAGAGGTTATACTCGTTGCCCAACTTTTTTCTTATCTGGCTCTCATAATTAATCTATGTGGCTCTTCTTGTAAAAGGCATGATCAGTTGAAAGTTGCTCAAGTTGAAGAAATTGCAGCAAAATTTGCCTTTGATAAAGTTGAAATTGGTAAAGGCAAAATTCAAGTTGGGACATTGAACAGTTGGAGATACTCGATGGGGTCACTTGGGATCTATTTCCAATTTGATAAATATGTTTGGTGCAACTTGTTCAGTCTTAAGTAATGTCATCAATGATGGAGCCACATCTACTCAACGTGTAGATGCAGATCGAGTTTATGGCAAGATTACATCTTTTAAGTTTGTGTTTATCTTAGATCTTATGAGAGATATTATGGGGACTACTGATGATCTTTGCCAAGCTTTGAAACATAAATCCCAAGATATATTGAATGCAATGCATCTAGTGTCAACTACAAAAGCACTTGTTCAAAAATATAGAGAAGATAGATGGATTCATTTGTTGGAGAATGTTCAACTATTTTGTGAAAAATATGGCATAGATATTCCTGATATAAGTGCTCGCCTTGAATGTCCACCTATATAAAACACATAACAGAAATGCAATTGGAGTACCGTTCGATAACATGCTACTTTAATTAAATTTTCCTCATGTGCTTCTAACTCATTTCATCTTTATGTGAGCTCAATTGGTGCCTAAGAGTACTTGAAATAACATGAGGGTGTAAGTATGCACTTAAAACTTTGCGGAAAACAGGGTCTCCGCTCGAGCGCAGCTTCCTTCGCTCGAGTGAGGGTTCAAAAATAAGGGTGGTCGCTCAAGCGCAACTTTTGTCTCTCAAGCGGTCTGTAAAGGTACTGGTTGCAGCCGCTCGATGGACGCTCGAGCGGAAAACTGAGTAAAAAGGGTCTTCGCTCAAGCACAACTTTAGTCACTCGAGCGGTCTACAAAATTTTGTAAAACTTTTAGGAGCTCGATTTTTACGCTCGAGCGACACTTTCTTTGCTCGAGCGGACATACCGAATTCTGGAATTTCCAAAACTATGTTTGCAGTTCAAATTTGATATATAAAGGTCCAAAACTTGTATTTTTGGTACAAAAACATGGGAAAACATTTTAGAACTTGGAAATGTAGTCAATTTGAAACCAATTGCTCAAAAATCATGGACCCAATTCTCAAAATCAAACTTAAATCATAAAGTTGAAACCATGCATGACATGTATTCCCTCTATTCCTTTTCAAATCCTTTCAAGACTTGATCAAATGGCATGACAAGTGTAAAAACATGAAGAACTCTCTAAATAAATCTATAAAAGTCCCATGCATGTAAGAATTCATAGAAAATTGAACTCAAAGATGAAGGATTATACATGCATGTGTGCAATTATGCTTAATTTTTCCATAATCAAGTCAATCCTTTCTACTTACATGCAACTAGACTCATAACTTCTTGAATTCATGGCCTACATGTTTTATTTCAAGATTTAAGGAGGAATTCCATACCTAGGATGTGAATTCAAGTGTTGTCTAGCTTAATTCTTCAAATCTCCCACAATTTCCTTCAAATTCCCATTTCTCTCTCTCTCTAAATGTTGAGCTTAGCTTCTTCCTCTCTCAAAATCTCAGCCCATGTGTTTGTATAAGTGAGTTCAAAACATGTGCTAAGCTTATATAGATTGTAATTAACTTAGCCTAATCAAAGTTGATTAAGGTTAATTAATTAGGCTCATTTCTAACTAAGTTCTATCAGTTTATTCTAATTATTTTGGTCCAAATCAAATTTTGACGAAAGTTACCATAAAATTCTAAATATTCTAATTAGTCTATTCGGCTAGTCAATTTTGGCTTCCGAAGCCGTTTAGGCTTTCAATTTATGATTCTAAGTCGATAAGTGAACAGATATTCCATGAAATAACAGATAACTACAAAATTAAGCATTTAACACATAATTAAACACATAATCATGCAATTAAACTTATTGAAACAATATAATATAATAATACGGAGGTCGGGCTGTCACACCAAATCAACTACTTATTATAAATCCAAATGAATTAACAAGCTAAATTAACTAATTATTACAAGTTCAAATGAATCTAAGTATTTAATTACAACATATTACTATTAAAGCATTAATTTCATGAGTCACCAGAAATAAAGAAACCCATATGCATGAACATGAATTTCTGCTCGAAAACATCTCTGTTTTGCTACTAGAACTGTTCTGTTCTGCAGTCAGAAAATTAAACTGTTTTCTCACTTGCCTTTGTTCTGCTCTACTATGAAAATGGCACTATCTGTGTAAAATGAAGTGGTCAGCCGGCTGGCCAGAAAAAGTGGTCCGCCAGATAGTCAGGTGGCCAGTCGGCCACTATTTTGGGGGTTTACCTTGTTATAACAGAAAAGAAACAAAGCAGAAACAGAGTATTTTCAAGGGATATTTGTCATTTTTGCCTCTCCCTATCATGAAATAGATCAAGGGAGGGGTAGACTCGATTCGCGAACCATCAATTGACGCAAACTCGTTGCCTGATGGTTATAAATCGATGGGACAAAGTCTTAATAAATGGAAAATAAAGACCAACAAAACCTCCTCTCTATTATGGAGTTACCTCAAGGAAGGTGGTAGACATTGATTCTTGAGCCATTATCATCACTAGAGAGTATGAAATGACTCAAGATTCAATGGGTTCAATTAACGTCCGATTGAACCCAACTTGATTTTATTACTGTTGTCCATTTTAATCCAAGTTGATTAGCTCTTTTTAATTACATTTCCATTCTTTAATCATTTAGTCTAAAAATGAGAATTAAGTCTACTAAAAAAAGGGAGGGAAATGTCAAACAAGAAGTTGTTCTTGACATGAGAGAGATGTAACACCTTGGTAATGAACCTCCGAAGAGATTAAACCATTAAGCATGCAAGGATCTCTTTCGCATGCCTTAAAGAACACTTGTTTGAAACAACTCTTAAACAAATAAAACCAAGAAAGGAGGGAGAGTGCAAAGATGGTTAGTACAAGTGTAAACACATGTATGAAAAGCATAAAATAAAAGCTATCAACTCAAATAGGTTGGTGTCTAAGGCGTAAACCACCAAACCTGTGAGGACTACAATACTATAAGCATACTATACAAAGCATAAATGAAGTAAACTTATTAAAACAGTCCTAAAATCCATAAAAATAGTGCTGGAATTAACTTGGAAAAGCCAGAAAAAGTGAACTAAAATAATGGAGAAATGAAGCTAGTAAGCAAGTCTAAGGAGGGATGGCTAACCCCTCCATTTTTGGGACCTCAAAACCACATTTTTAGCCTATGAAAAACTCTGAAAAACAGTAGTAAAAAGCTAGAAAATAGATGGGAAACACAAAGGCAAAAGCTTGGAGAACAAGATTCAAAGAAGGGTGGTTAACCCTTCCACCTTTGATAGCTTTAGGCCACAAGTTTCAGCCCATAAAACAGTGTAAAACTAGTACAAAAACAGCAATAAAAGATAGGGAAGAAGTAGTATAAAAAAGGTCAAGGTTATACCTCTTGAAGATGAGTAACTCTTTGATTCACAAACTCACAAGTAAGCACTCTCAAGAGCTGAAATTTAGACTCAAAAATCTCAACAAAGAGAGCTAAAATATTGGTGTAGGAAGTATAAGTAAGGGGTATGGGTGTTGCAAAATTGAGAGAGAGAGAGAGAGAGAGAGAGAGAGAGAGAGTTTCAAGTTGTTGAGCTTTTGGAATTTTTTCTAACCTAAAAACATAAGGTATGGTCATGTATATATAGAAAAACTGGTGTCTTAATCGGAAATATCTATATGCAACCAGCTGATGCAGTGCATACACATGGGGGAAGAATTGGCAGCAAAATATCTGCCAGCTGAGAAACCTGGCCGGTCGGCCAGCTAGGGGACGACCGGCTACCAATGTCATGACCCGAACCCGCCCCTATGGGTTAAGGACATAACCGGCCAGTAATCCTGTGATTACCTACGGCCTCAGACCAAAACAGACATAACTCGTCAGAGTAAAGGGGCCAAACGGAAGCAAAAATTTAAAACTTTGTCCATAGAGCCATGCTTATATGCACATCAACAAACCATGCTCATATACGTTAATAACCCACATCAAAAGTACAGTAGTAAAACTTCTTTATAGACAGGATCATCTAAGCTGAGCCAACCCATAACAGACTATATACAAATATACACAAAGTCCTTGCCAACAAAACAAAACGTAATTGCATAACAAAATGGCAAGGATGGGTCTCGTGCATGAGACACAAGGCTGACTCTCCAAAACTCGTGTTGTTCATGGCAGACTTGACTGGGGCCGGGTCTGGACTTCTCTTGCCTTACCTACAAACACATGAATGAGCGTGAGCGATAGCCCAGTGAATAATATCAAATACAGAAGTTACATATCAATGTAGAACAACAGGTTCCAAACGGCCTTGGGCCCAATCTATATTTTTATTTAACAGATGTATAACTATACGAATTTCAAATCAAGTGACTTGCAGTTTCAACATTCTAGCCTTTGGCCCATTCAGGTTTCCATTCATGTCAAAACGGCCTTCGGCCCACTCATTTATGTCAAAACGGCCTTCGGCCCGATCATTTATGTCAAAACGGCCTTCGGCCCACTCATTCATGTCAAAACGACCTTCGATCCATCCATATAAGTCAAAACGACCTTTGGTCCATTCATATATGTCAAAACGACCTTTGGTCCATTCATATATGTCAAAACGACCTTTGGTCCATTCATACATATCAAAACGACCTTCGGTCCATTCATTTCTATCAAAACGACCTTCGGTCCATTCAATTCTATCAAAACAACCTTTGGTCCATTTATGTTTATCAAAACGACCTCTGGTCCATTTGTGTTTATCAAAACGACCTTCGGTCCATTCATTTATTCATGTCAGACTTTTGTCCACAATCCTAGTTAGCAACTCATAAAGCTTATACGGGAATAAACAATTGGACATTCACAAGCATTCGAATATCGATATTACTCACAGTGATCGGCTTGTGGATTTGCCCCGGAGCTTGACCCTACACATTTCATGAACACAAAAGGGTCACCAACAGTTTAATCCGTTCTTTAATTCACATGTTCCTCATTAGGCTTTATTCCCATCTCATTAACTCATTTACGATGCTTAACATATGCCTAAAAGTGCTTACAAGTGAAAGAGAATGGAAAACAGAACACAGAATGCAAAAACAGATTTTCAGAAAACAGGGTCCCCGCTCGAGCGGACCCTTAAGCCTGCAAAAGTACTGGTTGCATGAAAAATAAGCTTGAGCGTGGAATAGAGCGCTCGAGCAGAGGGCCTGTCTACAAAAACTCCCCGCTCGAGCGTGAGATAGCCCGCTCGAGCGGACATCCAACTCTACAAAAGTGCTGGGAGCACGATTTTCCCGCTCAAGCGGCTCTTCCCCCGCTCGAGCGGACATCAAAAATCTGGGTTTTCCAGATTGAGTTCTTGAGCTCCAATTCGAATTTCAACCAACAAAACATGCATGTTATGGCTCAAAATTCACATTTACTCATGCTAACATGCTACCAATACAAAATTACAACATTAGGAAGCTCAATTTCTTACATCATTTACATGCATGCCTCAAATTAATCCAAATTCATCACCAACATATTAAATTTCAACATGCAAAGCTTGCTCTTTCATGATCTACTCTTGCATGTAAGAAATACACATTATTCACAACTTATTTGGTGAAGAAGTGGTCATCCACATGGATTTCATTCAAACTTCAACATAGATTACACAAATTAAGCTCAAACATGGAAATCTATAACAATTCTTTACATGCATGCTTCTATTAGCTTGAAATCCAACATATACAACTCAATCCCCTCATATTCAAACTAATTCATGCTCTTAGCCATCTATTAAACTTGAATTCACAAGACAATAACTAAAAATGCATGAATTACTCACCAAGGAGTTTAATCTTCACAATCTATGGCAATTCTTGAGCTTAACCTCCAAAATTTCCAAGCTTTAAGCCAAACCCTCAATCTCCTATCCTCTCTTCTTCCAACCGGCCCTCTCTTCTCTTCCTTGAGTTTATTATCAGTAAAAATGAGGCTAGGGAGAGAGAGATTGAGTGTCTAAAGCCTTGACAACAAAACCCACTAAGGCCAATATTATAATAATAAAGTAGTTGGGCTCTAATTCATCAATTTAATCGATTTAATCTAACCCGAATCAATTTTCAATTAAATTTCACCGTAGGCTCTAAAAATCATGCCAGTCACAATGGCGTAATCAATTTCGGGTTCTGTGGCTGATAAGGCCCTCAATTTAATTTCCGAAGCAAATAATCAAACAGATATTCCTACGGTGAACAGATAGAAATTCAAAACTACATATTTTCACATAATGGTACACAAAATCATAACAAAACACATAATCACATTCATGTTAAGGACCAATTAATATATTACGGAACAGGGGTATCACAGTCTTCCCCCCTTTAGGAAGTTTGGTCCTCCAAACTTAATTTACCTTCGTCGGGAAACAAGTATGGATAACGTAGTCGCATTTCCTCCTCTTTTTCCCATGTAGCATCCGTCCCATAGTGTTCCTTCCATTCTACTTTCACCATTGGGATGGATTTGTTTCTCAATTCTTTCACTTGTCGGTCAACAATTCTTTCCGGCCATTCAGCATATTCCATATTTTCATCAATAGTAACCCGGTGATAATCAATCACATGAAATGGGTCTTGGAGGTAACCCCTCAACATCAACACATGAAACACATTATGGATTTGCTCAAATCCCGGCGGCAAGGCAACTCTATAAGCAACTGGACCAAGTCTCTCCAAAATCTGAAACGGCCCAATGTAGCGCGGCGACAACTTGCCCTTTTTCCCAAATCTAACTTGGCCTTTCATCGGAGAAACACGAATGAACACATGGTTACCAACCTCATACTCAAGAGGTCTTCTCCGAACGTCTGCATAATTCTTTTGTCAGTCCTGAACTGTTTTGAGCCTTTGACGAATAGTCTTGATTTTCTCAGAAGTGTCTTACACAATTTCTGGCCCAAGCAAGGCTCTATCCCCGACCTCTGTCCAACAAATAGGTGATCTACACCTCCTACCATACAAAGCCTTGTATGGTGCCATCCCGATGCTGGAGTGGAAGCTGTTGTTATAAGCAAACTCTGCAAGTGGCAAATAGTCTTCCCAACTCCCCTGAAAATCCAAAGCACACATACGAAGCATATCTTCCAAAGTTTGTATCGTTCGTTCTGACTGCCCGTCTGTCTGGGGGTGGAATGCAGTACTGAATCTTAGTTCTGTTCCCATAGCTTCCTGCAAACTCTTCCACAATCTAGATACAAATTTCGGATCTCTATTCGACACAATAAATACCGGAACTCCGTGTAAACGGACAATCTCATCAACATAGATAGTAGCCAATCTATAAGCGGTAAATGTAGTTTTGACAGGCAGAAAATGTGCAGATTTAGTCAGTCTATCAACTACAACCCAAACAGAATCCATACCTCGAGAAGTCCGAGGTAGGCCAACAACGAAATCCATAGTCACATGTTCCCACTTCCATTCAGGAATAGGGAGAGGTTGAAGTAGACCGCCCGGTTTCTGATGTTCAGCCTTAACTTGCTGACACTGAAGGCACTTGGACACATATTTTGCAATCTCTTTCTTCATTTTAGGCCACCAATAGGTTTGTTTCAAATCCCGATACATTTTATTGTTACCCGGATGCATAGCAAATACGGACCTATGGGCTTCATTTAAAATCCTCTTCTTTAGTTCTAAGATATCTGGGACACATATTCGGTTCCGGAATTTCAACATTTCATTCTCAATACTGAATTCTGCTTTCGGGCTTGCCTCGAATTTGTCAATCACTTTCCTGAGGAACTCATCCTCTTTCTGTTTCTGTTTGATTTCATCAATGATCGCCGGCTCGGCTGTAATAGCGGCTATTAATCTGCCTTGTTCACACATTACCACTTTAATTTCAGACTTCTCAAAGTCTTGCAAAATCTCCCTTTGTTCGGTAAGCAAACAAGCCATACCCCCTGTTGATTTTCTGCTCAAGGCATCAGCCACTGTATTAGCTTTCTCGGGGTGATACTGAATTTCTAGATCATAGTCTTTGATCAGTTCAAGCCATCTCCTCTGTCACATATTCAGTTCTTTCTGTGTAAAGAAGTATTTTAGGCTCTTGTGATCTGTGTAGACTTCACACTTTGCCCCATACAAATAATGCCGCCAGATTTTCAAAGCAAAAACGACTGCGGCCAATTCTAGGTCATATGTTGGATAATTCTTCTCATGTGGCCTCAACTGTCAAGAGGTGTAAGCAATAACCTTTCCGTTCTGCATCAACACACAACCCAAACCCTTATAAGACGCATCACTGAAAATTACAAAATTTTCCGTACCTGAAGGTAGTGTCAAAATTGGTGCAGTGATCAATCTTGTTTTCAGTTCTTGAAAAGCAGATTCTCTTTCATCATTCCATTCAAACGGTTGCCCTTTACGTGTCAATTGGGTAAGAGGCACGGCTAATTTCGAAAAGTCCTTCACAAACCTCCAGTAGTACCCAGCTAAGCCCATAAAACTACGAACCTCTGTCACATTAGTCAGTGTAGGCCAATTCACAATTGCCTCTATTTTCTGCGGGTCCACTAAAATTCCTTCCTTGTTGATCACATGCCCTAAGAAAACAACTTCATCCAACCAAAACTCACATTTCTTTAGCTTAGCAAATAATTTCCTTTCCCGAAGTATTTGTAAAACAGTCCTCAAATGATGTTCATGTTCAAGTCTATCTTTAGAGTATATCAAAATATCATCGATGAAGACTACAACAAACTCATCAAGGTAGGTTTTGAAAATTCTATTCATTAAGTCCATAAATGCTGCCGGAGCATTAGTCACTCCAAACAGCATAACAAGAAACTCAAAATGACCATACCTCGTTCTGAACGCGGTTTTCTCAACATCCTCTGCCTTAACTTTCAGTTGATGATACCCGGATCTCAAATCAATCTTAGAAAACACCTGTGATCCCTGCAACTGGTCAAATAAGTCATCAATACGGGGTAAGGGATATTTGTTCTTTATCGTTACCTTGTTCAATTCCCGGTAATCAATGCACAGGCGCAAGGTACCATCCTTCTTTTTCACAAATAACACTGGTGCACCCCAAGGCGAAGTGCTAGGCCGGATAAACCCCTTGTTAAGCAGGTCTTGCAACTGTTCTTTCAATTCTTTCATCTCGGCAGTAGCCATTCTGTAGGGAGTCTTAGAAATAGGCTGGGTGCCTGGCACAGTCTCAATAGTAAACTCTATCTCCCTGTCTACCAATTCCCCTGGTAATTCATTTGGGAACACATCTGGGAATTCTCTAATAATAGCAATATCATTTAATTCAACATTCACAGATTGTTCAGTCAACACATAGCACAGATAACCCTGGCACCCTTTCCTGATCAGTTTACATGCTTTCATTGCAGATATCAAATAAGGTGGAGGCACTACCCCATTACCCACAAACACAATTTCTTTTTGTTCTGGTGGTTTAAATACAACCCTTTTTGTCACACAGTCTATGGTGGCACAATACTTGGTCAACCAATCCATGCCCAAAATTACATCAAAATGTCTAAAGTTCAAGGGCAATAAATCTACATATAAGGTAGCATCCTCAATATGCATGTCACAAAACCAACATATATGGTCACATAACACAGATTCCCCCGATGGAGCAGACACACACAACAAATATGGCAACAACTCTAGGGGTCTTTTCAGTCTAGATGCAAATGTATATGTCACAAATGAGTGTGTCGATCCAGAATCAATTAATACAAAGGCATCCTGATTACATATTGAAATAGTACCTGAGACAACGGCATTGGCATTCCGTGTATCGCCCGGAACAAGCGCAAAAACTCTCCCCTATTTCACTGTATCCCCGGTAATAGCGGATCTCAAGGTATTTCCTGGCTTTGGAACTGATGCAGTGGAACTAGCTGCTATCTTTCCCCCATTCTGATTACACTCTCGGGTGTGGTTGCTGCCACTGTTGTTGCCACTCCTGTTGCTGTCTCAAAGCCTCTGCCATTTCCTGAATCAGTCTTTCCATTCTGTCCAGTTTGGCAGTAGAAGATTCCTCTATCTCGTCACCTCTGGTTCTCACCATCTGATTAAACTTGCATTATATTTTATACAAAAGATACACAAGTGTGCATATACTAAGAAGCACATTCATTCAGATAATTTGCAATGCAAGTAGTTCACAACTTATAACATATTCTTGTTCATATCAAACATTTAAGCATATAATCAATGCGTCCAAATTCATATTTATTACATGAATGCATCCTAGATCTTATCTAGATGCTTATTGCTCTTTTTTGACCAATGTGTGAGTTATTAACTCGTGCTCTGATACCACTCTGTCATGACCCGAACCTACCCCTATGGGTTAAGGACATAACTGGCCAGTAATCCTGTGAATACCTACGGCCTCAGACCAAAACAGACATAACTCGTCAGAGTAAAGGGGCCAAACGGAAGCAAAAATTTAAAACTTTGTCCATAGAGCCATGCTTATATGCACATCAACAAACCATGCTCATATACGTTAATAACCCACATCAAAAGTACAGTAGTAAAACTTCCTTACAGACAGGATCGTCTAAGCTGAGCCAACCCATAACAGACTATATACAAATATACACAAAGTCCTTGCCAACAAAACAAAACGTAATTGCATAACAAAATGGCAAGGATGGGTCTCGTGCGTGAGACACAAGGCTGACTCTCCAAAACTCGTGTTGTTCATGGTAGACTTGACTGGGGCCGGGTCTGGACTTCTCTTGGCTCACCTACAAACACATGAATGAGCGTGAGCGATAGCCCAGTGAATAATACCAAATACAGAAGTTACATATCAATGTAGAACAACAGGTTCCAAACGGCCTTGGGCCCAATCTATATTTTTATTTAACAGATGTATAACTATACGAATTTCAAATCAAGTGACTTGCAGTTTCAACATTCTAGCCTTTGGCCCATTCAGGTTTCCATTCATGTCAAAACGGCCTTCGGCCCACTCATTTATGTCAAAACGGCCTTCGGCCCACTCATTCATGTCAAAACGGCCTTCGGCCCACTCATTCATGTCAAAACGACCTTCAATCCATCCATATAAGTCAAAACGACCTTTGGTCCATTCATATATGTCAAAACGACCTTTGGTCCATTCATATATGTCAAAACGACCTTTGGTCCATTCATACATATCAAAACGACCTTCGGTCCGTTCATTTCTATCAAAATGACCTTCGGTCCATTCAATTCTATCAAAACGACCTTTGGTCCATTTATGTTTATCAAAACGACCTTTGGTCCATTTGTGTTTATCAAAACGACCTTCGGTCCATTCATTTATTCATGTCAGACTTTTGTCCACAATCCTAGTTAGCAACTCATAAAGCTTATACAGGAATAAACAATTGGACATTCACAAGCATTCGAATATCGATATTACTCACAGTGATCAACTTGTGGATTTGCCCCGGAGCTTGACCCTACACATTTCATGAACACAAAAGGGTCACCAACAGTTTAATCCGTTCTTTAATTCACACGTTCCTCATTAGGCTTTATTCCCATCTCATTAACTCATTTACGATGCTTAACATATGCCTAAAAGTGCTTACAAGTGAAAGAGAACGGAAAACAGAACACAGAATGCAAAAACAGATTTTCAGAAAACAGGGTCCCCGCTCGAGCGTGGACTTCCCCGCTCGAGCGGACCCTTAAGCCTGCAAAAGTACTGGTTGCATGAAAAATGAGCTCGAGCGTGGAATAGAGCGCTCGAGCGGAGGGCCTGTCTACAAAAACTCCCCGCTCGAGCGTGAGATAGCCCGCTCGAGCGGACATCCAACTCTGCAAAAGTGCTGGGAGCACAATTTTCCCGTTCGAGCGGCTCTTCCCCTGCTCGAGCGGACATAAAAAATCTGGGTTTTCCAGATTGAGTTCTTGAGCTCCAATTCGAATTTCAACCAACAAAACATGCATGTTATGGCTCAAAATTCACATTTACTCATGCTAACATGTTACCAATACAAAATTACAACATTAGGAAGCTCAATTTCTTACATCATTTACATGCATGCCTCAAATTAATCCAAATTCATCACCAACATATTAAATTTCAACATGCAAAGCTTGCTCTTTCATGATCTACTCTTGCATGTAAGAAATACACATTATTCACAACTTATTTGGTGAAGAAGTGGTCATCCACATGGATTTCATTCAAACTTCAACATAGATTACACAAATTAAGCTCAAACATGGAAATCTATAACAATTCTTTACATGCATGCTTCTATTAGCTTGAAATCCAACATATACAACTCAATCCCCTCACATTCAAACTAATTCATGCTCTTGGCCATCTATTAAACTTGAATTCACAAGACAATAACTAAAAATGCATGAATTACTCACCAAGGAGTTTAATCTTCACAATCTATGGCAATTCTTGAGCTTAACCTCCAAAATTTCCAAGCTTTAAGCCAAACCCTCAATCTCTTATCCTCTCTTCTTCCAATCGACCCTCTCTTCTCTTCCTTGAGTTTATTATCAGTCAAAATGAGGCTAGGGAGAGAGAGATTGAGTGTCTAAAGCCTTGACAACAAAACCCACTAAGGCCAATATTATAATAATAAAGTAGTTGGGTTCTAATTCATCAATTTAATCGATTTAATTTAACCCGAATCAATTTTCAATTAAATTTCACCGTAGGCTCTAAAAATCATACCAGTCACAATGGCGTAATCAATTTCGGGTTCTGTGGCCGATAAGGCCCTCAATTTAATTTCCGAAGCAAATAATCAAACAGATATTCCTACGGTGAACAGATAGAAATTCAAAACCGCATATTTTCACATAATGGTCCACAAAATCATAACAAAACACATAATCACATTCATGTTAAGGACCAATTAATATATTACGGAACAGGGGTATCATAACCAAATTCTGGCCAGCCGGCCACCTGTTGACCTGCAGGCCTCTAGGTGGTCAGGCTTGAAAAAAACAGATTTTGGTCCAAATGTGGTGTAAGGTTCTAGGCTTTGGAACTCGAGAACCGAGACTTCTCGCTAAGAAAATTGAGCCTATTTTCAGCACAATATTTTATCATCGGGTGATCAACCTGAGGCGTCCAAGTCTTAAGGGAGGTCAAAAATGGGGTATCTACAATTAGTGAATCACGTGCCTCCGAATTACCAGTTGGAATCCCAACAGTGGAGTGATACTACAATGCAAGCAACACCCACACAAATCACAGCACAAAGGCCTATGTTCTTCAATGGCAGAGATATTGAAAGCACAAATATTTTTACCCATAATATTACATTTTGCTTTCCCATTCACTCCTATAATAATACATATATTGATAAGTTTAATATATAGAGATATAGGTAACCACCTATCCTTATCCCAAATAAGATGGGATGGTAAGTTGTCCTTATTTTTTAGGATAGCTCTGAATTTAAATTTAAATTAAATTTAGATGGGTCTTAGATAGGTCATGGGTCATGCCACCATGGGCGCCCAAACCCAACTTTAAAACTCGATCTATTTACCAACAACATCAAAACTACGAAGCTCCTCTAAACTCACATTGTTGTACTTCTCTCATCTCATGAAATTGTAGTTGTTGAAAAAAACTTGCACTCGTTGCCATTGCCAAAAACGTATGTATAATCGAATAGTTGCCACCGTTGCTACTGGATCGCAACTGGAAGGTTCTCAAGGTTTTGAGGATGGGATTTGGGAAAGATGAATGGGTGGTGATGGAAGTGGATACTTTCATGAACCCTATCTCATTATTTAGTAGATATATGGGCTTAATTGAGAGATGAAGTGTTCCAAAATGATTGATATCCTCTTTAGTAATTTAATTTAAGATTATTATTGTAATAAGAAAAAACGTCAAGAAATATGGAGTCCAAAATAATAAATGAGGTGCTAATAGAAATACTTAGTGAAAAAATGTTTGGAACTTGAGTTGGAAAAGTGCAATTTATCCTACATTTGTGGATCATTGCATAAATACAGGAGTGTGAAAGGCTGTGTAGTGTAATATAAAAACTAGGAGGATTATGTTGAAAAGTTCGAGAATGGTTGCCCTGGATTATAATAATAGAAAGATTCATTTTATTTGCCAATTAAATGCCGTCCTTGGATAAAATTAAATTGAATTGAATTGAATGACTAGGAGTCGCCGAATTCGTTGAACAGTGCTTTTGTTGTACCTTTTTTCTTGCGCTCCAACTACCATACATTAGTAATACTTTTGAAATTTGCTTGCCACAGTAAATAAATATATATGTATGTATATATTTTTTTTAAATTGAATGTCTTGAAATCTTAAAATAAATTATTGAACAAATCTCTAACAAATTTTTAGGATGACTCAAACTCAAGATTATTAATCTTATTCTTAAATTTTATTGCTTGACTAATGCATTGGAATTAGTTGTCACAAAATAAATTATTTCCTAATTTTTTATATTCCATGGTACACCAAAATTCTCAATTTTGCAATTTGACTAAAAAATTAATTTATTGGCTGGAAAAAAAATCATTTTACTAAAAAAAAGTCTTAATTTATTTGTCAAACTCATTTTTTAAAACATCCAACATAACTGCTTTAAAAGACCATTAGAATAGTCCTCAAAAAAGACCATTAGAATAAGGCAAAATGATAGAAATTTAGGGATGGTTTGGAATGATCTAAATAAGTACACTTTTAAATTTTTTATGAAATATGAGTTGGATATGGGTTAGATTTGAAGTGATGTGATAGAGAGATGATATGACTTAAATAGAATAGTGACTTTTTGACTTTTTTAAGTTATGACAAATAAGGCCTTACTGTGAAAAATTATTATTTTACCATTTATTTTTGTATATTTATTTTAAGTCAACCATTCATTTCTTAAGATGACAATTTCAGACATATATAGAATCCTATAATAAAGGAAGTCAAAGTCGAACAACCACAAGAAAATATTTTTTAAAACAAAAATGCATCCAACCCCCAGTAAACCCCACCCCCAGCGACCCCCAGTGCCACGTGGCACTGCGGGATTGGAAGGAAAAAAAAAAAAAACCGGCCAATGGGGGCGCGCCATGTGATTGGGGGTCGACCCCCACTGGGGGTGTGTAGCAGCGTTGTTTTTAAAAAATGCTTGTAAAATAAAATATAAAAAAATGCTAATGTGTTTTATGAATTTCATTGTTTTATGTCCAAAAATGAAATAATAATGTAAGAAATATATTATATATAGCATTACTTTAAAATACATTCGGTAAATTTGAATTTATGACTACTTGCATTGCATAGTGTATTATTTCAAAAAAAAAAAGGTATTCTAAAAATAAAATATTTGAATTAAATTTATTCTATAAATTATACAAATAAATTTATAAATTATACAAATAAATTTAATTCACACATTTTATTTTGAAGCAATTACATAATAGTGCCATTTTGAACAATTACTAAAATACCTCTCATTCATTCATCTTCTCACATTCACTCAACCAATCTTTCTACACCCTTCTTCAATTACCGACCACCCCTAGCACCATCATCAACACCTTTGTTGCCACCCTTACATCGTCCACACCCTCAGTTGCCCACCTTATACCATGCTCTAGTCCCCTTTGCCTGTTAGAAATGAGTTTTGGAAGTTTTGGGAAAAAAAAAAAAAACAGATTTTTTCTCAACTTTGATCCATTTTTTAGGTGAGACTCATGCGCCAAAGTTGACGGGTCTAAGTGATAACGCGTTTTATGCCGCGTTGTGATTCACATAGTATATTTAGTTGCTCAAAACCATTATCGGGTGAATAGAAAATTGAAGCCAAAGAGAACTCCATGGAAATGGTGTTTTTGGGAAAATTTCCTAAAGGTTTGGTTTAAAGCTTGTCCCACATTGATTTGGTGGACATACTTTGAGTGGGTTTATAAGGCTTAAGTTTGCAACTTAATGAAGGCCCCAAGGGGCACCACAAATTTGTAGAAGGGAGAGGTTATGGCCAAATTAGGTTAGACCTATTGGACCTAAAAATAAATACACGCGTGCGCCACGGCATTCGTCCGATCGGGCGGGCTGGGCTTGGGTGTGGATGCATGGTGTAAGGTTAGGTTAGGCTTATCCGGCCTAATACCTATCTTTTTGGGCTAAAAACATTTGAATTGAATTTTATTTTTCAGTAAAATAAAAAAAAAACCTGTCCAAAATTCAAATTTAATTCCAAAAATCTGTCCACTTTTCCCTCCATCTGAACAGGTTCCAATCTGTTTGAAATTAAACCAAACAGATTCAATATCTGTTTAAAATTCAAACCAAACACTGTCTTACCTGTTTAAACAGATTTGTATATGTTTAATTTAAACTGAACAGGTTTTGTACTTGTTTAATTCAAACCAAATAGTTACCACTCTATCTATAAATAGGCAGTCTCTTATTTGGTTTTTTCACTCCAATTTTCGTCCCTAACTCTGCCTGCTCGCTCTGTATTTTGTTGTATTGTTTTATTGTGAGAAATAATGTAAACACAAAGTGTGTTTGTTGTGTGAATAATTTGTAGTACTACAATTATTCATAGTTGATCATTTTATCCTAGGAGATAGACGTCCATAATCTAAAAGCATCGTGGAGAGGACGAATGTGTCTTAAGAATACAGTGTTAAACATTGGACTTGATCAAAAATTTGTTTAAGAAATTAATTTGTTAAGTTGTTAATTTGTTAATTTACTTTCTGTTTTATTATTTTTCTGCTTCAGATTTTGATTTTGTTTTTGTAACAAAATAAAAATCTATTTTTATTTTCTAGTTTGATTTTTGTAATCAAACAATTTCTCTCATTTTTTTTATTTCTTCTGTATTCCATTTGTTGTTAAGTACACAAATAGAATTTATTTTTTAAATACAATGAAGATTGTCCAACAATCTTAAGATAAACCATTTTTTGATGTCTTCATTATATTTATATTTCTGTACTTTCACAAAGTAATATTCTGGTTGGAAAATACAAATAGTAGTAATATACTATTTGACAAATAGCAATAATACACTGTTTATTTTCTTTGACAACTAATAGTAATATACTGATGTCATTAATAATTGCAGAATATTAATTTGTGTTACAGAAAATTATTGTGATATTTTATTTTTCCAATTTTAGTAACAAGGAAAATAAAATTATTTTGTGTTATAATTTATTTTCTGGTTTTAGTAACTAGAAAATTAATTTGTGTTTTGATTTTTTTCTCTGATTTTTATAATCAGATATTATGGTTGCTGAAAATAGTACTCCAAATCCGATCATTATGCAGACACCCCATTTTTGACCGTCCTTAAGACTTGGGCGTTACTGATGCTTTACTTGATGGTAAAAGGTGTGCAGGGCAAAGGTTCAATTTCTTCGGCAAGGAGAGAGACAAATCTCAACTTCACACTCCATTTTGGACCAAAGCTATTTTGAATGGTTTTTAGACCTTAAAACCCTCTCTTTCAAAACATTTTTGAAATAAAATTTCTGCGATGTTCCGAGGCTCGCATTTTGTCAAACGTTGCGCTTTTCGGTAAACTGAGCAAGGACAAAGTGGAAATGAATGAAAGAGAGATGAAATCTTTGAAAAATCTTTCAAAACACCTTGCTCAGGGGTTTGAAGTTGAAGAAAGGAGGGGAAGAGAGAAGAAACCAAGTTGGAGAAGAAGATAGGCATGAATCCGGGTAGAAGAGGGTTGAGCAGCCCTCGTTGAATCGGGCTTATTCATCTGCATACTTGGATTTTAGCTATGAAGCCACCACCGTTGGAAATCTTACTTCCGGGGCTTCATTCTGCACTCAAGAATCTCCTAAAGCCAAGTCCAGGGGGGGGAGATATGATTGGTTGAAGTTGGGCATCATCCCGGTTGGATCGAATCTGCGCGGCTTCACCAAAAAGGGCATAACTTTTTACAAAGGAGGAATTTTAATGCAAGGTTTGCGCCATTGGAAAGCTAACTTCCGGGGCTTCAATCTGGATACCCACTGGCCACTTTTTGACCTTGGCAGCCACCTATCGGCCATCTATTTAGCCGGTCGGCCAGAAAAAATAGCAGGCCGACCATTTATTATGTCGACCGGCCATTTATTTGGCCGATGGCCTCCTTTCATGGCCGGTTTAGCTTCTCTTAGAAGCTTGACTCTTTTGACCCTTTTGTTTAGCTTCCCTTAGAAGCTTCAAGCCATTATCTTGTCTATATAAGGAGACCCTCCTCCTCCATTGAGATGGTTCAACAAAATCAGACCTAATACATATATATTTTGATATATATACACCTTCTCTCTCTATATCTCCCTCTCTCTCTTCATTTGTGTGTGTTGGAGGGCCTAAAAAGGTGATTTGTTCTTAGTTTTACACTAAGACACACACTATTACACCATACTTCGGTTTGTGAGGAGTTAAGAGGTTGTTCTTGGAGGTTTTAAGGTGGTTTTGATCAGAAAAGAGGGCTGCACTTGCTGTTCTTCAAGAGTTCTTCAAGGGTGAGCACTATTCCTTTTTATCCCCCATTCTTGCACTAGCTTTTGACCTGTCTTGCATACTGATTTAAGCTTTTTGCATAACTGAAAAAAGTCTTGTATTTTCATGCTTAAGATCTTTCATTAAGGTCATTTTGGTGTTGGGGGTCGACCTCTCCCTCTCAGGCCTTGTTTGGCCCCTTTTGTCCCCTCTTTGATTGAGCTTTGAACCTTTTGTGTATTGGCCTTCTCACCACTGAAATCCAGTGGATTTTCAGTGGTGAAGAAGAGGTTTTGAGGTCTTGCATAGGGGAGGGACACCCCTCTCCCCTTGTGCCTCTTTTGCTTGTGTTTAAGGCTTATAAAGGTAGCATGCATGCCTAGTTGTCTTTGGCTCCATTTCAGAGGTTTTTGGGTGTTTTTTGGTCATATTATACCTCTGTCCCATGTTGGTTTGTTGACCCTTTGCATGCATAATACACTTGCTTTGTATTCTCCCATTTTTCCTAGAAATGCATCTTGTCATTAGACCATCATGCTTGCATTTTTTTGCCTAGATTTGTGAAGTTTTTGGTCATATTTTACCATGCTTGAGGTCTGTTGGGTGTTGATTTGGTCATGCCTTTCATGCTTTGTATAGTCTCTTTGCATTCTAGCATGTTGGCATCGAGTGTGTGAGTCATTGGCATGCATTACCTTGGCTATTTCAGTGATTTGGACTCACTTATTATGTCATTTCAGACCATGTTTTGTGCTTACATGCTTGCATTTGTTATCCTTTCAATGCCTTGAAGAGATGTGGTCTTATGCTCCATGTTTGAGTCCTTGTGCATGCCTATGTGCTTGAGTCCTTGGGCTGCCATTCATATAGGTTTTAGGGTGTATTTTGATGCATGAAAACTCTGTTTTTGGTTGGAAAGTCCATGCCATGTTTGGTGGGGGGAAGTGTAGAGTAATGCCCTTTTGGTGACCTTGAATGCCTTTGTTTTGATGCCCATTTCGTAGCATGTTTTTGGCCCTATCCCATGCATGTTCCAGCCCTGTTTTGGAGTCCTCTAGGACTGTTTTAGGTCATTTTGGTCCACTGGGGTTTGATTAACATGGCCATGGTTTGACCCCTCTTGGTTGGCTTCAAGTTTGGATCATTGTTGCATGCCTTGCTTGCATGACATGGTTGATTTGGCATCTTCCTCTATGCATTTTCAGAGCTTAATATGTTAGCCTAGCATCCATGTTTGTCATCTTGTGAGTGCCCTTGAAAGCTGCCTTTCATGCCTTAGTCTTAGGCTCACTA
Source organism: Camellia granthamiana (assembly GCA_036172215.1). Classification (NCBI taxonomy): domain Eukaryota; kingdom Viridiplantae; phylum Streptophyta; class Magnoliopsida; order Ericales; family Theaceae; genus Camellia; species Camellia granthamiana. The sequence continues at coordinate 2,800,634 of CM069908.1, read as the reverse complement.
GTTTGTATGCTAATTTTGCATGATTGGCATCATCATTTTAGTATACTATGGCCACTGATTTTGGCATGCTTGCGAGCTATCCATGTTAGTTTAAGTCCATCATCGTATGTTGTTGCATGCCATGTTTGCTTACATGTTTAGGTTGCGTGCCTAGTATACATTGCTCATTTGCATGTTCACGTTGCATACTTAGCCTCCATGCCTAGGTTGCATTTCATTGAGCATGCATCCCTTGCCTCTTGATCAATCATGATGGGGGTTGGGGCCCTTTGATGTGTTTTGTGCTTGCATTTCATTTGATATCGAAGTTGCACACTTGGCTTTTGGGCCATCATGCATTGAAATGCGTGATTGATGGCCCGAGGGTCGAGGGCCACACTCCCTTGAGTCCATTACATGATTGGGAGAGTGGCCATGCATACATTGCTTTGAATTTCCTTGCCATGCACTGTCTGCCCTCTGCTGCTGTCAAAAACAGGTTTCTGCAGGAAGCTTTGGCCGGCCGGCCATCTGTAGTGCCGACCGGCCATCCATCTGTGGCCGATAACTTAATCAGTGGCCGGTGACCATTCCTCATGGCCGGTGGTGTTCCACAGCACTCACAGAAGCAACCCTGGAGTTTGTGCAATTTTCAAAGGAGTAGGGCAGTGTAAGCAGAGGCAACAGTGGCATTGCACGGGTTTCCGGGCGAGACGGATTCGAGCATGCATCATCCACGCATTCCGAGGCAGGGCTGCGGCCATCCTCTTTCTGCATTTAATTCGTTAATTAAATAGAAGATATGTAATATTTAATTAGTTAGAAGAGTTAATTATTTATTTGTCTTGTAATATTTATCCGGACCCTCCGAGCGAGGGTAATTGTGTAATAAGTGTGTGTGAGTGTGTGTATGTCTTCTAACCCCACGTCTTTCTTCCCTTTTATTTACTGGCTTTCGATGGTTAGATTAAGGCATGTTTCAATTAGCATACAGTATTGATAGCATGTTTGCATTCATTCATCTGTTTTGCATGCACCGGGCTCAGCGCATCATACCAACTGCATAGTATTTCCATTCCAACTTGAATACGTGTACCGAGTTGCTGCATTTCACATGTCATCCTAGGATTAGCCGAGCCTATTCTAGTTACATTTTGTATGCGATGCATTAGCCACTTAACATGAACTAGGATCATGCATATGATTACTAACTAGTTTCCGTTTTGGCTTGGAGTACTAGGTAAGCATTTACACTTTAGCATCCTTGCATGAGTGTGAGTGTTGCCATGATAGCATGCTTACCATGAGGCTATGTGCTTACGTGTTATAACTGCCTGAATGCCTGTGGGTGAAGGTTGAGTTACTTAAATTGGAACAACGCATTGAATACGAGTTTTAAGCCCACTTGAGAGTGGCAAAATTATATTTTCTAAGCCCACTTGAGAGTGGCAAAATTATATTTTCTAAGCCCACTTGAGGGTGGCAAAATTCATGTCTTAGCCTACTCGCGGGTAGCACCATCAAACCATTTTCAAATAAACAAACATGACATGTTTCGTTCCAATTTAGGCGACTTAGTCTATACTTGTTTGTTGTGCGCATCACGTAGTAAATCTAGGCTAATAACCGGAATAAGAGCACATAATGTTTTCAAAACTCGATATCATGGTTAGTAGAGGCCAATCTTTGATCGGGCGAGCGGGGGTGCTCACGAAGTGACCTTCCCCAATCGTACCCAAGTTCCCGAGCCGAGGCAACTTCGGTGATGACGAACACGTGGCCTTAGGCAACGAGTCAGGGTTTCCTAAATTTCCCAAAATAAAATATTTAGGTGGCGACTTTGTATCTGGCAAAGCAGTCCATGTTTGGCACTTCTTTAAAAAAAAATCTGTTTTCAAAAATGATTTGCCGGATTTGGACTCTTTGATGATTCGTCGGTCTTGCATTGCACTCTGTGAGATTAGATATAGGACCGTGACATTGAGTCCTGAACTGTAGTGAGCCCAAATGAACAGAACGGGATTTTCCCTCCCGGGACATTCGGGGACGTCTACAGTTTCTGGCGACTCTGCTGGGGATTTAGAGAACTTGACTCGAACTCATGATATCTTGTTTTGACTACACTCATGTGTTTCTTTGCATTGCATGTGCATTGGTGCGCCTAGGACACCGTGTTGGCCATCTGCTATTCCTGAGCGGTTTGTCGGAGGCTTGACTTTGTCAAAGCATGCCATAAGGCTGACCGGTTGCGGGCTCTGCCAGTATGGGAACACAAACCCCGATTTTACCGGGGCACCCTTTTCGACCATTCGACCTAGTGCATATTCGGAATCCATAATGACCATTCCAAACTAGGACAGGTTGTGTCACACCCCAAACTCGCCCCTAAAAGTTTGGGCATGACCATTACGGAAACGGACGCAAAACCTGATGTAGATAACCTATGGGGCCTGAACGGAAGCATTCAATAACATATAATAGCATAAAAATTAATATCCATTGAGCTATCACTACTATGCCAGGACCGCAGACAAAGCGTAATGCAGATAAATATACAATGACGTGTAAGTGAAGATAACTATGTACATATACATCTACATTACATACACATGAAACATCATAATAGACATCTATGGTACAAATTAAAAACAAATTAAAACTTAATAAAACTCCATAATTGCACGGTCGACACCTAAGAGCTTAGGTACTCAAGGCTTGACAACGGGTAACGGAAGCCACAGGTTAAGGTTGACCTCCTGGTTGAGTGCCTACAGAAACAGACATAAATGAAGTGAGTCAAGCTCAGTGAATAATAGTACGTAAAGCATGTAATGTTCAACTCAACAGTAAAGTATATATATATATAACTGCAGAAGTATATGATTAACTAAATTCTGTAAATATATCTCAACAATCATAGTTCTAGTTTTTCTTAATAGAGCAACTTTAAGCCCAGTATGTACAGAAGATACAGAATGACCATATGCCCAAAATAACAGAACAGCCACCGGCCCAGAATTAACAGAACGCATAAGCGTAATTATTTTCATATTCAGATCAGGTAGGTCCGAAGACCACAGCAGGTAGGTCCGAAGACCACAGCAGGTAGGTCCGAAGACCACAATAAAGTTGTTACCTACAGCCACGGTATACACAAATCATCTCATGGTCTACTACAATTAGTCATAATCGTCTCATGTATATCAGAATATTCCGAAGACCACAATAAAGTTGTTACCTACAGCCACGGTATACACAAATCATCTCATGGTCTACTACAATTAGTCATAATCGTCTCATGTATATCAGAATATTAATAATACTCCCTGATAAGGACATTATCATTTACCTCGTACCACTCTTGATCCATTATTAACAAAACAGAATAAGTCGGAATACCCAAGCATTATTGCTTCTCTTATTCACTACCAATCAATGGAAGTAATTTACAGAGAACAGAACGTTAGTAATACTGTTAATAGTAAACAGTCTCAATAATTCACATACATTTATTATGCATGCTCATACCACATTACCAATAATCCTAAACCGTAATTGGACTACAAAATTAAGCCAATTCTTTCTATGTTCACATAGATTACACCAACCCTCAATCCACATACGTGTTACCATATTGCTGCGGATAACAGAATATTATTAACAATGATTATTAACGGAAAGGAATGTACATGTGAAGTACTATTACTCACTGTGTTTGGCTGCTTGGTCTGCCCCTGTAGTTGTCCCTACATAATTTGTAATACACAAAGAAATCGGATCACATACACTTATTTCGTTCTTAATTAATTCTCTATATTCTAATTACATATCACTTTGCACTTCAACATAATTCAAACTAAATCTTTGAATCTTATTTCAACATCATCCAGATCCTTACTAAATTATTTCCCTAATTTTTCCTTTACTTTATTACATGAATTCCAACATTTATAACAAAGTTCATTCGCTAAATTTAAACATAATTTCGAAACATCTCAGAAATCCAATTAAACTTGTACACGTATAATTCAACCCACCAATTCCATGATTCTATGTTTAACTTGGGCAAACTCAGTATTTATCATCACCAATTAATCTAGGGTTTCAAGAATAATGAGGGTTTTTAGCAAAAATTCAAACTTCTTAAATCACCACTTTTAATTCCAGTTTTCCCAATGATTCTACACCTAGGATTCACAATCCATCATTTAAACTCATTAATTTAACTGCCAACATCACAAACCATAAAACCCCAAATCTCAAGTTTGATACCAAATGTTCAAAACCATAAATTTTGTATTTATATGCTCAAAATACCACAATCCATCCATGAATTCAAGTATTGTAAGAGAACAAGGATCCCTACCTCAAGAATCAAGCAAGGAGTAAAGCTTTGAGACGAATCCCCCAAATCTCGAAATTCCAATCGGTTGAAGTTGTTCATCTCCTTGTCTTCTTCACTTCTTGGTGGAAAGTCTTACTCAAACCTAAGGGAAATGGAAGTATTTGGGGATCAAAACCCTAGGGTTTTCGGACCTAGGGAGAGAAGAGAAGAAGGGAAAAGGAAAATGGAAGAAATGATCCAAAAATTCGTGTTTAAAGCTGCTGTCCCGTAATTCCCGCTCGAGCGGAGAAATTCCCGCTCGAGCGGACCTGTTTTCGGTACAGATCCCGAAACTTCAAACATGCGTAACTCTCCCATCCGGACTCCGTTTTAGGTCGTTCTTGTGTCCAAATTGAAGCCCCGGAAATAAGCTTTCCAACGATTCAAACCTCACATCCAAACTCAAAGTGTGGAAAAAGAAAAGGGCAAATGAGTGACGGTTGGTCGTAAACAAATTATTCAAACTAAAGTTTTTGATCCAATCTTACTCTACCATCATATTACCACCACAATCAATACCCCAAAATAAAATAAAGAGGTTCCAAATACCTTATTAAAAATGCCTCAGACGAACCCACGTGCCTCAAAATTCAAGCTCAACAAGGCGACCCGCTCGAGCGCCCCACATTGCGCTCGAGCGCCCAGACGAGCAAAGACGTCCGCTCGAGCGTCCACTTCTACGCTCGAGCGGAAATCGACAACCCTCAGAATCTCGAGCAGCCTGCAAAATACTGGGAGCCTCACAAGTCCGCTCGAGCGGAGGGAGAAATTTCTGGGTCATCACAGGTTGCTTACCCGATATAGGTTGTTTGAAACCGCTGCGTGCGTAGTGAAACCCTAGCTCCTGACAAAATAGGACAGGGAAACCCTACCCCAACATAGGGGTGTTTTGGCTCTCTTTTACATGCTATGTGCTTTTAGAGTGTATCTCTACAGGGAATGCATGTATCAATTTGCAAGTCTGGGTATCAGGCCTGCGGGCATCAGTATTTGGGGAATCAATTTTACCTGAGGGTATCAGTTTTGGGACAGTTATTTGGAGAACAGTGATCAGTATTGAGTACAGTCGTTCCGTTATGTTCATATCCGTTCCAGTGAAATTTAGCTGAGATGCTGTCTGTTTTCTCTTTTGCTAGGTAGTCCTGGAACTATAGCTTCAGAAGGCTCCACTATCCCCCAGGTACATTGGACTTGTGCTGATAGACTTTGTCGGGTCAGAGATTCAGTTCAAGGGCAATCAGTGTTCCTTTGCCAGAGGCAGGGTAAAAACGCCAGTCAGGCACAGATCATCAGTTCAACAGTCTTCGAATCAGCGGTCATTATCCATCTCACCTGTGTGCAGTTGGGTTGAGATATCTGTTTTTTACCTCAGGGAGATATACCGGTTGCTCAGTTAGACCAGGACAATATGTCGAGTCTGGAAGAGATGGTGCGCCAACTCCAGGATAGTATGAAAGCCATGCAGCAAGACGCTGTCTGTCAAGCAGAATTCACCAAGTAGCAGGCTGTGGTCATAGCCCAACAGGTAGAGACAATTGCCAGGCTACAGCAGCAAACTGGAGTATCTACTTCACACCAGGCTCCTCCCCCACCAAGAGTTCCCACACTCGGGGAGGCAACCCACATCCAGGATGATACAGACATTCTAGTCGGGCCAGTTCCACCCCCGGTTCTACCCCAACTATCTAAAACACCCACCAACCTACCAGACTCCCCCTTTGAGTTCAAAACGGACCCCACAGCATTGAAAGTAAGCAAGCTTGAGAAGTTGTTCAAAAAGTCTCAGGGGGCCCACTCTATTCCTGATATAGAGGATGGTTATACCGACTCAGTGGTGACCTTGCCGAAGCGGTTTAACATGCCGCATATTGATCGATTCGATGGCTCTGAAGACCCAATGGTGCACCTTCAACTGTTTTCTGATATCTTGAGGCCAATGGGTTTGACCACAGCCCAGAAATTGTCACTGTTCGGCCGAACCCTGTCTGGGATAGCCGCAATCTGGTATGCGAAATTGGAGAACTCTGTGAAACAGAACTGGGAAGAGCTGGCTGAGGACTTTATTGCTCAATACTCCTATAACACACAGATCGAGGTCACGACTCGTGATCTTGAAGTCACTCGCCAAGAGCCAAAGGAGGGTTTCTCAGAGTTCGTCACGAGATGGAGAGCAAAGGCCTCAATGATGACTACAAGGCCTTCCGACAAAGATCAGATCAGGATGATTGTTCAGAATCTGCATGGCAAGTTGCTGCAAAAAATGGTCGTTCTACCTCTGTTTACCTTTCCAGCCCTTCATGAAATGGGGGTTCAAATCGAGGATGCCATCAGACAAGGGATCTTTGCAGAAGATAATGAGCCTTTGAAGAGGAATGTTGCTCGCAGTTCTAATGCTACTACTGATGGTAGCACAGCTGCGAAATGCTCAGAAGTAGACACTATCACCACTTCCCTCAATGGCCAAAAACCAACCACTTCAACTCCGCCCCAAGCCCGAAAATTCCATCCTCTTTACATGAGTCTCTCCCAAGCTTTGAAAAAGCTGCAAGAAGAAGGGCACCTAGAACTCCTAGAACCCCAACCCCTTCCAAACCCTCTTCCACCAAGGTATGACCCAACTAAATACTGTGCCTATCATCAACAACACAGTCATGATACGAACCGTTGCATCCGCCTCCGTCATAAGATTCAGGATCTTATTGACGAAGAGACCCTAGCCCCACCAAAAGGACCTTAGGTTAGTACTGACCCGTCACCTCTACATCTCAACCTCATCCATATACTGCCGTCCACCTACGACCCCAGCGTATACATCACCCCGGCCCATCTACCCAAGCCTGAGGTGTTTATCCCAGAAAGCATGGACTTATGCATGATGGGTGCATCTGAACCCCAATTATCCCAAACCCATGAACCCACTACTTCTGAGCTGATGAGGATGATCGAAGATCTTCAGAGAACTGTGGCAGATTTGGCCTTTGGAGTTTTGGCTCCGTCGTCAACCGCATCACATACCAGGGAGTTCATATCAAAGGGCTCCCTAACCTTGGGACGGGCTGCATTGGGAGAAGGCCAATCTCCTAGCAAAGTGGAGGCAAGTGGTAAGAACAAGGTAGGGGCAGGCATTGGTCCCTATGAACACCTTCAGTGGGATATTGAGGCTTTGAAAGCCGAAGGGCTGAACAAACAGCAAGTACTCGCAGTTGTTGCAAAAACTGTGGATGACACTTTCGCCACTCAAAATGAAAGTAGTTCAAATCAAGGGGCAAGTCGGGAGAAAGGTCGTTGCACCAGGAATGTCCCTTTCAGCTCCAATCCTACACTCAAAAGAGATCATCAAAAGTCAGCACCTGCCGACCCTTTCGCCGATACATCCAACGCAACCAGCTCACAACTTGCCAAATACCCACCTCGGGGCCAAAGGGTGTTCACCCCACTGTACATGTCTCTGTCAACGGCCCTAAGGGTCCTGATCGAAAAGGGGCAACTGAAGCCCCTGGGGCCGCGGCCACTGCCAGATAAACTCCCCCCCTCTCACAACTCGGCTAAGTACTGTGCCTTTCATCAACAAGTCGGCCATGATACTGACATGTGTTTTCGTCTTCATCACGAAATACAAGACCTAATTGACGACGGGGTCATTGTCGCGCCAAGCTCTGCAAAGTCTATCGGCACTGGATCGGTGAACTTAGGGGATAATGTGACCATGTGATCGGGGGATGAACCAGCTGCGGGTGGCACTCGATTTACTCCAGATGTGGCATGTGGCACGCACTATTTTGAGCATTTGCGAATGCTAGTTTCTGACTTGGGTATTTGGGTCAGTTTTGTTGTGTTGTTTTGAGTCTGTCTCTTTGTTTTGAGTCAGTCTTTTTGTTTCGGGTCTGTCTTGTTCTATCGAGTCAGTCCTGTTTTGTTAGAGTTAGGTGATTCCGGGGGTGTTACCTTGGGCATCACTATTTTGTTTTGTGTTTGGCTTTTCGCTTTCTTTTGAGTCTATTTCTGCCATGGAGCCAGTTACACCAACAGTTATGAATAAAACAGTAGTGGTTTTTCATGCTCTTGTGCTTGCTTCTGCCTTGTGCTAGTTGTGCCAGAAAGTTGAATGAAACGACAGTGCTTTTCACCTGCCTTTCTGTGCTTTGAAATTCATTGTGTTGACCTAAATTTTTCAAAACTATTTTTGAACATTGTGATGAAAATGAACAGGAAGGAATTCCTCGGGTTTTGCAAAAATTTGATCAATTGAGAGAAAGAGAAGCATGCTAAGCCCTTAATGAATGAAATCATGCTTGTTAGTGTGAGTACTGGGAAGGATCCTGGCTTGATCCAGATTGGTTCTACACTGTCTTCAGTGTGAGCGACTGGTCGCTTTCTTAAAAGATTTCAAAAAAATGTTTTGCGCGGTCCTGCGAAGATCTGTGTGGAATCGCTCTTGAGATTGTGCAGCTTAGGATCGCTCTTAGCCTCGAGACTCGACCCCTCAATTTCAAACCTTGGATTAGAACTCAGAAAGTTCAAAGGTCAACTACAACGTGAGGCCTGTGTGGCCAGATTCAAAGCAGCCCTCGAACAAGAGGCAAGAAAGCCAGATCAAGAAGATCAGATGTCATCAAAAGAACCCTGCAAAGCTAGATCAAAAGCACCCCTCGAACTAGGGACAAAAATGTCAGACAGCTCGAAGAGCCAAAGGTGGATCATTCCGCAAGTCAATGAAGATCGGTAAGAATGCCAAATCCCAGAAGGGAGGAAAGAAGAAAGTATTGCTGAAGGACAACTGAGATCCTATCCGCAACACTGGGGGCAATTCAGACCCCATTGGATGGACTCCTGCATCGTCAGTGAACAGCAGCCATTCTCCTGGATTCAGATGACTTCGGGAGCTCAAAACCATTTGACATGGACAAAGCTACACTTTTACCCTTGAGAGGCTCGCTGGGCCGAAAACCCGGAAGGGCAACCCAGGCAAAAGTTAGAGCAAGGAAAAAGGGAAAAAGAACAAAAAAAAAAAAGAGAAGAAAAATGCAAAGAACAAAAGAGAAATGAAGAAAAATAAAAAATTGAAAAAAAAGAAATGAAATGAAAAGAAAAGAAATGAAAAAATTGAAAAGAAAAGAAGAACAAAGCTCGCAAGGTTGAAAACCCAAAAGGGCGGCCTTGGCAAAAGTTAGAGCGCAAAAGGAGAGGTTAAATACCCGAGTGTACCTTAACCCCAAACTATGTGAGGCTTGATTCCCATCTTTGGGATACGTAGGCAACTTCGTTCCGAAGTCCAGCCGTAAAACACTTCAAATTTGACTGTGTCCATGATATGGTTCTGGTCATCTTTGTCTTCTCTGTATCCGAGAATTTGGTTGTAAGGACTGGTTGCCACGTGCTGCGGCGCTACTCAAACAAGGGGCAACTTTCCGTTGCCATACAGCGTGCTGTGGCGCTATTCAGACAAGGGGCAACTTTCCGTTGCCATACAGTGTGCTGCGGTGCTATTCAAACAAGGGGCAACCTTCTGTTGCCATGCAGTGTCCTTCAGATAAGGAGCAGTTTTCCATTATTATGGATCCGAGGTTGTGCATCTTAAGAGTAGGTTCCATACTCGTTGAGCAGTGACCATTTGCAAAAACAGTTTTGAGATTATTTTACTGAGGTTGACTAATTTCTCGAAAATTATTCCATTTTTCAAAACTGGACCTTTTCTTGGACTTAAAAAGGGAAAATTTTCAGTGCTCATAGCTTGACTTGCATGATTTTGAATCAAAAAATCGAATAAGTATGTTAATCTAACTCTCATATTGGTCAAAATTGTTTTAGTAGAAAGCAAAAACAAAAAATGGTCAAAATGATGAAATAAGGGCACAGTTGAGTCAGGTGTTCTGTCTTTCTCCCGTTGTCAACATACTTGCCAGAAAGGGCACTCTACTTGCCGAAAGGGCACCGTATTCGCCAGAAAAGGGCACCACTGAAGCTGACCGCAAAAGGGCTGAAAGCTCTCTCATCCTCCAAGCAACGAGATATCAAGCCAAGTGCGAAGCACGAACTGGAATGGGACAAGATATTCCACTCCCTTATCTGGACATATCTGAGCACGTCCAAACTCCCCAGCAGGGTATCGTCAACCGATGTCAGCTGCAGATTTGCTACACACTCAATTGTAGCACAGCCCCTCTGTGGAAGAAACTCACTGTTGTGAACAAGAAGAAGAATCTAGCGGAATGCTAGGGGCAAGACCCCGCAACTTTCTGTTTATCCATTAACTACCTAGGGGAGGGATATAAAATGATAGATTGAAGAATAGAGAGGTGTATATTGAGAGAAAAAGTAAGAAAAGGGTTTTGAGAGAAAAATAGAGCCTGAGGGCCGAGTGATGTGAGAATCACAAATGAGAAAGGGTGGAAAACAATACCTGGAGAAACTGGCTCCTCGCGATCTGAGAGGTCTGTCGTCTTCGTAATACATCTGAGTGTCGTCTCTTTTGTTTTGTTTGTCTCGATTCTTGTCTTGAGTCGTTTCGAGTGTCAGTAGATGTGTTTAGGTTGTTTACCTTTTGTTTTCAGTTGTTGAGTCGTTTTTGCTGTGGTCAATTGTAGGCTCAATACCCAGTTAAGAACTCGCTTCTCAATCTAAAATTCCACAATAAAATCGTTTTGTGCTCAGAGTGCTGTGCCATTCTCCAAAACAAGATTTGTTCTCTTATAAAACCACAAGGTTCAACCCAGGTCATGTGAGAACAGTAAAACTAAGACCAATCTGAAGCTATATAGGTTCCAGACTGCAAAGCAAAAGAAAAGAGCGAAAATCGAAGCATCTGAGTGTGCTTCAACTTCAAAAAATTCCGTGATTGTATTCTGGATGTACCTTGTCAAGCCTTGTCAATGCTCCGAAGTATGAGTGTGCCTCTACCTCAAGCGCAAGATCAAGCCTGCTTCAAAGTTATACACCCTTTCACCCGCATTGTTATGCACTTTTCCACTTGTATTGTCTTGCACACCTTACTTGCATTTATTTGCATCTTGTGTTATCTTTTATCGTTTATCCTTTTACGCTGAGCAGCATTTGGGATCGTTGTCCTCCAGGACTTTCTCAGGTTGTGCCAGGCACGCGCCTGATAGTTTGTTGGACCTCCTCTCACGATTTCAGCGTGGTTTGAGTGTCCCGTTCCTTATGCGATTTCAGCATGTTTGGAATTTTTCCCAGGTTGCGTTGTAGACGCGCTGGGCGGGTTACTTTTGGACCTCTTCTCACGATTTCAGTGTGGTTTGAGTGTCCCGTTCCTTACGCGATTTCAGTGTCTTTGGAATTTATCCCAGGTTGCGTTGTAGACGCGCTGGGCGGATTGTTGGACCTCTTCTCACGATTTCAACGTGGTTTGAGTGTCCCGTTCCTTACGCGATTTCAGCGTGTTTGGAATTTATCCCAGGTTGCGTTGTAGACGCACTGGGCGGGTTGCTTTTGGACCTCTTCTCACGATTTCAGCGTGGTTTGAGTGTCCCGTTCCTTACGCGATTTCAGCGTGTTTGGAATTTATCCCAGGTTGCGTTGTAGACGCGCTGGGCGGATTGTTGGACCTCTTCTCACGATTTCAACGTGATTTGAGTGTCCCGTTCCTTACGCGATTTCAGCGTGTTTGGAATTTATCCCAGGTTGCGTTGTAGACGCGCTGGGCGGGTTGCTCTTGGACCTCCTCTCACGATTTCGGCGTGGTTTGAGTGTCCCGTTCCTTATGCGATTTCAGCGTGTTTGGAATTTATCCCAGGTTGCGTTGTAGACGCGCTGAGCGGGTTGCTTTTGGACCTCCTCTCACGATTTCAGTGTGGTTAGAGTGTTCTTTTCCTCACACGATTTCAGCGTGTTTGGATTTTATCTCGGGACGCGTAAAGTGCGAGCCCGAGCGGTTTCTGACCTCTTCTCACGATTTCAGCGTGGGTAGAGTGTCTCTTTTCCTTACACGATTTCAACTTGTTTGGAATTTGTTTACCTCTTCTCACGATTTCAGCGTGATTGAAGCCTCTTCTTCCTCACACGATTTCAGCGTGTTTGGAATTTATCTTAGGTTGCGTGGAACGCGCTCCTGATTGATTTTCTTTGTTCTTCCTCCACTCACGAGTCCAGCGTGGTTGGAGTATGTCACCCTTTGCATCTATTGTACTCTCTGTTGCATCGCATCTATTATCTATTGCATCACATCTGTTACATCCATTGCATCATATCTGTTTTATCGTCTGGTCTAGGAGACCTTAAGTCCTCTAAAGGTGCAATTCCTTTGGTGTTTGTCGTGCCCGAACGACTTCCGGTGGTCTGGTATAGCCACTTGCTTGTGTTTGCGGTGAGTTCCTAGGAGACCAACTGAGACGGTGGAAACTAGAGTTCGAACAGCTCATGCCTAGAACACAAAGGTTCAGGATTTCCGAGACTAAAGTCTGGTTTAAATACCCAGGGTATATCCTCGGCTTGAAATCTGTATGGCTGCCCCATAGATTGAGATAGCATCTGTATGCACCTCAATTCTGGATACCGATCCAACCTAGTCTGTCACCCTATTGGAGAATAGGGAAAGCTGCGGCCACAGCCAGGGAGAAAAATAGTACCTGCAGTTTAACCAAGGAGAAGGGGAAGGTCCCCAGCAGCATGAGGTAGGTCATTGCCAATTGCCCCTGTAAGGTACCTTCGCTTTCTAGATATTACATTGCATTGCATGGCATAAGTCCAACTCTCAAACCGGCTTCACGTAGCGTATAAGTCCCATTTACAAACCGGCTTCACGTAGCGTATAAGTCCAATTATCAAAAATCTTTCTGTATAACATTTTGCATCCTGCCCCTGAACTACGCTGGTTTGATTCCTTGCAAAGGGATACGTAGGCAACCTGCGGGTTTAACCAACTGCACCTGTATTTTGTTTGTTTGTCCAAGTCTTCGGCCTTGTCAAAAATGGGTCGTCTCGGGGCTTTGACATTCACTCACGTCACTTCTTGACTTCCGAGTTCTGTCAAAGAGGGGCAACTATAGACACCCCATTTTTGACCGTCCTTAAGACTTGGGCGTTACTGATGGTTTACTTGATGGTAAAAGGTGTGCAGGGCAAAGGTTCAATTTCTTCGGCAAGGAGAGAGACAAATCTCAACTTCACACCCCATTTTGGACCAAAGCTATTTTGAATGGTTTTTAGACCTTAAAACCCTCTCTTTCAAAACATTTTTGAAATAAAATTTCTGCGATGTTCCGAGGCTCGCATTTTGTCAAACGTTGCGCTTTTCGGTAAACTGAGCAAGGACAAAGTGGAAATGAATGAAAGAGAGATGAAATCTTTGAAAAATCTTTCAAAACACCTTGCTCAGGGGTTTGAAGTTGAAGAAAGGAGGGGAAGAGAGAAGAAACCAAGTTGGAGAAGAAGATAGGCATGAATCCGGGTAGAAGAGGGTCGAGCAGCCCTCGCTGAATCGGGCTTATTCATCTGCATACTTGGATTTTAGCGATGAAGCCACCACCGTTGGAAATCTTACTTCCGGGGCTTCATTTTGCACTCAAGAATCTCCTAAAGCCAAGTCCGGGTGGGGGAGATATGATTGGTTGAAGTTGGGCATCATCCCGGTTGGATCGAATCTGCGCGGCTTCACCAAAAAGGGCATAACTTTTTGCACAGGAGGAATTTTAATGCAAGGTTTGCGCCATTGGAAAGCTAACTTCTGGGGCTTCAATCTAGACACCCACTAAGCCACTTTTTGACCTTGGAAGCCACCTATCGGCCATCTATTTAGCCGGTCGGCCAGAAAAAATAGCAGGCCGACCATTTATTATGCCAACCGGCCATTTATTTGGCCGATGGCCTCCTTTCATGGCCGGTTTTACCCTTTTGCACCCTTCAGGCGTGGTGCATGCCAGCTGTGCCAGCTGGGACGCACAAACTGTAACAACCCACATTCATGTCTTAGTCATGCTTGCATGCATTTATATGTTTTGCCATGTTAAGTTGCATTGCAAGTCTTGTCTTGTTTTGTTTAAGTATTGATTGCATGTTTTGTTCCCTCGTTGCTGCCAAGCCTAGGTCATGTTAAGCCTAGGTCATGCCAAGCCTAGGTCATGTCAAGCCTAAGTCATGCCAAGCCTAGGTCATGCCAAGCCTAGGTCATGTTAAGCCTAAGTCATTCCAAGCCGAGGTCATCTTAAGCCTAGGACCATCTTGGAACCATTTTGGTTGACCTGCACCATCACCTAGGCATATTGGCTGAGATGTCATCATCTAGGCCGAGGTGTGCATCACCTAGGCCGAGATATGCATCATCTAGGCCGAGATGTTATCATCTAGGCATTCTAGATCCTTAATCCTTGCACCTAGTGATCTTGTTCTGGGACTGGAATGACCTAGACCGAGGTGTGGCACATCTAGGCCGAGGTGTGGCACAGCTTGGCCAAGTGTTATCCTTCCTAGCCGAGGTCATTGAGACCTTACTTGCCGAAGCCTATGTCCTTAGCCGAGATCATTACTTGCCGGAGTGCCTTGCCGTCTAGCTTGTTGAGTACGCTTTGTCATAGTCTTGTCTTTTCACTCAGTCACCTTTTTGAGGAGAACCAACCCGGTAGCGCCACGTGTCTGAGCAGAGTGTTAAGTCAGCCGGCAGAGAGAGAAACCTATCATTTGTTATATCTTTGTTCTAAGGAGGAGAGAGAAGCTCTAGGAAGATAGGAAGAGGAGTTCTTGAGAGGAAGTAGATTTCCAAGCTTGATCCCTAGAGATCGAATCGTTAGATCCGTGTTCTAAGGTTAGATTCTTGATCTGCTCATGTTGTTCTTTATGATCGTGTTATTGCATTGCATGATTGAATACGATTTGTAAGTCATGCATTGATTTAAAGTTCGGTTTTAGAAAGAGAAAGTGGTATTCATGTGTTCTTCAAGAAAAGTCATGTTTTGATCCAAGAGTTCGCACCAAGATCCATGTTTTCATGTTTGTTTTCATATGATCTTCAAGTATGGGTACCCAGGTCCATGTTTTCGAACTCATAGCATGAAATCTCAGATTTTGTAATAACAAGTTATGATTTTAGCATTCATGTTCTTCATGTTCATATTCTTCATGTTCTTCAAGGAGGAAACCCAGATTTCCAGACTTCTTTTCCCTGGGTGTGATCACCGAGACCACTCTTGCCTAGATCACACACCTAGGCCAAGCATCGTATCTCACCTTGGCCTATCTTGCATGATCACTTGAACCTTAATCTATCTTGCATGCACACCTAGGCTAACCACTGCACACCTAAGCCGACATGGTACACCCTTGCCGGCACCTTGTAACACCTCGGCAGGCAGCTGCACCCCGAAGCCTAGGTAACCACACCTCGGCCAAGAGGTGTGGGACCTCGGCCAAGACCTCCTGAGTTCACCCAGCTAGGTCATTTTAGCCTAAATCATCTCTGTACATCCATTCCAGGACCTGGTTGGTACCCAGCATGTTTTCCCTAGATGTTTTCCAGCATGTTTTCCCTAGATGTTTACCAGCATGTTTTCCCTAGATCATTTGCATTCATGTGAAGCTTATTTTTAAGAGTGCATTTAGTAGACTTTACCATGTGTTTGTAGGACTTGGACCTTTGCCTTGATCCCAACGTCCCAAGAACTATGTGAGTGGTATTTTTAATAAAGCTATGTTATAATGTTTTAATAAGCTTTTCTTAGCTTTGTTTTGAAAAGTATTTGTTAAGCATGAATGATTATCCCTATTTTGTGTATCAAGTATTAGCTTTGTTTTGGATGACATTCTTGGAAAGTCCTCCCATGCTAGGGGACTCTAAGCCCAAGTAGCATCGTCCTTTCGTGCTAGGGGACGTTAAGCCCATGTAGCATCCATGTTTGAAAAGTCTCGACCACCGACGGTCTATGAACGGGTGGATTATTTGTCCGAAATGTCATCACCCCAAGTATATGTTGATGTTTTAACATCCAAGAATGCTTTGAAAGTTTTGATTGATGAACTTGCTTCATCCCATGTTTTAACACAAGTTATGCCAAGTACATGTTTTGAACAAGCTATGATATATGTATTGTTTTGACAAGATTTCGGGAATCATTCATTTAACCCTTTATTACTTGTACCATTCACTGAGTATCCAAGCTCACCCTCTTCTTATATATATGTAGGTGGCAAGCAAAAAGGCGGTGACGCCTAAGATGTTATGTGCAAGATGTTTGATTCATGTTTTGTATCGTCTTGAAGATTATGCTTCTTAGTTGTAATTCATGTCTTTTGTATACTTCGGCTTGAGAAGCCTTTTGATCAAGATGTAACATGTACTTTATTTTATTTGTATCCAAGTGGTAAACTATATTAAGATGTATGTCATTTCATTTGATCTATGCACAGCTCTTATGGACTAATTAGATTTGTATATATTGCTTCCGCACATGCTAGCCCCATATATAATACTCTGATTGTGTGCGAATTTTGAAAGTTGGCCTTCGGTAATCTTGGATTACTGGCCATCACGGCACCATTCTACTAGGGGCGGAATGGGGTCGTGACACAAACCCTCTCCCCCGTGCATATGTGTGGCTATTTTGAACCTTTGACCCCTTTTGATCCAAACCTTTTGCACCCTTTGATCAAGCTTCTTGAGGAAGCTTGACCCTTTGTCAAAGCTTCCTCAAGAAGCTTGCACCCTTAGGTTAGCTTCTCTTAGAAGCTTGACTCTTTTGACCCTTTTGTTTAGCTTCCCTTAGAAGCTTCAAGCCATTATCTTGTCTATATAAGGAGACCCTCCTCCTCCATTGAGATGGTTCAGCAAAATCAGACCTAATACATATATATTCTGATATATACACCTTCTCTCTCTATATCTCCCTCTCTCTCTTCATTTGTGTGTGTTGGAGGGCCTAAAAGGGTGATTTGTTCTTAGTTTTACACTAAGACACACACTATTACACCATACTTCGGTTTGTGAGGAGTTAAGAGGTTGTTCTTGGAGGTTTTAAGGTGGTTTTGATCAGAAAAGAGGGCTGCACTTGCTGTTCTTCAAGAGTTCTTCAAGGGTGAGCACTATTCCTTTTTATTCCCCATTCTTGCACTAGCTTTCGACCTATCTTGCATACTGATTTAACCTTTGTGCATAACTGAAAAAAGTCTTTTATTTTCATGCTTAAGATCTTTCATTAAGGTCATTTTGGTGTTGGGGGTCGACCTCTCCCTCTCAGGCCTTGTTTGGCCCCTTTTGTCCCTTCTTTGATTGAGCTTTGAACCTTTTGTGTATTGGCCTTCTCACCACTGAAATCCAGTGGATTTTCAGTGGTGAAGAAGAGGTTTTGAGGTCTTGCATAGGGGAGGGACACCCCTCTCCCCTTGTGCCTCTTTTGCTTGTGTTTAAGGCTTATAAAGGTAGCATGCATGCCTAGTTGTCTTTGGCTCCATTTCAGAGGTTTTTGGGTGTTTTTTGGTCATATTATACCTCTGTCCGATGTTGGTTTGTTGACCCTTTGCATGCATAATACACTTGCTTTGTCCATTGGGGTTTGATTAACATGGCCATGGTTTGACCCATCTTGGTTGGCTTCAAGTTTGGATCATTGTTGCATGCCTTGCTTGCATGACATGGTTGATTTGGCATCTTCCTCTATGCATTTTTAGAGCTTAATATGTTAGCCTAGCATCCATGTTTCTCATCTTGTGAGTGCCCTTGAAAGCTGTCTTTCATGCCTTAGTCTTAGGCTCACTAGTTTGTATGCTAATTTTGCATGATTGGCATCATCATTTTAGTACACTATGGCCACTGATTTTGGCATGCTTGCGAGCTATCCATGTTAGTTTAAGTCCATCATCGTATGTTGTTGCATGCCATGTTTGCTTACATGTTTAGGTTGCGTGCCTAGTATACATTGCTCATTTGCATGTTCACGTTGTATACTTAGCCTCCATGCCTAGGTTGCATTTCATTGAGCATGCATCCCTTGTCTCTTGATCAATCATGATGGGGGTTGGGGCCCTTTGATGTGTTTTGTGCTTGCATTTCATTTGATATCGAAGTTGCACACTTGGCTTTTGGGCCATCATGCATTGAAATGCGTGATTGATGGCCCGAGGGTCGAGGGCCACACTCCCTTGAGTCCATTACATGATTGGGAGAGTGGCCATGCATACATTGCTTTGAATTTCCTTGCCATGCACTGTCTGCCCTCTACTGCTGTCAAAAACAGGTTTCTGCAGGAAGCTTTGGCCGGCCGGCCATCTGTAGTGCCGACCGGCCATCCATCAGTGGCCGATAACTTAATCAGTGGCCGGTGACCATTCCCCATGGCCGGTGACCATTCCTCATGACCGGTGGTGTTCCACAGCACTCACAGAAGCAATCCTGGAGTTTGTGCAATTTTCAGAGGAGCAGGGCAGTGTAAGCAGAGGCAACAGTGGCATGGCACGGGTTTCTGGGCGAGACGGATTCGAGCATGCATCATCCACGCGTTCCGAGGCAGGGCTGAGGCCATCCTCTTTCTGCATTTAATTCGTTAATTAAATAGAAGATATGTAATATTTAATTAGTTAGAAGAGTTAATTATTTATTTGTCTTGTAATATTTATCCGGACCCTCCGAGCGAGGGCAATTGTGTAATAAGTGTGCGTGAGTGTGTGTATGTCTTCTAACCCCACGTCTTTCTTCCCTTTTATTTACTGGCTTTCGATGGTTAGATTAAGGCATGTTTCAATTAGCATACAGTATTGATAGCATGTTTGCATTCATTCATCTGTTTTGCATGCACCGGGCTCGGCGCATCATACCAACTGCATAGTATTTCCATTCCAACTTGAATACGTGTACCGAGTTGCTGCATTTCACATGCCATCCTAGGATTAGCCGAGCCCATTCTAGTTACATTTTGTATGCGATGCATTAGCCACTTAACATGAACTAGGATCATGCATATGATTACTAACTAGTTTCCGTTTTGGCTTAGAGTACTAGGTAAGCATTTACGCTTTAGCATCCTTGCATGAGTGTGAGTGTTGCCATGATAGCATGCTTACCATGAGGCTATGTGCTTACGTGTTATAACTGCCTGAATGCCTGTGGGTGAAGGTTGAGTTACTTAAATTGGAACAACGCATTGAATATGAGTTTTAAGCCCACTTGAGAGTGGCAAAATTATATTTTCTAAGCCCACTTGAGGGTGGCAAATTTCATGTCTTAGCCTACTCGCGGGTAGCACCATCAAACCATTTTCAAATAAACAAACATGACATGTTTCGTTCTAATTTAGGCGACTTAGTCTATACTTGTTTGCTGTGCGCATCACGTAGTAAATCTAGGTTAATAACCGGAATAAGAGCACATAATGTTTTCAAAACTCGATATCATGGTTAGTAGAGGCCGATCTTTGATCGGGCGAGCGGGGGTGCTCACGAAGTGACCTTCCCCAATCGTACCCAAGTTCCCGAACCGAGGCAACTTTGGTGATGACGAACACGTGGCCTTAGGCAACGAGTCAGGGTTTCCTAAATTTCCCAAAATAAAATATTTAGGTGGCGACTCTGTATCTGGCAAAGCAGTCCATGTTTGGCACTTCTTTCAAAAAAAATCTGTTTTCAAAAACGATTTGCCGGATTTGGACTCTTTGATGATTCGTCGGTCTTGCATTGCACTCTGTGAGATTAGATACAGGACCGTGACATTGAGTCCTGAACTGTAGTGAGCCCAAATGAACAGAACGGGATTTTTCCTCCCGGGACGTTCGGGGACGTCTACACATTACAACGACTCTGGTCCTTATCCAGAACCATGTTCAAGTTCCAATAAATCATGGAGAAAAATCGGAAAAATTTAAAGGTACTAAGTTTAAGAGATAGCAGCAGAAAATGTTGTTCTATCTTATAACTCTAAATTTGGCCCAGTTTCTCCGTGAAGAGGCTCCAGTACTTAGAGAGAATGAAAGTGATCGGTAAATTGTTGTTGCTGTAGACGCTTGAAAACATTCTGATTTTCTATGCAGAAACTATATCCTCAATGGCCTTGACAACATGGTATATAATGTTTATAGCTCTCTAAAAACAGCAAAAGAATTATGAAATTCTTTGGAGAAAAAATACAAGGCAGAGGATGTCGGCAAAAAAAAAATTGTTGTCGGTAAATTTCTGGACTTCATTATGGTAGACTCCCAGACGGTAATTTCTCAAGTTCAAAGTTTTCAATTAATTTTGTATGATATTCATTATGAATGTATG
This sequence comes from Camellia granthamiana, assembly GCA_036172215.1. Taxonomy (NCBI): domain Eukaryota; kingdom Viridiplantae; phylum Streptophyta; class Magnoliopsida; order Ericales; family Theaceae; genus Camellia; species Camellia granthamiana. The sequence goes on along the minus strand of CM069908.1, from coordinate 2,780,080 downwards.
TCTCTTAGCGAGTCTTTACAAGTCGCTGCTTTAGTGGAAATGTTACCACCGGCTTAGAAAGATTTCAAAAATTATTGGGCAAATTACATATATCCCCCTCGAGGTTTAGCTAAATTACAGATACCCCCCTGAGGTTTGAGAAATTACAGATACCCCTTGAAGGTTAAATTTGCATAACAAATTAAGGGGCAATTTGTTATGAAAATATAAACCTCATGGGGCAATTTGTTATGAAAATATAAACCTCAGGGGGGTATCTGTAATTTCTCAAACCTCATGGGGGTATTTGTAATTTAGCTAAACCTCGAGGGAGGTATATGTAATTTACCCAAAATTATTTAAAACATAAACGCAAAGAGATGACTATGGATGAACTTATTGTAAGACTGAGAATTGAGGAAGATAACTGAAAGGCTGAAAAGAGGAATGGTAAAAATCTTATTGAGTCCAAGGCTAATGTTGTTGAACAAGTGCACAAACCACATAACAAAAAGAGAAAGTTTGCTGGAGATGGTCCTAAACAAGGCGACAACAATGGCAATAAGAAGTTCAAAGGAAAATGCTATAACTGTGGCAAGACTGGACATTGAGCTTCTGATTGCTGCCGTCCTAAGAAGGATTGCGGAAGTACAAGCAAGAAGTCCACCAATCAAGCCAATATGACAGAATTAGATTACATCTCTAACAAGATAAATGACACCAATCTCTCTACTGTGCTGCCTGAGGCTAATTTGGTTAGAAATCTCAAAGAATGGTGGGTTGACGCCGGGACAACTCATCACATTTGTGCGGACAAGAAGATGTTCACTACTTACAATGAGGCTATAAATGGTGAACAACTTTTCATGGGAAATTCTTCTACTTCTACTGTGGCTGGACAAGGAAAGGTGATCTTAAAGATAACATCAAGGAAAGAACTTACCCTCAACAACGTACTGCATGCACTAAACATTCGGAAGAATTTAGTTTCTGGTTCTTTGTTAAGTAAAAATGGTTTTAGGCTTGTATTTGAGTTTGATAAATTTGTATTAACAAAGAGTGATATGTATGTTGATAAGGGATACATGAGTGATGGTCTCTTCAAGTTGAATGTAATGATGGTTGTACCAAAATTTTTTATTAATAAGAATAACACATCTTTTGCTTATATTCTTGAGTCGAATTTATGGCATAGTAGATTAGGACATGTAAATTTTGATGCTTTGCGTAGATTAATTGGTTTGAATTATATATCAAAGTTTGAGATTGATCCTAATCACAAATATGAGATTTGTGTAGAAGCGAAACTAACTAAGGCTCCATTTAAATCAGTTGAAAGAAAAACCAAACCTCTAAAATTAATTCATATGGATGTATGTGATCTTAAATTTGTTCAAACTAGAGGAGGTAAAAAGTATTTCATAACATTTATCGATGATTACACAAGATATTGTTATGTATATTTACTTAGAAGTAAAGATGAAACCTTGAAAATGTTTGAACTCTACAAAACTGAAATTGAAAATCAACTTGGTAAAACTATTAAAATGGTTAGAAGTGATAGGGGTGGTGAATATGATGCATCTTTATATGAATTTTGTGCTCAACATTGCATTATTCACCAAACTACAACACCCTATTCTCCACAGCAAAATGGAATTGCTGAAAGAAAGAATAGAACCCTAAAAGAAATGATAAATGCCATGTTACTAAGTTCAGGCTTACCACAGAACTTGTGGGGGGAAGCAATATTGTTTGCTAATTATATTCTTAACAGAATACACCACAACAAATCTAACAGCACTCCTTATGAGTCGTGGAAAGGTCAACTACCTTCTTACAAATACTTAAAAATATAGGGGTGTTTGGCAAAGGTAGAAGTTCATGTTCCTAAACGTGAACACTATTATAGAGTCAATGAATGCTGTGTTTTTGAACATGTCTTTCCTTATAAGAAAGGACAAGAATTAAGTTTACATAAAAGAACTTATGATTGTACACAAAGTCAAGAGACTAATGACAATCAAACACAAGAAACTAGTAATGGTCTCGACCAACAAGATTTAACTGATGATGAACCAAGACGAAGTAAGAGAGCATGAATATCAAAATCATTTGGTCTAGATTTTTCTGACATACCTATGAGAAAATGAACCTCAAAGCTTTAAGGAAGCAATGACAGGTCCTAAAGCACATTTGTGAAAAGAGGCTGTTAATAATGAAATTGAATCCATTATGCAAAATCATACTTAGGAATTGATGGATCTTCTACTTGGTTCTAAACCACTTGGATATAAATGGATATTCAAGGGAAAAATGAAAGCAGATGGCCCAATAGACAAGTATAAAGCAAGACTTATAGTAAAAGGTTACAGATAAAAGGAAGGTCTAGACTATTTTGACACATATTTTCTTGTGACAAGAATAACATCCATTCGCATGCTTATTGCTATAGCAGCGTTGTATAATTTAGAAATACATCAAATGGATATTAAGACAACTTTCTTAAACAGTGATCTAAATGAAGAGATCTATATAGAATAACCATAAGGGTTTGTAGTGCCAGGGCAAAAAAAGAAAGTTTGTCAGCTTGTAAAATCTCTTTATGGATTAAAACAAGCTCCTAAGCAATGGCATGAAAAATTTGATCATGCTATGCTTACTAACGGGTTTAAGATAAACGAATATGACAAATACGTCTATGTTAAAAACACTGACAAAGGTTATGTCATCGTTTGTCTTTATGTGGGTGACATGCTTATTATTGGAAACAGTCAAAACATGATCAAATCAACTAAGCAAATGTTGAACAAAAAATTTGATATGAAAAATATGGGGGTTGCAGATGTTATAATAAGAATGAAAATTTCTAAAACATCTTATGAGTATACATTATCACAATCTCATTATATTGAGAAAACTCTTGATAAATTTATCAAGGATGATATGAATGTAGCTAGAACACCTGTAGACATCAGTCTTTATTTATCAAAAAATAAAGGTGATGCGATGTCTCAGTTAAAATACTCCTAAATCATTAGAAGCCTAATGTACCTAATGAATTGTACTCGTCTTGATATAGCTTATACAGTCAGTAAATTGAGTAGGTACACTAGTAACCTTGGAGAAGACCATTGGAAAGCGATCATTCGGGTTCTTAGATATCTAAGGTTTACCCGTGATCATGGTTTGAACTTTACTCGATATCCTACAGTACTGGAAGGTTATTGTGATGCCAATTAGATATCGGATATTAAAGATTCAAAATCCACTAGTGGATATGTCTTTACTTTGGGAGGCGCTGCTGTTTCTTGGAAATCCACAAAACAAACATGCATCGCACAATCCACAATGGAATCTGAGTTCATTGCTTTACACAAAGCATGAGAAGAAGCAGAATGGCTTCGCCACTTCTTAGAAGACATTCCAATGTAGCCAAAACCTGTGCCAGCTATTTGCATTCATTGTGATAGTCAATCTGCAATAGGCAGGACACTAAATCATATGTATAATGGTAAGTCACGACATATTCGCCGTCAACATAATATCGTAAGGCAATTGCTCTCAAATGAAATAATCTTAATAGATTATATAAAATCTAAAGAGAATATTGCGGATCCGTTAACAAAATGTTTGACTAAAGAGCAAGTGTATAGTTCATCAAAGGGAGATAAGATTAAAGCCTATTACATAAAAGTCATCATAATGATAACCCTACTTAAATGACTAGAGATCCCAAGAACTAAGTTTAAAGGGATAACTAAGTTATGTGTGGCTCGCTAGAAATGACCAAGGGATTAAAATTCCCTATCCATTCCTATGGTGTGCGTGATATTTGCAACATGTATTGTATGCATGGGTTTAAGGATAAACTTCGCTTTTAATAATTACTTATATATTGATTTAGGCATAAAAATCAAGACGAGTATAAAGGAGATACTCATAATAAGAAGAAAAATGTTTGGGAGCTCTAAATTGGGAGCACTAAAGGAGCTCTAGAGAGTGGGTCTCATTGACTGATGTGATATTTTGGCCTTAGGTTTTTTTTTTTTCTTTTTTTTTTTTTGAATTTCCACCTCATTAGTGGTCCATTAGTGCTCCCAAATTAGTGGGATGTATCATTGTTGTAATAAGAATCACTTATATGAGTGTCGAATTAGAGCCGGTTCTATCAGAATGAAGAGGCTAAATTCTCTAAAAGCACTCATGAACAACCAAGAATGTTCAAGGCCAAAATGAACACAACCGTGAGAACCACGATGTGTTAGAAGATATTTTGTGTGAAATCTATTGTCTTGGATTACACAAACGGTTGAACAATTCAAGGCATTGCATCCATTGGTTAGCTAGTAAGTTCGATAGGTTATCACTAGGGAAGGTTCAAGGTCGAAAGCTACCTATCCTGATGCAAGATATTTTCGATTTACACTCTTTCGAAAAATTCTGCATATTGTTGCATTTCCGTTGTCATCCAATTTCATTCATGTGAGGGTTTGTTAGAAATGGGTTTTGGAAGTTTTGGGGGAAAAAAAAAACAAAGATTTTTCCTCAACTTTGGTCCATTTTTTAGGTGGGACCCATGCGCCAAAGTTGGCGGGTCTAAGTGGTAACGCGTTCTATGCCGTGTTGTGATTCACATAGTATATTTGGTTGCTCAAAACCATTATCGGGTGAATGGGAAATTGAAGCCAAAGAGAGCTCCATGGAAATGGTGTTTTTGGTGAAATTTCCTAAAGGTTTGGTTTAAGGCTTGTTCCACATTGATTTGGTGGGCATACTTTGAGTGGGTTTATAAGGCTTGGGCTTGTAACTTGGGGAGGGCCCCAGGGGGCACCCCAAGTTTGTAGAAGGGAGAGGTTATAAACAAATTGGATTAGACCCATTGGACCCAAAAATAAACACACACGCGCGTGCCATCGCTGCCGGTCGGTCGGGCGGGCTGGCTTGGTCTTGGGTGCAGGTGTGTGGTGTAAGGTTGGGTTAGGCTTGTCCGGCCCAATACCTATCTTTTTGGGCCAAAAACATTTGAATTGAATTTTATTTTTCGGTAAAATAAAAAAAACCTGTCCAGAATTCGAATTTAATTCTGAAAATCTATCCAATTTTCCCTCCACCCGAACAGGTTCCAATCTATTTGAAATTAAATCGAATAGATTGAATATCTATTTAAAATTCAAACCAAACAGTGCCTTACCTGTTTAAACAAATTTGTATATGTTTAATTTAAACTGAACAGGTTTTGTACTTGTTTAATTCGAACCAAACAGCCACCACTCTGTCTATAAATAAGTAGTCTCTCATTTGGTTTCTCCACTCCAATTTTCGTCTCTAACTCTGCCTGCTCTCTCTACATTTTGCTGCATTATTTTCTTATAAGAAAGAGCGTAAACACAAAGTGTGTTTGTTGTACGAATAATTTGTAGTGCTACAATTATTCGTAGTTGATCATTTTATCCTAGAAGATAGACGTCCATAATCTGAAAGCACCATGAAGATGACGAATTTTTCTTAAGAACACAATGTTAAACACGGGACTTGATCAAAAATTTGTTCAAGAAATTAATTTGGTAAGTTATTAATTTACTTTCTGTTTTATTATTTTTTTGCTTCAGATTTTGATTTTGTTTTCGTAACAAAATAAAAATATGTTTTTATTTATTTATTTTTATTTTCTGATTTGATTTTTGTAATCAAACAATCTCTCTCATTTCCTTTACTTCTTCTGTATTCCATTTGTTGTTAAGTACACAAACAGATTTTATTTTTTAAATACAGTAAAGATTGTCCAACAATGCCAACATCAAGTACTTTTTTCCCACTTCTCAGCTTTCCTCTACCATTTTTCAAACTTTCCGTACATTTCAGCCTCCCTTCTATTAGTTATCACCAAAAGACGAAAAAAAAAAAAAAAAAACCCTATTGTAGACACCCCATTTTTGACCGACCTTAAGACTCAGACGTCACCAACTGAGCGCTCGGTGATGTTGCATATTGTGCTCGCTCTGAGGTTTCAGAGTCTCGGCTGCGAGCCTTACCTCCAGATTTCGGGGCTCTTTTGTGCTTTGTCTCGGTTTGCGAACCAGGTCCTATTTTCTCTATTTTCTCTTCCCGAAGGGAGGGAGAGGTCTCGTAGACCATCTCTCAGTGGCCGTAGGCAACGTTTCGTGGTCGTAGGCCATTTTTCCCATTTGGAGGCCAGTTTCCGGTTTTCGGAGCCGTCGGCCGTGTGCCTCGGTTCAGGACCACTTAACTACCTCCGCTTGCTCCGATTTTTGGCACACACCTTATTTCCTCCCTTAGAGGGACATTGTGGCACGAGAGACCACCTTCGTGGTCATACGCCACTTCCGGTGCCTAACAGTCGGTTTTCGGGGCCCCGGGCTGCGCGTTTTGGCCCCCGAACCTTCGTTTTGCATCCGTCTTGGTCCATCTCTGGCAGGGACCCTATTTTCATGGTTAGGAAGGTTGTAGGAGGGTGGGAGACCAGCAATTTTTCTGAAAAACTAGCTTTCTCCTTTTTCTCTCTCCTAAAGCCGATTTTTTCTGACAGAAAGCTGGTTTTTCTCACTTTTGAGCCACAATTTCTGACTTTTCATACCACCATTGTGATCTACTCATCTGGGAGGCCACCAATATGGGTAGGCCGACCAGTAATTCTTCCTGACCCTTTTGAACCCCTCTAAAAAGATGGTTTCTCTCTCCTGAACCACTTTTTCTGGTTTTTCTCTACACAGCTGTGTTGCACTCGTCTGGGAGGCCACCTTTTTGGGGTGGCCGACCAGTAATTTTTCTTGAACCCTTTGACCCCTGGTCGGCCGACCAAGGGAGGTGGCCGGCCGACCACCTTGGCCTTTTGAACCTGGCCGGCCATGTTTGCCCTCTTGAGTGTATTCCAGCTGTGCCAGTTGTTTGCCATTTGTTGCATCCTCCATACACGTGTATGGAGGATGTTTAACCTAGTTTTAAAGCTTTTTGAGAAGCTTTAGCCCCTCCCTTCTATAAATGGAGGCCTCTTCCTCCATTTGTAAGGGTTAGAAGCTTTGGGCTGAGAATTATACATACAACCTCCTATATCTATACTTCAAGCCTCCAAACACCCTTATTCTTGGCCATTTTACACTACAACTCCTAGCCTACCATCTCCACCATCCATTCCAGCCCCTTGAAGCTGATTTTTAGAGGTTGAGAGCTCACAATCTTGGACCAAAAGTTACTGCATTGCTGTGCTACAAGGGTAAGTCCTCATTTCCCCTTTTCTTGCATTCTTTTGCTTCATTACTTAGCCCCATTTGAAAGCATTTCTGGGCCTCGACCTAAACTATAAAGTGTCTTGTTTTGAACTCCTCTTCAACTTTGTTTAAGGACACTTTTCTGTTTGAGGTCATCTACTTCCCCTTACCCTCTATCTCTCTTTTAGGGCTATTTTTGCATCCTATTTTAGCCTTACTTGTGAACATTTTCGAGATCTGTTATAAACTAGAAAAATTCTTGTTTTGACCTCCTCTTTAATTTTGTTTGAGGTCACTTTTCTGTTTGGAATCATCTCCTTCCTTGCATGCTTCATTTCCACATGCTTTGAGCCATGCATTTGAGCATTTGCATTGGCCTTGTTTTGGCCTCTTAGCCACTGAAATCCAGTGGATTTTCAGTGGCTTTGATGAGGTTTTGAGCTTTGAAATCATAGAGGGGTGACCCTCTCACCCCTCATTCTCTTTACTAGCATGATTGGCCTTCCAAAGGGACCCTATTTTTCATGCTTTGAAGTCACTTTCCAGGCCTCATTCTGAGGGTTTTGAGGTCTCCCTTGGCTCTGTCCGAGGCCCTTTCGGTTATATTTTATGTCTATGATGCATGTGTAGAGAAATCCCATTCAAGGCCTTTCAAAGAGGCCTTTCTTTGCATGTTTCTGAGACTGATTCCAAGGCCTATTTGGTGGGTTTTAGGGCTGTAATAACCCATTTCCAGAGTTGGTTTAGTCTTTCTAAGTGTCTATCTTGTATGTGCTTAATAACCCCTTGTATGGCCCTCTAAAAGAGCTCATCATTTTGGCATGCATTGGCTGCATTTCAGTGATTATTTGGGCATATTTTGGCATGTTTTATTCACTAATTTTTACTGGTTTGATGAGTTCTCATCTGCTTCATATAAATGCCATATAAACCATGTTTGCTAGTCAAAGTTGCATGCTATTTTAGTCCATCATGCTAGCATCTTTTGGTCATGCTTTGAACTAGAAATGTTCATGTTTTGGGACAACCTTAGCTCTGTCTTTGTGCTTCATAGTCAAATAATGCATGCTTTGTATAGCTATAAGTCAATACATGTGCCTAGTTTTGAGTTTCGGGGCTCATCTCATGCATCGGGTGCCATGTTTCCATGTTTCGGGACCTTTTAGCATCATGTTTCAGTGCTGGAATTTACATGTTTGAATGCCATGCTTCATCCTTGCCATGCCTTGTTAGAGTTGCATGCTGTGCCTTAGGTTCGGTCCTCGGTTTGCGTACATGTATGCACGCATTTCGGTAGTCTCATTTTCATCTTATGGCTGCTGATGTGAGTGTGGCTGAGGTCCGCTCATATTGGTGTAAGCCCATATTGCATTGTGTATGCCATCTTAGTCTATAGCATTATGTATGCTAGGCTGTATGTTAGAGCATTGTGTATGCCATGTTACATTGAGCATTGTGTATGCCATTTCATAGCATTGAGTATGCTAGGTTGTATGTTAGTCGCATTGTGCATGCCATCTCATTTGCATTGTGTTTGGGATAGGAGTTAGCCCAAGCACGGGAAACGAGGGACGTTCCGTACTCCGAGTGACGAAACGTGTCTCAATTCCCGGTCGCCGACACTTTGGATTAACCATGATGGAGTCTAGGCCTTGTTGTGTTTATATGTGCATTCATTTCACATCGAGTTGTGCAATTCGACTACTCGGCCATCATGCATCGAGATGCGTGATTGGTGGCACGAGGATCGAGGCATGCATACATATGTGAAAATACTTTGTCATGCCCCTTTCTTGCTCTCTGTTGTAATAAATCAGAAATCAGCAGCCTTCTCGAGCTTTGCACAACATCCCGGGATTAATTGCAAACAGAGGCAAACCGGGGCATCGCAAGGAATTTCCCGACAAAGGCAACCCGAGCATGCATCATTCATCATTCGGAACAGAGCCGAGGCGGTCCACAGCTTGCATGCTAATTCCTTGCTTTCCTAGATTAATTTGTTAATTAATTAGGATTTTGTATTTATTCGAACTGTAATTATTCATTTGGACTGTATTATTTATTCAGACCCTCCGAGCGAGGGCACAACTGTAATAAGTGTGCGTGTGTGTGATGTATGTCTTCCAACCCCACGTCTTTCTCCCTTTTATTTACCAGCTTATGATGGTTAGATTAGGGCATGTTTCAATTAGCATACGGTATGATAGCATGTTTGCATGCATTCATCTGTTTTGCATGCACCGGGCTCGGCGCATCATACTAACTGCATTGTATTTCAATTCTGAGTTGAATACTTGTTAGTTGTAGCATTTCACATGCCATCTTTAGAATAGTCGAGCCTATTGTAGTTGCATTCCTGCATGTGTTGCATTAGGCATTTCAGCATAGTTAGGATCATGCATGGATTTCTAACATAGCTTCTGTTTTGGCTTGGAGTACTCGGTAAGTGTTTATGCTTTAGCATCCTTGCATGTGTGTGAGTGACTGCCATGATAGCATGCTTACCATGAGGCTATGTGCTTATGTGTTATAAACTACCTGAATGCCTGTGGGTGAAGGTTGGGTTATCTGAATTGGAACAATGCATTGAATGCGAGTTTTAAGTCCACTAGATAGTGGCAAAACCATGTTTTCTAAGCCCACCTGAGGGTGGCAAATCCACGTCTTAACCTACTTGCGAGTAGCACCATCAAACCGCTTTCAAAAACAAACATGAGATGTTTTGTTCCAATTCAGGCGACCCAGTCTATACTTGTATACTGTGCGCATCACATAGTAAATATAGGCTAATATCCAGAATAAGAACACATAATGTTTTCAAAACTTGATATCATGGTTAGTAGAGGCCGATCTTTGATCGGGCGAGCGGGGGTGCTCACGAAGTGACCTTCCCCAATCGTACCCAAGTTCCCGAGCTGAGGCAACTTTGGTGATGACGGACACGTGGCCTTAGGCAACGAGTCAGGGTTTCCTAAATTTCCCGAAATAAAATATTTAGATGGCGACTTTGTATCTGGCAAAGCAGTCCATGTTTGGCACTTCTTTCTAAAAATCTGTTTTTCAAAAACGATTTGCCGGATTTGGACTCTTTGATGATTCATCGGTCTTGCATTGTACTCTGCGAGATTAGATACAGGACCGTGACTTTGAGTCCTGAACTGTAGTGAGCCCAAATGAACAAACCACGGGATTTCCCTCCCGGGACGTTCGGGGACGTCTACAGTTTCTGGCGACTCTGCTGGGGAGTTAGAGAACTTGACTCGAACTCATGATATCTTGTTTTGACTACACTTATGTGTTTCTTTGCATTGCATTTGCATTGGTGCGCCTAGGACACCGTGTTTGCCATCTGCTATTCCTGAGTGGTTTGCCAGAGGCTGCGGCCATAAGGCTTACCGGTTACGGGCTCTGCCAGTATGGGAACACAAACCCCGATTTTACCGGGGCACCCTTTTGACCATTCGACCTAGTGCATATTCGGATCCATAGTGACCATTCCAAGCTAGGTTAGGTTGCTTACCCGATTATAGGTTATTTGAAACCGCTGCGTGCGTAGTGAAACCCTAGCTCCTGACAAAATAGGACAGGGAAACCCTACCCCTCCATAGGGGTGTTTTTGGCTCTCACTTGCTTGTTATGTGCTTTTGGAGTGCGTCTCTACAGGAATGCATGTATCAGTTTGCAAGTTTGGGCATCAGGCCTGCGAGCACCAGTTCAGTACTTTAGGATTCAGTTCACCTGAGGGTATTAGTTTACGGGCAGAATTTTGGGTAGAATTCTGTAGGGGGCACAGTCATTCAGCTCTGCTCATATGGGTTATCGTGAAATCAGGCTAAGATGCTCTTTGTTTTCTCTTTTGCTAGGGGGGTAGTCCTGGAACCATAGCTTCAGAAGGCTCCAATATCCCCCGAGGTTCATCGGATTTGTGCTGATAGACTTTGTCAGGTCAGAGATTCAGTTCAAGGGAAATCAGTATTCCTTCGCCAGAGGCAAGGTAAAAGGGCTAGTCAGGCACAGATCACCAATTCAGTAGTTACCAGATTAGTGGCCCTTATCCACCCCACCAGTGAACAGTCAGGCTGAGGTTTCAGTCTCTATTGTAGGGGTAGATATACCAGTCATTCAGCCGGATCAGCAGAACATGGCAGGAATGGAAGAAATGATGCGTCAACTCCAAGAAAGCATGAAAGCTATGCAGCAGGACGCTGCCTGCCAAACGGAATTTTCCAAACAGCAGGCCGAGATCATGGCCTAGCAGGCAGAGACAATCACCCGGCTACAGCAGCAAACCGGAGCCTCCGCTTCATATCAGGCTCCTCCCCCACCCAGAGTTCCAACACTCGGGGAAACAGCTAATACCCAGGAAGATACGAACATTCCAGTAGGACCGACTCCGCCCCCGATCCTACCCCAGCTATCTAAAGCGCCGATCAACCCGCCGGATTCACCTTTTGAGTTTGAGATAGACCCTATAGCGCTGAAGGTCAGCAAGTTGGAGAAGATGTTCAAAAAATCTCAGGGAGTGAAGTCCATCCCAGATATTGAGGACGGGTACACCGATGCGGCTGTGACGCTGCCGGACCGTTTCAAGATGCCACAAATTGACCACTTTGACGGATCCGGGGATCTCATGGTGCATCTTCAGTTGTTCTCAGATATACTAAGGCCGATGGGCCTCACCAGACTACAGAAGCTTTCATTATTTGGCCGGACCTTGTCAGGGGTGGCGGCCATCTGGTACGCAAAATTAGAAGATGATGTCAAGAGGAATTGGGAAGAGATGGCTGAGGCCTTCGTTGCATAATACTCGTATAACACGCAAATCGAGATTACGACCCGTGATCTTGAGACGACGAGGCAGGAGCCTAAGGAGAGCTTCTCAGAATTCGTGGTCCGCTGGAGGGCCAAGGCCTCAATGATGACCATTAGGCCAACGGATAAGGATCAAATACGGATGGTTGTGCGCAACCTCCAGCCCAAACTAATGCAGAAAATGATCGTGCTCCCCTTCCCTACCTTTTCAGATTTGCATGAGATGGGAGTACAGATCGAGGATGCCATTAAGCAGGGCCTCATTGACCAGGAGAAGGAGCAGCCCAGGAGGGCGTTTTTCCGCAGTTCGAATGCGACCACCAGTGGTGATGTAGCTGCAAGATCTTCTGAAGTGGGCATGGTCACCACCACCACATCAAAAACAGCTACCCCATTCACTAGTGTGTCCGGAAAAACCAGATATCCACCCCAAGCCAAGAAGGTTTTCACCCCACTTTATATGCCTTTGTCAAAGGCTCTAGGGGTTTTGATCAAGAAAGGGCATCTGAAGCCCCTGGAGCCGCATCCATTACCAAAGAACCTCCCTCTCTCACACAACCCAGCTGACTACTGCGCCTTCCATCAGCGAGCTGGCCATGACACTAACATGTGCTTTCGTCTCCGCCACGAAATACAAGATCTGATCGACAACGGGGTCATCGTCGCACCGAGTCCTACAAAGTCTATCGGCACTTGATCAGTGAACTTTGGGGGAATAATGTGACTATGTGATCGGGGGATGAACCACCTGCGGATGGCACTCGATTTACTCCAGATATGGCGTATGGCACGCACCGTTTTGAGCATTTGACGAATGCTACATTCTGACTTGGGTATTGAGTCAGTCTTGTTGTTTTGTTTTGAGTCTATCCTTTTGTTTTGAGTCAGTCTTTTCATATTGAGTCAGTTGAGGTCTGTCTTGTCGTATCGAGTCAGTCCTGTTGTATAGGAGTCGGGTGATCCCGGGGGTGTTACCTCGGACATCACTGTTTTGTTTCGTGTTTGTCTTTTTGTTATCTTTGAGTCTGTTTCTACCGAGGAGCCGGTTGTGCCAATAGATCTCAATGAAATAGCAGTGATTTTCACACTCTTGTATTTGCTTCGGCCATGTGCCAGTTGTGCCAGAAAATTTGAATCAAACGGCAGTACTTTTCGCCTACTTTTCTGTGCCTTGAATTTATTGCATTGACCTAAGTTTTTCAAAACTTTTTGAACACTGCGGTGAAAACAAAGAGGAAGGAGTTCCTCGGGATTTGAAAAAATTTGATCAATTAAGAGAAAGAGAGGCATGCTAAGCCCTTAATGAATGAGATCATGTTTGTTAATGTGATTACTGAGAAGGATCCTGGCTTGATCCAGATGGGTTCCACACTGTCTTCAGCGCGAGCAACTAGTCGCTTTCTTAAAAGATTTCAAAAAATATTTTTGCGCAGTCTTGCGAAGACCTGTGTGGAATCACTCTTGAGATTGTGTAATTTAGGATCGCTCTCAGCCTCGAGACTCGACCCCTTTACTTTCGAACCTTGAACTTGGATTCAGAATGTTCAACAGTCAACCACAGTGTGAGGCCCGTGTGGCCAGATTTGAAGCAGCCCACGAACCAGGGGCAAGAAAGTCAAAGGAAGCTTGCAAAGCTAGATCAGGAGCACCCCTCGAACTAGGGGCAAAAAATGTCAGATGTACTCGAAGAGTCAAGAAAATTGGGATGTTTCTCAAGCTAACGAAGATCGGCAAGAATGCCAAATCCCATAAGGGAGGAAAGAAAAAAGTATTGCTGAAGGACAGCCAAGTTCCTATCCACAACACTAGGGGCAATTCAGCCCCCCATTGGATGGACTCCTACATCATCAGCAAACAACAGCCACTCTCCTGGATTCAGATGGCTTCGAGATCTCAAAACCATTTTGGCATGGACAAAGCTACATGTTTACCCTTGAGAGGCTCGCTGGGCCGAAAACCCGGAAGGGCGGCCCGGGCAAAAGTTAGAGCAAGAAAAGAAGAAAAAGAACAAAAAAAAAAAAAAGAACAAAAAAGAAAAATGCAAAGAAAAGCACAAAAAAGAAAAAAGATGAAAAAGAAAAAAAAAGAAGAAGAACATAGCTCGTTGGGCCGAAAACCCGCAAAGGGCAGCCTTGGCAAAAGTTAGAGCACAAAAGGAGAGGTTAATACCCGAGTGTACCTTAACCCCGAACTACGTAAGGCTTGATTCCCATCTTTGAGATACGTAGGCAACTTCATTCTGAAGTCCAGCTGTAAAACACTTCAAATTCGACTGTGTCCATGTAGTGGTTTTGATCATCTTTGCCTTATCTGTATCTGAGAGTTCGGTTGTGATCGTCACTCTGAGGACTGATTACAATGTGCTGCGGCACGATTCAAACAAGGGGCAACTTTTCGTTGCCATACAGTGTGCTGCGGCACCATTCAAACAAGGGGCAACTTTCGTTGCCGAACAGTGTGCTGCGGTGCTATTCAAACAAGGGGGCAATTTCCCATTGCCATACGGTGCCGTTCAGACAAGGGGCAATTTTCCTTCGGATCTGAGGTTGTACACCTCAAGAGTAGGTTCCGTGCTCGTTGAGCAGTGGTCGTTTGCAAAAATAGTTTTTGAGAATTTTTAATGAGGTTGACTAATTTTCTCTTAAAAATTATTCCATTTTTCCAAAACTGGACCATTTCTTGGACCCCAAAAAGGGAAAATTTTCAGTACTCACAGCCTAACTTGCATGATTTTAAATCAGAAAATCGAACAAGCATGTTAATCTAACTCTCGTATTGGTCAAAATTGTTTTAGTAGAAAACCAAAAACAAAAATGGTCAAAATAATGAACTAGGAACACAGTTGAGTCAGGCTTCCTGTCTTTCCCCCGTTGTGGATGCATTTGCTAGAAAGAGCACTCTACCTGCCAGAACAGGGCGCAACTCAAGCTAACAGCAAAGGGCAGAAAGCACTCACACCCTCCAAGCAGCGAGGTATCAGGCCATGTGCGAAGCATGAATTGGAATGGATCAAGATCTTCCACTCCCCCATCTGAACACATCTGATCACGTCCAAACTCCTCAGCAGAGCATCGTCAACCAGTGTCAGCTGCAGATTTACTACACACCCAGTTGTAGCACAGCCCCTCTGTGGAAAAAACTCACTGTTGTGAACAAGAATAAGAATCTAGCGGAATGCTAGGGGCAAGAGCCCATAACTTTCTGTTTATCCATCAACCACCCAGGGAAGGGATTTAAAATGAGAGATTGAAGAATAGAGAGGTGTCCGCTGAGAGAAAAAGTGAGGAAAGGGCTTTTTCAGAAAAACAGAGCCTGAGGGCCGAGTGATGTGAGAGACACAAATGAGAAAGGGTG
This sequence comes from Camellia granthamiana, assembly GCA_036172215.1. Taxonomy (NCBI): domain Eukaryota; kingdom Viridiplantae; phylum Streptophyta; class Magnoliopsida; order Ericales; family Theaceae; genus Camellia; species Camellia granthamiana. The sequence continues at coordinate 2,764,706 of CM069908.1, read as the reverse complement.
GGAAACAATACTCGGTGAAACTGGCTCCTCGCGATCTGAGAGGTCTGTCATCTTTGTAATACGTCTATGTGTCGTGTCTTTTGTTTTGTTTGTCTCGATTCCTGCTTTGAGTCGTCCCGAGCATGTCTCGTTGCGTTTAGGTCGTTTACCTTTTGCTTTTCTGTGTTGAGTCATTTTGGTTGTGGTCAGTTGTAGGCTCAATACCCGGTTGAGAATCCTTTTCTCATTTCAATTTCAAAAGAAAAATCATCTTGTGCTCAGAGTGCTGTGCCATTCTCCACATTTGCGCAAAACAGGATTTGTTCTTTCGTAAAACCACAGGGTTTAACCCGGGTCATGTGCGAACAATAGAACAGGACCTATTTGAAGCTATATAGGTTCCAGGCTACGAAGCAAAAGAAAAGAGGGAAAATTGGAGCATTTGAGTTTGTTTCAGTTTCCGTGATTATACTCCGGATGTACCTCTTCAGGCCTTGTCAGTGCTCCGAAGTATGAGTGTGTCTCTACTCCCAAACTCAAGCTTGTTTCAATGACAGAATGGCAATCAAAGTGCTCCCTCAGAAAACCAGCCCTGCCAAATGCATCTTGGCTGTATTTACAATGAGTTCCTAGGAGACCAACTGCGACGGTGGAAACTAGAGTTCGGACGGCTATTGCCTAGAAAGCAAAGGTTCGGGATTTTCGAGACTAAAGTCTAGCTTAAATACTCAGGGGTCTATCCTCGGCTTGAAATCTGTATGGCAGCCCCATAGATTGAGATAGCATGTGAATGCGCCTCGATCCTGGATACTGAATCAACCTAGTCTGTCACCTTGTTGGAGAATAGGGAAAGTTGTAAACATGGCCAGGAAGGAAAGGTAGTAACTGCGGTTTGGAAGTACAATCAAGAAAGTGTAAGAAGAACCCACTCTTTATAGCTCAAAATGTTTCTGCGGAATTTTCAACTCATGTCTTCGATGTGTAGCTCATCGTCAGTCGACATGCACGAGGTGTATCCTTTTTGGAATGTATTGTGACCCCTCCGAAAGGTAAATCGGAGGTTGCATTTGGAATTTGGTCTCCTTAAGGCTTGTATTCCCTTATTCGGTATTTTTGTTTCAAACGGGCGTTGTCACACGCATTCCACTAGCATTGTTATGCTCATTACTTGCATTGTTATGCACATCTATCTAGCATTGTTATGCTCATTACTTGCATTGTTATACACATCTATCTAGCATTGTTATGCTCATTCGTTGCATTGTTATGCACATCTATCTAGCATTGTTATGCTCATTACTTGCATTGTTATGCACATTTATCTAGCATTGTTATGCTCATTCGTTGCATGGTTTTGTACATCTGTCTAGCATTGTTATGCTCATTACTTGCATTGTTATGTATACTCCACCTGCATTGTTATGCACCTTTTCACTTGCAATTGTTGTCTTTTCTCCTCTCGTATGCAATGCGTTGGGACATCTTCGGTTTCGAACATTCGGACAAGTTCCGGTGTTCATTCATACATTTCCTCTCTTGCGTGTGATATGCTGAGAGGTTTTCTCTTGCGTGTGATACGCTGAGAAATATACCTTTCCTCTCTTGCGTGTGATATGCTGAGAGGTTCACCTTTCTTCTCTTGCGCGTGATATGCTGAGAGATTTACCTTTTTTCTCTTGCGTGTGATACGCTGAGAAATTTACCTTTCCTCTCTTGCGTGTGATATACTGAGAGGTTTTCTCTTGCGTGTGATACGCTGAGAAATTTACCTTTCCTCTCTTGCGTGTGATATGCTGAGAGGTTCACCTTTCTTCTCTTGCGTGTGATACGTCGAGAAATGTACCTTTCCTCTCTTGCGTGTGATACGCTGAGAGGCTTACCTTCTTCCTCTCCTGTGTGTGATACGCGGAGAGATGTTGTGTGTGAGACTCCAGGTATTCTCGGTAGTCGCTTTTAGCCTTCTCCACGTGAGACGCAATGAGAATTGCATAATTTTCTTACATCCTTTCTGCATGAAATATAGTTAGATTTGTATTCACCTGCTTAAAACTGTTGCATGATATGCTTCATTACAGGTTTCTTTGCATGATCATAAGTTATGTTCGGCTTCTTGCATTATCAGTTGCATTTTTCCTCTGCCTGCGGGCACATCTCTTTGATTATATTACCTATTTGTCTAAGTCTTCGGCCTCGTCAAAAATGGGTCGTCTCTAGGCTTTGACATTCACTCTCGTCACTTCTTGACTTCCGAGTTCTGTCAAAGAGGGGCAACTGTAGACACCCCATTTTTGACCGACCTTAAGACTCAGACCTCACCAACTGAGCGCTCGGTGATGTTGCATATTGTGCTCGCTCTGAGGTTTCAGAGTCTCGGCTGCGAGCCTTACCTCCGAACTTCGGGGCTCTTTTGTGCTTTGCCTCGGTTTGTGAACCAGGTCCTATTTTCTCTATTTTCTCTTCCCGAAAGGGAGGGAGAGGTCTCGTAGACCATCTCTCAGTAGCCGTAGGCTACGTTTCGTAGTCGTAGGCCATTTTTCCCGTTTGGAGGCCAGTTTCCTATTTTCGGAGCCGTCGACCGTGTGCCTCGGTTCGGGACCGCTTAACTACCTCTGATTGCTCCGGTTTTTGGCACACACCTTATTTCCTCCCTTTAGAGGGACACTGTGGCCCGAGAGACCACCTTCGTGGTCATACGCCACTTCTGGTGCCTAACAGTTGATTTTCGAGGCCCTCGGCTGCGCGTTTTCGCCCCCGAACCTTCGTTTTGCATCCGTCTTGGTCCATCTTTGGCAGAGACCCTATTTTCATGGTTAGAAAGGTTGTAGGAGGGTGGGAGACCAGCAATTTTTCTGAAAAACCAGTTTTCTCCTTTTTCTCTCTTCTAAAGCCGGTTTTTTCTGACAAAAAGCTGGTTTTTCTCACTTTTGAGCCACAATTTCTGACTTTTCATACCACCATTGTGATCTACTCATCTGGGAGGCCACCAATATGGGTAGGCCGACCAGTAATTCTTCCTGACCCTTTTGAACCCCTCTAAAAAGCTGGTTTCTCTCTCCTGAACCACTTTTTCTGGTTTTTCTCTACACAGCTGTGTTGCACTCATCTGGGAGGCCATCTTTTTGGGGTGGCCGACCAGTAATTTTTCTTGAACCCTTTGACCCCTGGTCGGCCGACCAGGGGAGGTGGCCGGCCGGCCACCTTGGCCTTTTGAACCTGGCCGGCCATGTTTGCCCTCTTGAGTATATTCCAGCTGTGCCAGTTGTTTGCCATTTGTTGCATCCTCCATACACTTTAACCTAGTTTTAAAGCTTTTTGAGAAGCTTTAGCCCCTCCCTTCTATAAATGGAGGCCTCTTCCTCCATTTGTAAGGGTTAGAAGCTTTGGGCTGAGAATTATACATACAACCTCCTATATCTATACTTCAAGCCTTCAAACACCCTTGTTCTTGGCCATTTTACACTACAACTCCTAGCCTACCACCTCCACCATCCATTCCAACCCCTTGAAGCTGATTTTCAGAGGTTGAGAGCTCACAATCTTGGACCAAAAGTTGCTGCATTGCTGTGCTACAAGGGTAAGTCCTCATTTTCCATTTTCTTGCATTCTTTTGCTTCATTACTTAGCCCCATTTGAAAGCATTTCTGGGCCTCGAACTAAACTGTAAAGTGTCTTGTTTTGAACTCCTCTTCAACTTTGTTTAAGGGCACTTTTCTGTTTGAGGTCATCTACTTCCCCTTACCCTCTATCTCTCTTTTAGGGCTATTTTTGCATCCTATTTTAGCCTTACTTGTGAACATTTTCGAGATCTGTTATAAACTAGAAAAATTCTTGTTTTGACCTCCTCTTTAATTTTGTTTGAGGTCACTTTTCTGTTTGGAATCATCTCCTTCCTTGCATGCTTCATTTCCACATGCTTTGAGCCATGCATTTGAGCATTTGCATTGGCCTTGTTTTGGCCTCTTAGCCACTGAAATCCAGTAGATTTTCAGTGGCTTTGATGAGGTTTTGAGCTTTGAAATCATAGAGGGGTGACCCTCTCACCCCTCATTCTCTTTACTAGCATGATTGGCCTTCCAAAGGGACCCTATTTTTCATGCTTTGAAGTCACTTTCCAGGCCTCATTCTGAGGGTTTTGAGGTCTCTCTTGGCTCTGTCCGAGGCCCTTTCGGTTATATTTTATGTCTATGATGCATGTGTAGAGAAATCCCATTCAAGGCCTTTCAAAGAGGCCTTTCTTTGCATGTTTCTGAGACTGATTCCAAGGCCTATTTGGTGGGTTTTAGGGCTGTAATAACCCATTTCCAGAGTTGGTTTAGTCTTTCTAAGTGTCTATCTTGTATGTGCTTAATAACCCCTTGTATGGCCCTCTAAAGGAGCTCATCATTTTGGCATGCATTGGCTACATTTCAGTGATTATTTGGGCATATTTTGGCATGTTTTATTCACTAATTTTTGCTGGTTTGATGAGTTCTCATACGCTTCATATACATGCCATATAAACCATGTTTGCTAGTCAAAGTTGCATGCTATTTTAGCCCATCATGCTAGCATCTTTTGGTCATGCTTTGAACTAGAAATATTCATGTTTTGGGACTGCCTTGGCTCTGTCTTTGTGCTTCATAGTCAAATAATGCATGCTTTTTATAGCTATAAGTCAATACATGTGCCTAGTTTTGAGTTTCGGGGCTCATCTCATGCATCGGGTGCCATGTTTCCATGTTTCGGGACCTTTTAGCATCGTGTTTCAGTGCTGGAATTTACATGTTTGAATGCCATGCTTCATCCTTGCCATGCCTTGTTAGAGTTGCATGTTGTGCCTTAGGTTCGGTCCTCGGTTTGCATGCATGTGTGCACGCATTTCGGTAGTCTCATTTTCATCTTATGGCTACTGATGTGAGTGTGGCTGAGGTCCACTCATATTGGTGTAAGCCTATATTGCATTGTGTATGCCATCTTAGTCTATAGCATTATGTATGCTAGACTGTATGTTAGAGCATTGTGTATGCCATTTCATAGCATTGAGTATGCTAGGTTGTATGTTAGTCGCATTGTGCATGCCATCTCATTTGCATTGTGTTTGAGATAGGAGTTAGCCCAAGCACGGGAAACGAGGGACGTTCCGTACTCCGAGTGACGAAACGTATCTCAATTCCCGGTCACCGACACTTCGGATTAACCATGATGGAGTCTAGGCCTTATTGTGTTTATATGTGCATTCATTTCACATCGAGTTGTGCAATTTGACTCCTCGGCCATCATGTATCGAGATGCGTGATTGGTGGCACGAGGATCGAGGTATGCATACATATGTGAAAATACTTTGCCATGCCCCTTTCTTGCTCTCTGTTGTAGTAAATCAGAAATCAGCAGCCTTCTCGAGCTTTGCACAACATCCCGGGATTAATTGCAAACAGAGGCAAACCGGGGCATCGCAAGGAATTTCCCGACAAAGGCAACCCGAGCATGCATCATTCATCATTCGGAACAGAGCCGAGGCGGTCCACAGCTTACATGCTAATTCCCTGCTTTCCTAGATTAATTTGTTAATTAATTAGGATTTTGTATTTATTCGAACTGTAATTATTCATTTGGACTGTATTATTTATTCAGACCCTTCGAGCGAGGGCACAACTGTAATAAGTGTGTGTGTGTGTAATGTATGTCTTCCAACCCCACGTCTTTCTCCCTTTTATTTACCAGCTTATGATGGTTAGATTAGGGCATGTTTCAATTAGCATACGGTATGATAGCATGTTTGCATGCATTCATCTGTTTTGTATGCACCGGGCTCGGCGCATCATACTAACTGCATTGTATTTCAATTCTAAGTTGAATACTTGTTAGTTGTAGCATTTCACATGCCATTTTTAGAATAGCCGAGCTTATTGTAGTTGCATTCCTGCATGTGTTGCATTAGGCATTTCAGCATAGTTAGGATCATGCATGGATTTCTAACATAGCTTCTATTTTGACTTGGAGTACTCGGTAAGTGTTTATGCTTTAGCATCCTTACATGTGTGTGAGTGACTGCCATGATAGCATGCTTACCATAAGGTTATGTGCTTATGTGTTATAAACTGTCTGAATGCCTGTGGGTGAAGGTTGGGTTATCTGAATTGGAACAATGCATTGAATGCGAGTTTTAAGCCCACTAGATAGTGGCAAAACCATGTTTTCTAAGCCTACCTAAGGGTGGCAAATCCACGTCTTAGCCTACTTGCGAGTAGCACCATCAAACCGCTTTCAAAAACAAACATGAGATGTTTTGTTCCAATTCAATCGACCCAGTCTATACTTGTATGCTATGCGCATCACATAGTAAATCTAGGCTAATAACCAGAATAAGAACACATAATGTTTTCAAAACTTGATATCATGGTTAGTAGAGGCCGATCTTTGATCGGGCGAGCGGGGGTGCTCACGAAGTGACCTTCCCCAATCGTACCCAAGTTGCCGAGCCGAGGCAACTTTGGTGATGACGGACACGTGGCCTTAGGCAACGAGTCAGGGTTTCCTAAATTTCCCGAAATAAAATATTTAGGTGGCTACTCTGTATTTGGCAAAGCAGTCCATGGTTGGCACTTCTTTCTAAAAATCTGTTTTTCAAAAACGATTTGCCGGACTTGGACTCTTTGATGATTCATCAGTCTTACATTGCACTCTGTGAGATTAGATACAGGACCGTGACTTTGAGTCCTGAACTGTAGTGAGCCCAAATGAACAAACCATGGGATTTCCCTCCCAGGACATTCGGGGACGTCTACACCTATACAAAGAAAAAGATGAGAGAAATTGAATGAGGTCGCAATTGTAGAAATCTTATAGTGGAAGTATAATGGAACTATTGCAGTGTAGATTTGGCAATAACAGTAGAAAAGAGGGTTTGGGTGAACAAAGTTGAGAAAAATGAGTAGATGGCGATGGTGGTGGTGGGGGTGGTCAGTGGGTAGGAAAGGAATGGTAAGAGTAATTGATGGCTAGAGATGGTGAGAGAAATCTAAGAAATGCGGTAGTGGTCATCATAAAGTTGTTGGGGTTGGATAAATGGGGCTGAGTTAGGATTTGGGATTGGTAAAAGGTTTGGGAGTAGGCGGTTGATGGTGGAAGAGGAATAGAAGTGATAAGAAAATACAGTGGGTCAGTTTGGAAACGTTTACGTTTTCAATTTATATTTACAAAAATTTTATAAACTGATTTTTGTTTATTTTTTGTTTATTTTTAGAAAAACATAAACTACAAACGCGTTTGGTAATTGATAAAATGTTTTAAAAAAATTTAAAATTTTAAAAATATAAAAAAGAGTGAAAAATGGCAAGTGGTGGCAAGTGGCGACGGAAGACGGTGGTAGAAAGTGGTGACGATGGGTGGTGGGTAGCGGGTGGTGGTGGGTGGGTGGTGGTAGTGGGTGGGTGGATGACGGTGGTGGGTGGTAGCAAGTGGGTGGTGGTGGTGGTGGCGAGTGGTGGGTGATGGTAGCAAGTGGATGGCGGATGGCCGGTGGTGGTGAGTGGTGGTGGTGAGTGGTGGTGGTGGTGGTGGGTGGGTGGGTGACGGTAGCGAGTAGTGGGTGGTAGAGAGTGGGTGGTGGTGGGTGGTGATGGCAGGTGGGTGGCGGTGGCAGGTGGGTGGCGGATGGTGGGTGGTGGCGGGTGGGTGGTGGTGGCGGGTAGGTGGCAGGTGGTGATGGTGGGTGGGTGGGTGACGGCGGTAGGTGGTGGGTGGTAGCGAGTAGGTAGTGGTGGTGGTGGTGGTGGTGGCGGGTGGTGGGTGGTGGTGGCAAGTAGGTGGCGGATGGCGGGTGGTGGTAGTGGTGGGTGAGTGGGTAGGTGACGGTGGCGGGTGGTGGGTGGTAGGAAGTGGGTGGTGGTGGCGAGTGGGTGGCAGGTGGTGGGTGGCTGGTGGTGGAGGGTGGTAGATGGTGGTAGCAGGTGGGTAGTGAGTGGTGGTGGCGAGTAGGTAGCGGGTGGTAGTGGCGGGCAGTGGATGGTAGTGACAGGTGGTGGGTGGATGGTGGATGGTGGGCCGTGGCGGCGGCGGCGGCGGCGAGGGGTGGGTGGTGGTGACGAAAGCATGGCAGGTGGTTAGTGGCTAGTGGTGACTAGTGGGTGGTAGGTGGGTGGTGGTGGCAGGTGGTGGTGGTGAGTGGTGGTGGCAGGTGGTGGTGAGGGTAGGTGGTGGGTGGTGGTGGAAAATGATGGCGGGTGGTGGTTAGTGTTGGGTGGTAAAAAAAAAAACTCAAAACGGAAATACATTTTTTGAGTTTACATTTTTTGGCCAAATTTATAAACTGAGACCACTGATTTATAAATCAAAAATTTACCAAACAAGTTTTTATTTGAGTTTTTAAAATTTTTGTAAATATAAACAGAAAACTGAAAACATAAGGTGCCGTTTGGTAATATTTACGTTTTCAGTTTTCTGTTTATATTTACAAAAATTTTAAAAACTTAAATAAGAAATTGTTTGGTAAAATTTTTGATTTATAAATCAGTGGTCTTAGTTTATAAATTTGGCAAAAAAAATGAAAACACAAAAAATGTGTTTCCGTTTTGAGTTTTGAGTTTTTTTTTTTTTTTACCACCCAATACTAGCCACCATCCGCCACCATTTTCCACAACCGTCTTCCGCCACCACCACCCACCCCCCACCACCATCTGCCACCACCACTCACCACCTACCACCCGCCACCACAATCCCACCTGCCACCCACTTGCCACCACCACCCACCCGTCATCCACCCGCCACCACCCACCACCCGCTACTACCATCCACCGCCCGCCACCACTACCCGCCACCCACTTGCCACCACCACTCACCAGCCATCTGCCACCACCAGCCACCTGCCACCCACCTACCGCCACCACCCACCACCACCACCACCACCACCACTGTCACCCACCATCCACCCGCCACCCACCTGCCACCACCACCCACTACCACCCACTCGCTACCACCTACCACCCGCCACCGTCTACCGTCGTCCACCCATCCACCACCACCACCCGCCACTACCCACCACCACCCGCCATCCGCTACCCACTTGCCACCACTACCCACCACTCACCACCACCACCCACTCGCTACCACCCACCACCTGCCATCGTCACCCACCCACCCACCCACCCACCATCACCACCCACCTGCCACTACTTGCCATCCGCCACCCACCTGCCACAACCACCTACCACCCGCCACCACCACCACCACCACCACCACCCACTTGCTACTACTTACCACCCGCCACCGTTACCCACCCACCCACCCACCACCACCCGCCATCCGCCACCCACCTACCACCACCACCCACCACCCGCAACCACCACCACCACCACCCACTCGCCACCACCCACCACCCGCCACCGTCACCCACTCACCCACCCGCCACCACCCGCTACCACCAACTACCCACCACCCATCGTCACCACTTTCCGCCACCGTCTTCCGCCGCCACTTGCCACCACTTGCCATTTCTCACTCTTTTTTATATTTTTAAATTTTTTTAAATATTTTGTCAATTACCAAACGCGTTTGTAGTTTATGTTTTTCTAAAAATAAACAAAAACCAGTTTATAAAATTTTTATAAATATAAACTGAAAACGTAAACGTTACCAAACACACCCTAAGTGTTACTAAACGGCACCAGTGTGTTTGGTTTTAGTTTTTTAAAAATTGAGTTTTTTATTTTTTGTATTTTTTTATTTTTAGTGAGTATTTTTAAAATTTCAAGTAATTTTTTTACTTTTTAGATGCATCTTACTTAGATGTATCTAAATAGTAAAATATTATGAAAAAAATATTTTAAAAAATTAATAAATACACAAAAATATAAAAAAAAAAATTGTATTTTTTTGTATATTTTTTATATTTAGAAAATTTTTTAAAAATTTTTTTTACAAGTATTATACTTTTTAAGTGTATTTATGGTAAGTGTATCTAAAAATTAAAAAAAAAATTGCTTAAAACTTTTAAAAGATTCAGTTAAAACAAAAAAAAAAATACGAAAAATAAAAATGTAAAATTTTTTAAAAAGTGAATCCTAAAAACTTAAAACAAACCTTGTCTGTGATTTTGTAAATTTTTTTTTCCTTTAAATCTCATGCAGACGTAACTTTAAAAATAATAATAATAATAATAATAATAATAATACAAAGCCCTACTATTTTATAATTGATTACCCAAATATCATTTTTAGTAGTTTGCCTATGTATTTTGTGGATACTTTCCGTATGCAAAGCTTTAATGGACCATGGCATAAATAGAGGAGTGTAAAAGGCCTTGTATTGCAATATCCAAACTAGGAGGGAGTCAAAAAAAAGTGGTTTGAGGGCGGTGCTCTCTGTTCTGTTGTTTACTTTGAAAGTCCATCCTCTCTCTTTCTCTCTCCCCGTAAGAGATCTTCTCTTCCTTCTCTTGAATCAATTTTCTTGTGATTTTAGCATATTCACATACTCTGCGTATCGAATCTAACAGTTTCGTTTCTGGGTTTGTGTTTTTTTTTAGCACTAGTGGCAGATATGAGTTCAAATCCGAAAGTCCACTCGTTTGAGGAGGTTGCAAATCACAATCACAAACAGGATTGCTGGATTATAATCTCTGGAAAGGTCAGTTTTTGTGTAATCTTTGTTCTAAAATCTTTATTTATTTTCTATTTATTATTCATGATCTGTTAACTGTTTGTGAAAAGTTGTGTATCAGGCTGATTCATGATTTGCTATTATCTTTTCAGTCTTTTAACACTTGTGAAAACTTGTTTGGGGGTTGATGCATTTGAGGATTGGATCTAAAGACTTGAATTTGACAATCAATTTGAAACCAAGAAATGAATTATACAATGCAGAAATGAAGAAATAAACTGACTTGGTTAAAGAAGTAGTATTTGAGATCATACAACAAAAACATAATCCGACGAGCACTATGGAGTAGGCACGATGATAATCAAAACCACGAAACAGATTTAGGCTGTGTTTAGATAATGGATTTGTGAATGACATTTGTTTAGGGCAAAGATAATGGAAGGGAATAATGAAAAATATGGCGATTCCTTTTCATTTTCCTATACAAATCCCTCATAAATTCAATATTAAAACACAATATTAGAGTGCAAAAATACAAAGTAAAAATAAATAAAAGGATGAGCCGGCAATTCTGATATGTTTAGATTCAACGCTAAATTACTAAAAACATTGGTGTTTTCAATTCATTCCTTGGGCCTTTCCTCAGAAAACACGACACCAATGATTTGGTTGTGATAGATTTTGATCTTGGTGCTTATTCCAAGTGCTCAAGGTTGTTCATTTGAATTTGTGTTCTTAATTTACTGAACTTTAGCTTGACACTATGGGCTGTACAACCTTTACCATGGTGTCCCAAGTAAAGTTAAAGAGACTTATATATTTGTGTTGCACTAGTTTCATCACATCATTATGCCATAACAAACTCATACAAGACAACTTGCGTCACATTTTTTAGGTGTAAACAATATTAAACAGAACCTCATGGATTTGTTTTTGAAACTGTGAACTTGTTATGAAAATCGGAAGTAATTCATGACTTCGTACACCACATTGAAGACATTTATTTGATGTAATTTCTTGTTTTGTAAGTTGCATGAATAATTTGCTTCTTATCCAAATACCTAGATGAGATTATCAGAACCTCAGGTATTAGATTACTGGGTATTGGATTCCTAGTAATTTTCACCCATCCAAACAAAGCCTTATAGTATTTGGGACAAAATTGAAAAAATTTAGACTTTGGGGACCAAATTGACATGAAACACTAACTTTAGGGACCATAGGTGAATCTTATTAACATTCCATTAATAATTTTGACGGCCATTTGAAATTGACAAAATTGGAACTTTACCAAAGTGACACGGGTCACATACTTTAGGAACAACATGTATATTTTTCCCATAAAAAATATTAAGAATCTCTTTCAAATGCTTTATGAATTATTTAAGATATAGTATTGCCATTATTTGTACAAATAATGCTAGTATTATTCTGCTTGTTCTAGTTGAATGACACGGAAGAGATGGAGAAGCACTATCTTTGGATTACTTATTAAGTCATATAATAGTTGTTGAAAATAACTTTAGTTTTACTAGTTGAAACACTCATGGAAATAGTATATATTTTAGTGGGCATCCGTCAATTAAAAGGATACATCAAGTGCAAGTTTTTCCACTAAGCACAATAGCCATAGTTCATATATGTACAATATATATGAGTTCTTATTAGTGGCGTCTCTTCACCTAAGAGAGATAATTTTGTAGAATAAACTCTTTTGTGAAAAGTAGGGAGTTTGCTTATGGTTTCTTGTAGTAAAAGTCAAAGTGACATTTGTCTATGTCATCAATATCTTAAATTGTGATAATAGATTGTTGTCATGACTAGAATAATTGGAGAAAGTTGGTGGACAAAGATATAACTATATCACCTATTACTCATAATTCATATAAGTAATTTGAAATTTCATTCGGAAAGTTTCATAAAGTTGTTAAATTGAAAGACTTGCAATGTCTCAATGTCAAAAGGGATGCAGTGAACTTATTCCTTTAAATCTCAAATGGTTGAACTTCGACTCCACCATTCATCGAAAATTAAGTCTTGAGTTCAATGCGACAATGTACACCCACAGGCATGAGATTGAAAGTACTATAAAGACATTTATTTTAGGCATCTCAAGGTAAAGTGTTTGGTACCTAGGTAAAGGTTGAGCTTAATCCTCTTAATAGGCTTATAACAAATTTTGGTTATTGTGTTTGAATTGTAAGGGTACTAAATTTTGGTTATTTTAGTTTTTCAAAACATTTTTTTTGGGATTTTAAAATTATTTCTTAAAGAAGAAAAGTGAAATCTATGTTCCTTAAAACGTGGATCATTTTGGTATGAGGAAAGGGGATAGGGCTGTGGTTATGGCACATGTTCTAAAATGTAGTATTATAAGGATAGACTTGTATAGATTGCACTATTAGAATCTAAGGTACTTATAACTATGAGAGCTTTTTTAATTATTTTTAATAATTAGACATTCAATCAAATATATTTTATTGTTCTGCTAAAACTCCCCTCTATATAAGTTTTGGTTCACTATACTTTGTTTCTTCTCCTAAGGAGAACTACTAAGAAAAGATATAGGAAAAGTTTTGGGCATTGCTTTTGTTTGCTAAATTCACTGTTTTTTAATCGAAGTCTACCATTCCAAAATGTAAATCATTAGGGTACTAATGTTTTCTGATGACGCTGGATGGGATGTTTTGAATAGACATGTTAGTTAAAATAATTAGACACAATTCTTGTCGTAAAAAGAAATGCTTGTTGGTCCTAAAGTTGTGTCTTTTCAACTAAAAAGATACAATGGCTGGTGTAGAAGTCATGTCTATTTAAAGACAAGGGCATGATGGTTGGAAATCACATCCATTTATGAAGGGTCTAAGGAAAAGACATGCCACTTCATGAAAGGTGTAGTCTACAACGTTAAATCATGAAAAGACACAGTCTAAATAACACAAACATATTTATTGAAAGAGCTGCAACCACTATTGCAACTTTACTTGAAAAAATATGATCAATGAAGGGACACAACCATTATGGAGAGACACCATTAATTAAGCTTATAAAGAGGTCCTGCATTTGGCCATTTAAACACGTTCAATTGAATCAATGATAGGCATCTTTTATTCAAGTTGTCCTTTTTCTTTTTCTTCTTATTCTCGTTTTCTATTACATTCTTGTATTTGGGCATATTTGTATTTCTCCTCACTGGTATTTTGGTCCACTTTCATAGACTAGGCTTCATTGTATTGCCTTAACCTGGTGCATACCAATTTGAAAAATTGGTGGGAGCAAATATTGTCTCAAGAATAGTGACCTAATCATGCCTTGAAGCATTCGACTTGATTCCACTTATTTCTTTTCCACCAATTTCTCAATTTTTTTTTTTTCTTAAAAACAAAATTCTTGGTGAAAGTTCTAGAATTGTTTTTTAAAAGAACCTGAAATTTGTATTTGAAAATGGATGGAATAGGATGGTACAGTTTTCCAAGTCATTTGCAAAATATTGAAGTGACAATTCTTTGTGTATTGTGGTGGATTCTGGACTGCTTTTGTTGCCTTTTCAATTTCCAATCCCCAGTTGGATGTCTTTTTTGGCTTCATTTCTGAAATTTGTTTTCAGAAAATTTTCATAAAAAACTAAAAACTAGTTTAGTGGGGGGTAAAAAAAAAGAGAAACCCTCATTATATTCACTTGGTTTCATCTTTTTTGAGATGGAAATAATTCTTTAAAATTTGTAAATATCTTCAAGTGTTTATTTTTTTCAAACTAGTTTTTATTTTTCAAAAAAAATAAAAATAAATCAGAAAATAGATTTTGAAAACGAAGCCCAACAAGGTTATAGCTCTTCAAAACCCCTCTGCTAACCCAGAACAAAAAAACTGAAAAAATGAAAAAGAAAATCTTTTTTGTCAGTATTGCATAGCTTGTTAACCACTTGACATTAGATTATTAGTAAGAAGTGCTCCACTTGGTAACTGTTGTTTAATATTTCCTGCATTTTCCAAATAACATGTTATTGACTGGTGATTCTAATCCTGTGTGTTAGGTGTATGATGTAACATCATTCTTGGATGATCATCCTGGAGGTGATGAAGTCTTGCTAACAGCAACTGGTAAGATTGTGATGTGGCATTTCACTTATCCTATCATTCTTCTCATCAAATGACACCTTTTTCATGAAGTTGAAAGGCCAACCACTGATATTAGACCTAAATCAAATCTGGGTGAAAATTTTCAGGGAAAGATGCAACAGATGATTTTGAAGACGTGGGCCACAGTGAGTCAGCAAGAGAGATGTTGATCGATTACTTCATCGGTGAGGTTGACAGCTCCACTCTTCCAGCAAAACAGCAATATAAGCCTCCTCCAAAAACATCATCAAATCAGTCACCAGGAATTTTGATGAAGATATTACAATTCGTGGTACCCCTCTTAATCCTTGGATTAGCATTTGCTTGGCGGCAATATGGAAAAAAAGACTAGGTGAATCATTCAGATAAGCACTGTGTGCATTGAACCAAACGAGTACTGCAAAACCTATTCTTGCTTGCCTTACTTCAGTAGTGGTAAAAAAATTTGAAATTGGTGTTGTGTCTTATTAAGACTTTGTTGTGTCTTCTGTTATTTGCCATCACTAGTTGGTTGTGTAATGACTTTGGAGTTGATTAACCTTATGTCATGATTCATTTCTCTTCATTTCCTAGCTTTGTGTGGTATTTGGTTTTTCTTTTGGGCAGTGGTGGGTGGGGATGGGGTTATCCATTGCGCGGTGGGAATGTTGCTTTGAGTCGAGCCAACTAAGGGGGGACTCCCTTGCATGGCCGTCCCTCAAATTGTGGTTGCTGTTACTCCACGGAAACAAAAATTGGCTGTTATGTACCATTCTGGGTGGTAAGTGATGGATTTTCGAAGAACCTGTACTGTTACAGGCTGGTTTACCGGCACAATTGAAACCCTCCACGCTAAACCGGCTGATACATGTTACTTTAACTGTTGTTACTATGTACCAGTCCGGTTCACAACTGTAACATGTGACACCCGATTAGAGGGATTGCTAATAATTTTTAAAATTTTACAACTGTGACACAATTCTCATTACGTAATGACATTATCAATGGTAGTGATAACATTAAAGACTGCACAACACCCAGCTACACATTTGTTGCCAAGGATGACATTGTCACTGAGCAGTGATTTTCAAGCTGAAATCCAAACCTACTGGTGTGCTTGACTTATATTGGGGCAGGGGTGGTTGGCCCATTATAGTAGTTTCCAATTCAAGTTAATTGAACCGAGTATCTAAATTGGTCTGGATTTAAGGTCTGTAGGCCTATTAGCACTGTACCATTATATGTAATGGTCTGGCCTATACTTTGTGCATCTATATACATGGATTTATCGAGTACATGCAATTGATTGACAAATTCATAGGTAGTATTGTATTGTAGCAACACTTGATTATGTCATATTTTGGTATTTCTTCACTTGCGTGTTATTTTCTTAATTTCTATATATTTATAATTGAGGGGAAGATCACTATCTTGTATCTTGTAAGATGTTACAAACTAAACATTGATGGTGCAGCTAAAAGGAATCCAAAGAAAGTTAGGGTTCATTTGGGAAGAATATTTTTAGCTTTTTAACTAATTTAACCTAAAATTAGCTCTATTTGACAAGAATATTTTGACTTTTTAAATTTTTTTTGTTTTTTTATGAGAGAAAAAATGAAATGATTATGTTTTAGATATGATATTTTGTCTTATTAATTTATTTAGCTTATTTTATTCTTTTGTACTTTCTTAGTCCGAACTCACTTCCAACCATGTTGCCAAACGACAGCTTAGTTGTGGAGGCATTATTAGCGATTGTGAAAGAAGATGGATTATTGTTTTTGCAGGAACATTTGGTATTCAACAATGTTAGAGGGCCCTAATTTCTGTGGCTCAAATGGCTCGAATTTGTCAAAACGACGTCGTTTTGAGTATAAAACAACATCAAAATTGTCAAAACGACGTCGTTTTGACAATTTTGAGCCATTTGAGCCACAGAAATTAGGGCCCTCAAACATTTTTCTTTGGCATTACCTCAAGCATAATAGCCGAGTTTTGGGTTTTGAGCTTAGTTGTGGAGGCATCATTAGCAATTGTGAAAGAAGATGGATTATTGTTTTTGCAGGAACATTTGGTATTACCTCAAGCATAATAGCCGAGTTTTGGGTTTTGAGCTTAGTTGTGGAGGCATCATTAGCGATTGTGAAAGAAGATGGATTATTGTTTTTACAGGAACATTTGGTATTAGCTCAAGCATAATAGCTGAGTTTTGGGCTTTGAGCGATGGATTAAAGCTAGCGTTGCGGATTGGCAAATTTAGAAGTAAAAATAGATGCAATGTTGTTACAACAGTTGATTATGGGGATCACTAAAGAGCGTCACCATCTTGGTATAAAAACTCGTTGGAACAGCTGAGAGTATCTATCGATAATTAGTTATATTTATCATGAAGCTAATGGATGCTTGTATGATGATGCTTTCAGGGTGAAATATCCATGACTTTGTTATATGAATTTCTTTCATCTATGTAAGTTTCAGTTTAAACAAAAAAAATAAATAAATAAATAAATATAGAAAGAAAGAAAGAAAAGAAAAGTGGAGAAAGCAAAAGAGAATAATTCATAAGATAGAGAGAGCATGGTGCAAGATGGTCTGTCCTTGGTCCCAACGAACTTAATGCGGCCCCCATTTTAGGCAAGTATAGTAGCACCCATTCATGGTATATAGGAATGAAAATGATAATAGAGAGAATATTTAGATACCCACTATCATATTTGTAAAAATTTGTAATCTTTTTTTATTTTATTTTTAAGTTCTCATATTATTAAATTCAACCATCTACTTCAATTCTTAGTGTAAAATTACAAACGATTCACATTTACAATCATCGATTATATATATATATATATATATGAACACCGACAAATAAGAACCACAATTGTACTGAATGGATGTATGAGGAAGGCAGGCGTGTAAAATGATTGTAGACAATAACATTTAAATCTGAAGGCAGGAAGGACTGTGGGGGATATGCCATTTCAACATCCAGACAATTATTTTAGGAAACATATGTATTGTCCTACCCAAATGACACACAAATCTTTTAGGAAACATATGCATTGTCCTAAGGAAAATGACTAATGAACTAATGCATCCCCTGCAGAGAGAGAGAGAGAGAGAGAGAGTCATCATACTTTCTGAACCCCTAATAATGGTCCTTTATTGAGTAGCTGAATTAATATATGTTGAGAATTTTATGTACACAATACCATAGTTATAAGTATATTTTAAACTACTTAATTGACTAAGTGGAAGAAAAAATTGATCATATCCATCTATTTTTGTAGGTTTTCTTGCCTTGCATACACATGCCATCGTGGTGCTCTCAAACCATTGAATAATTTTTTGCTTAAAGAATCTATTCAATACTACACGGAGATGATCCAAATGCTTTTTATTCAACATCATTCTTAAAATTGTATTTTAGTATTTGTTTTTGGGTACAAATATCAAAATTATATTGAGTTATATAAATTTGATATAATTATATTAAATTTTCTTAAGATTTTAATTCATATAATATTCAACTCACTTTTCATAATTAATTTGTTAGTTTTTTTTTTTTTTTTAGATGGGGAGTTAATTTGTTAGTTGTACAGATAGAAAACTAATGATATCATCTATGTACACTCAAATATATATATATATATATATTTTATCCATATATTTATTCATAATTTGCATTAATTTTAGTTATTTTAACCTAATAAAAGGGTAATCAATGTAATTATACTGAGCTTGTGCGACTTGTGTATATTTTCTAAACCTAAGAGGTAATCAATGTAATTTATCCTAGTCAAAATGTGGAAGGATTTCATTATAAATTTACCTAATAAAAATAAAAGTGAAGTGTCTATACTTTGTATAACAATAGGGACAATTACACTACAGTGGTGTCAGTAATAAATTAATACAAAATTTATAATTTTAATTATTAATATTTATAATATTTTTCACTTTTTAATAATTATTTTTTTTCTAATATCACTGTCAAGTTGTTTCTCCATAAAAAATAAAATGACTTATGAATTTACCTAATAAAAATAAAAAGTGAAGTGTTTTTACTTTGTATGAAAATAAGGTGAGTATAGAGGACTTCCGGGTGTTGCTGTGTCTTTAAGGCATAGTAGCTTGCTGTATCCCTTTGTGGGAGTTCGTTTCGAATGTTTTTCGATAATCTGAACCGTTTATATTGTAAGGTTCGTCAAGAATATTTCTATATAAAAAATTAAGTTAATCAGATATTCATAACCCTATGATTAGATCTTAATTATTTTTAAAAATTTATAAAAGTTATGTTAACCGTTAATTTTTATAAAAATAAATGTGTTTTGGTTATAGGGTTCCAGATATCCAATCAACTTGATTTTTTACATCGATAATCTACTCGACGAACCCTACAATATAAACGATTCAAATTATCGAAAGAGGCTCAGGACGACACTCTACAAGGAAATACAACAGCTTGTTGTGTCCAAAGACATAGCAGGATCCCTAGATCCAAGTATATAACACCACCACTTTTTTTTTTTTTTTTTTTTTTTTTAAAATTTGGTTCTCGTAGGGAACAATGGAAGCTAGCTAGTAAACATGCGTTGAAGATAACTTTGCCATCATATCAACGGTACCACGAAAATGATGGCACAATCTATTGCCTAGCAAGAATTTGCTTATCTCCATTTCATTAGTGGAAAAAGTACATGCCATCCATTAATCTTTATTAACATCAACAACTTTATATTTCACTTCTGAAAAGCATACATTAGCTACAGGGTAAAACAAATGAAATAAAATCTAAAAACAAAAACTCATCGCAGTATTGAATATAGAATGTATATGAAGAAAAAAATATTTTAAAAGTGAACCTCACTAATAAATCTTGTAAATTCTTGTCCTTTTAAAAAGTACTACATGTGAGGTTCTATAATTAATTTTGGTGCTCATAAAAAAAAAAAAAAGAAGAAGAAGAAAATATTATATGTCAAATTCTACAATTAACTTTTGTGTTGGTAGTAGAATTGATTAAAAGATAAAAAGTCTAATGACCATATGATTAGTTAAATCTCGATGAGCATGATTCATGGGATATGCCACATTCATATGCTAGGTGTAGGTGGTGGGTGAATTTCATAATAAAAGTGTGAGAATAAGCAAGTTCACCAAACTATAGAGACAAGCACACCAATGTTTGCCAAATCATAACACATTAATCAGAAAATTCTTCAATTAGGAGCTCTCTATTGCTCCATCTATCATGATCCTTATCTACAAAATCATCATTATTGGTATGAAAATCTATCCACCTCAATAATTAGGGTGAGGACATTCATGATTATACGCCTATCTCTTTCTTACTTTGTGTAAATTGAATTTGCTTTTTGTATGTGGTTGTAAAGTATATGTACACTTAAATTGCAAATAAGATAAGCTAAAAAGTAATACGAAAGTGTCTGAGTTTGACTTGTAACATTATTCAAGCTCGAGGTTGACTCTGTGCTCAAAATTGAAAACTAAAATCACGTTATTAAATATAATATAAGTATTTATTTTATTTTGTTACACATAATAGTATATTTTTATATTATTATTTATCTTCTGTTTAAAGAAAAAGAAATGTCCTTATAGAGTTTTTTTTTTTTCACATGTAAAGTGAAGATAGGAATATTTAATAATAAAAAATAACTTAACAATGAGTGTTGAACCACTAACAATCAGTACCCTTATTGGACTCCTGTACCAAGAAATTTATAATGATTGAGTCGAGTTTATTTTAACTTGAACTCAACTTGAGTATTAATTGGGTTCGAATTTAGCCTCAAATTTTATTCAAATAGACAATAAATGAGCTAAGCTTATGCTCTCTATTGCAACCAAGTAATGTTGATACAAATTTTGAATGTCAGTGCAATCAAGAAAACTTCCCAAAAACAACCGAGCAGGATTGATAAATTTTTACAATACCATATGTTTATTTCATTTATATTTTTTATAAATTAAAAAAGAAAAGAAAAAATTGAGACTAATGTGGTACTTCATGACTATCCACCAATAGTACTAGAAAAATCAAACAAAAAACAAAACATATTTACAGGCTTTGCACCTGAATGCTGACACAACCATCTCTATTTTCAAGTGGTCCTTAGTCGTTCCTCCTAAAACCCAAATTTAAATTAACATTATCCTTTCTAATCTATATGATATAACTTTGTCAAATAATAATTAAACATGCATACGTATGTGAAATATATAGTTAAACTATCTGTTCTCAATTCTCAACTAAAAGTTATGCATTAATACAATCACCACAAGCGCTAAGGAATAAATATTAAATGCAATGATGATATTGTTAAGTTATCAATTTTTTAAATGTGTAATTTCGTCCTGCACATGAAGAGAGACAAACAGAGAACCAAATAGAAGGAGAAACAAATAACCAAACAGAGAAAAAGAAACAAAATGGAGACAAAATACCAAAATGCCAACGGAGATACTTGAATGTAAGACCTCTCTCAACATGTGCTCTGATATTATGTTACATTATCAATTTTTTCGAAAAACTTTAATTTTTAGAAAATAAGCTCAACAATGTATATCAGGCATCCAACATATATCATTTTATACGATGTTATAAGCCAATAAAAATCGCAAATGAAATTGACTCGGCAATAAGGTTTGTCCATTGTGACTCGAGCATCATGGGTTCAAAACTATGAAAATCTTCTCTTCACACGCAAGATAAATTGTTAACATCAGATCCTCTTCAGATTCCCCAGTGAATCTCACGCATTGAGACAAGAAACTGCCCTTTAAATGGAATTGGATGCACACTCTTTGCCACCCACTAATTCAACCACATAGTGGGTTGTTTGGTGCAGCTTGCCACAAGCTGAAAACTAAGAAACTAAAAACACTCTTTCTCTTATTTCTAATTAATCTACTTTTTACAATTTATTTAAATTATTTCTAAAGTCACTTGATATTACCGCTTACAAAGATTAAAAAAACAACTTATAATAATGAGATTGAAGTAGACGTACAAACCAGTTAAGAAAGACCAATATTTTTGAACTTGCATTATTCCTTATCCAAACATGGGGCATCACCTTGTTTTGTTTGTAGTGATTGGGCTCATTTTCAAGGTCTCCATCATTGTCCAGGGCTTCCAAGGCAAGCTCCAGACCTAGAGATGGCCTTTGCAGCTTTGATGGACACTAATCTTAAAACTATTTGCACACACTGGTAGGAGGGATGTCTTTGTCTATTCAATGTAAGTCTAGAAATACATAAATCGGTCACAGAAACAAATTTTAAAAAATCTAAACTGTTCATGTATATTCTGTGTTTCATTTTGTGTTTGGTTTATATGTTTGTAGCAATTAGCATTGGCATTTTTCTGAGTAAGAACCTAAAGCAATATTATTTGCACCATTTTTAGATACTCTGGAATCTAGAGATGATGTGGATGTTGCCATCCGCACGTTTTGCATTTATACCTTTGGCGTGGCTGTAATTGTCAATTCATAAAGTTGATCACAACAATATTGCAAGTGTGTTATGAATTATGATGGTAAACGATACAAAAATGAATACAGATAGAGATAACCAAATTCCTTCCATTGGCGGACTCAAAAGTTGTGCGGGGGGAGGATTAAGATAAAATTATTAGATTTTTGAGGGCCCAAAGTAAGATTTATATAAATTTTTGGGGTTAAAATGCTAATTATTATTATTTGTTATAAATACTCAAACATAAGATTTATGTAGATTTGGGGGTTCAAATGTTTTTTTTTTTTTAATAAATATTTAAAATTGCATAAACTAATGAGAATTTGTTAACTTTGGGAGGATTGAAGTAAAATACACAAATTTAGAGGCAAGTAAAATGCTAAAGATTTCATATAAATATTTAAAATTGCACGAGACTAATTAAGATTTTATGAAATTTATAGGGGACGTGGTCCCCGCATGTGCCCTTTTCGATATGTATGCCATTATTTCTAATCGATCAAAATTGACTTGAGAGACTACTCGGTCAAACTAAGCTCACAAGGATGGTTAAATAGACCTTAGGGTTTAGGGTACGGTCCAGCCCTAGATCTTACAAAGTAGCCAAGCTGATCTCATAAAATAGCTGGGCCTAGGAAGAAAATTAAGGGAAATTATTTTGTCCATAACTCTCATAACCCAAGTGATAACTCTAATGTAAACAGTTCAAAAACTATTAAGGAGTTGTTTGTAGTGTCCTAAATAAGTACATTTTTTATTTTTTTAGATTAAAAAATTGAGATTGAAAATATGGATGTTTGGGTTAACTTTATGGAAAAATGTGTAATAAAAAATTGTAAAAATTGATTTGTAGGGAAAAATTCGAATTGGGAATTGTGCAGCCGTAATTGTTGACTGTTGGTGAATAGTGTTATCTTTTTAACTTTTTGAATAACTTTTTCATTTTTTGACTATTTTACAAGTTTCCAAACTTGGCCTAAGTAAAACATAGAAATTTTGCACTGTACAATTCTTTTCTTTGTGATCATCTTTCGAAGAGACTTAATGAGAAGAATTATAAAATAGATTGTTACCTATGCCTAGATTATGAATAAATAGAAAAATTATTGTTTTGGACAACGCAAAAATCTACATCAACAATAGCCATAGTCAAAATTAAAATGGTTATACTTGTATTATTAATATAATCTCTATGATTAGTGAAGAGTTATCGTCACTAGTGCTCTAAACAAATTTAAGCAAACATTTATGAGGTAAAAATTATTATATTTTTTTGTCTTTATTCTATAAAATTAAACAAATTTAAGCAAACATTTATGAGGTAAAAATTATTATATTTTTTTGTCTTTATTCTATAAAATTACAATAAAGTCCTCATTTCTCTCACTATTTAGAGTTAATTTGTACAATAAAAAATTAAACAAATAAATTGTTGTAGTATAATATGAAGGTTGAATAGTATTTAAGTAACATCCATATGTATTTATAATAATAGGCAATAGAAAGCAAACCATGAGAGAAGAAACAAAAGAAGGACCAGTTAGAAAATAGATTAATTAGGATATAGTAATAAAGATTTAAATCAAGTGAAAGAGACCTAACCTATTGCATTGTAAACAGAAGAGAAGATGATGTGAAAGCCAATTTAGAATCTAAGAAATTTAAATTGCCTGTTGACACCAAGTTGACACGACATTTTGTCATTTTAGAGTGGGTCCAAATCTTAGGAATGCTAAATGCTGTGGAACTCTCTGATTGATCCAAATTAATTATTTATTCATTATGAGGTATATCTAGGTCAATGGGAGTTTAATTAACTGAGGTGATTTCACTCAACAAAACTACCTCCTTTTCATCGTTTAAAAGAAAAAAAACAAAAAAACTACCTCCGTTTTTTTCTCAAGAAGTAGTACTCAATGAAAGTCTAATACCATAGGTTTCACGCTATTAATTCAATGAGAAATGATTTAGCACTCTGAAATGAGGGTATTAATGTCAGTTCTAATAAACTAACAATGTAAGAAAAATAAATACATAAAGGTCAAATTATTACATCAGTGGTGGAGTCCACATAGTACTACGTCATTAGTAATATATTAGTGGTGGTTGAATTAATGGTCTGAAACATTTTTCGTATTCAACTATCAGTTACTAGACAAAAACTCATAATTTCAATACGAGCTGCGAAATTAAAATTATGTTCACATATCAACTATTAAATTAAAGGACAAATTAACAAAGTATAACATACAATATATTTTTTTAAATACATAAAAATTAATCACAAAACACTTGTCTTTCAGTTTTAGTTAAAAATTAAAAATTATTACTATAATATGATTTTTTCTATTTTTTATAAAAAATTAAAAAATTATTAAAATAATATATTTCGAAACGAGGCGTTGGACAGGGTGAGGTTTCACAGTATGAATCCCACTGTGAGCTCACACTATATGTGTATGAACAATCAGCAAGCTCAACAGTAACAATTCACCCAAACTTGAGTAAAAAATGGATTGGGGGTCACCGCTGTGACCTTTCCAAATGTGCCACCTATGGTGTCTTAAACGGCAACGTTTTAACTTATCTTTTTTTTTTCTTTTTTCTTTTTTTTAAATTATGTTCTCAATTGTCCCTCTTTCTTGTGGTGCTGTTTGAATAATGTATATTTTTTCTTTTTCAATTACGGGTGTGTTTGGTAACGTTTACGTTTTCAGTTTATATTTATAAAAATTTTATAAACTGGTTTTTGTTTATTTTTTTATTTATTTTTAGAAAAATATAAACTACAAACGCGTTTGGTAATTGACAAAATGTTTTAAAAAATTTTAAAATATAAAAAAGAGTGAGAAATGGCAAGTGGTGGCAAGTGGCGGCGGAAGACGGTGGTAAAAAGTGGTGACGGTGAGTGGTGGGTAACTGGTGGTGGTGGGTGGTGGCGGGTGTGGTGGTGGTGGTGGGTAGGTGGATGGTAACGGTAGTGGGTGGTGGGTGGTGGGTGGTAGCGAGTGGGTGTTGGTGGTGGTGGCGGGTGGTGGTGGGTGGTGGCAGGTGGGTGGTGGTGGCGGGTGGTGGTGGTGGATGAGTGGGTGACAGTGGCGGGTGGTTGGTGGTAGCGAGTGGGTGGTGGTGGTGGCGGGTGGTGGGTGGTGGTGGCAGGTGGTTGGCGAATGGCTGGTGGTGGTGGGTGGGTGGGTGGGTGGTGAGTGGTGGTGATGGTGGGTGGGTGGGTGACGGCGACGGTGGCGAATGGTGGGTGGTGGTGGTGGTGGTGGTGGTAGTAGCGGGTGGTGGATGGTGGTGGCAGGTGGGTGGCGGGATAGCGGGTAGGTGGCGGGTGGTGGTGGTGGTAGGTGGTAGGTGGTAGTGAGTGGGTGGTGGTGGTGGTGGGTGGTGGGTGATGGTGGCAGGTGGGTGGTGGTGGTGGTGGTGGCGGGTGGCGGGTGGCGGGTGGTGGTGGCGGGGCGGGTGGGTGGCAGGTGGGTGGTGAGTAGTGGTGGCAAGTAGGTGGGGGGTGGTGGTGGCGGGCGGTAGATGGTAGTGACGAGTGGTGGGTGGTGGTGGCAAGTGACTGGTGGCTGGTGGTGGCGAGTGGTGGCTAGTGGTTGGTGGTGTGGCAGGTAGGTGGTGAGTGGTGTTGGCAGGTGGTGGTGGGGGGTGGGTGGTGGGTGGTGGTGGCGGAAGACGGTGGTGGAAAATGGTGGCGGGTGGTGGCTAGTGTTGGGTGGTAAAAAAAAAAAAAAAACTCAAAACTCAAAACTCAAAACGGAAAAACATTTTTTGTGTTTTCATTTTTTTGCCAAATTTATAAACTGAGACCACTGATTTATAAATCAAAAATTTTATCAAACAAGTTTTTATTTGAGTTTTTTAAATTTTTATCAAATATAAACAAAAAACTGAAAACGTAAGTGTTACCAAACGATACCGTTATGTCACAATGCTGTTTACTTCTTTTTTAAATTTTTTTTAAGTTATCTTTTCAATCTATATTGCTTGCATTTAAAAAATAAATTTGTTTAATTTTTTTTGTTCCCAATTAAAACAATGTAATTTTTTTATTTATTATTTTAGAGTTAATCTACTAAACCAAAATAAAAAGGGTATACTAACATTTCTTAACGTTTAATGGGAATATATGAACATTCCGAACATTTTCAATATATTATAGATGCCCCTTAAACATTTGAAATTATATCAAAAACATTTTCTGACATTTAATTAAATCGCAAATACTCTTATCATTTAACAAATGCGTGAACACCCCTTAATATTTTGCGAAAAGATCACATACACTTCTTTTAACTTAAATAAATATATGTGATAATATTATTAAATTATTTATGTGTATTTCTATATATGAATACATATAAAAATTTTTGGATAATTATATATAAAAAAAAAATCTTTGAGTTCGAACCTTTTAACAAAATAAATCTTGCATTTTTAATTTTATCAAATCAAATCATTTAATTAATATTATCACATTATTTAAGTTGAAAGAAATGTTTGTGATCTTTTCAGGAAATATTAAGGGGTATTCATGTATTTTTACTAAATGATAAGGGTGTTTGTGATATAAATTTCAAATGTCTAAGAGGTATCTATGATATATTCAAAATGTTATGGGTGTCCATGTATTCCCATTAAATATTAAGAAATGTTAATATATCATTTTGGACAAATTACACTAATGGTCCCTATAGTTTGAGACTTGTGTTACTTTGATCTTTGACTTTTCAGTTGTGACACATTTGACCTTAAATTTTGAATCTTGTTCCAAATAAGAACAATTGAAGATACTATTGTTCAATTTTAAGGACAAAGTCATCAACTTGATAAAATATAAACTAATTTGACAAAAATAAATGTCAAAAAAATATTTTTGAATTTTTAAAAATTATTTCTATCCACCAAAGATAAAATTATGTAAAATTGATAAATCTTTTACATATTTATTTAATTTTTTTACCAAATTAATTTTTAATATATATTTGGATGATGATCATGTAATGAGTGGTTATTTTTATTTTCATTAAAGTAGTTTCTATTTTTTCAAAAGTCAAATATGGCGATAACTTTGATATCATTATTAAACCAATCCATTAAATCAAAAAATTCAAAACTAAAAACATTTCATATATTAAATATATTGATTACACATTAAAAATCTAACGACCACACATTACATGATCATCATACAAATATATAATAAAAATTAATTTGGTAAAATAAATAAATAAATAAATGCGTAAAAGATTTTTATAGTGATCCCGATTTTCCCGTCATTTATTTTGTTCCGGACTTGAACTCCATCATGGTTGTTGTTGTCTATACCTCGTTTCCGTCCTTTAAATCCTCTGTATTTGAGTTTTAAGATGTGTTGGGTAAGATTGGATCAGGTTGGTTGTGAGTTGGAACAAATGGTTGCTGTCCAGAATTTGGTATCTTTGCTCGAGTGAGGCTTTTTGCGCTCAAGCGAGCTTTCTTTGATGTATCTCTTGGCTCAAGCGATAACTCTTGCGCTCGAACGTGCGTCTGCATCTGCGTCTAGTTTGGACCTGAAAGTTGTTATTCTTCGCTCGAGCGAGTGAGCTCTATGTTTTGTGTTTTTTCGCTCGAGCGAGAACTCTTGCGCTCGAGCGTGCTTCTGGGTTGCAGACCTGAAGCTTCGCATTGTTCGCTTCGAGCGACGCTTCTTGCGCTCGAGCGAGGTTCTTTTGTGTCTGGTCGCTCGAGCAACCACTTCTTCGCTCGAATGAGTGTTGCTCGAGCGAGTCTCGAATATATCAGTTGGTAGCAGCGTGTTATACATCACTTTTTCATCCTCTTTTTCATACAAACCCTAGATCCGACTCTCTCTCTATACACTCATTCTCTCTACAAATACACTTAATTTAGGGTGTCTCTACCTTAGTCCCTTTGTAAAAAGGGTAGAGCTTTGCGTGGACTACATTTTAATCCGAAAAAGTTGGACTTTGGAGCACTTTCAAGTTTCTTTATCTTCTCCTTTGGGCTTCTTCTTTTGAAGTAGGGATAATCTACTCCTTTTTATGAGTTTTGACATAAATGTTGGTTATTTTGTATAGATGGTGGTGTTTGGGAGTTTGGGGTAAAGTTAGGATTTGATTTGAAATAATACAAGAGGGGTTTTTCTTATTTGGGCTTCACATGTGTCTCTGAGACTTTGATAATGGGTTAATAGTATATTATGGGTAAAATTTGGCCTTGATTGCAAAATTTGAGAAAAAGGGGAAGATTTGCCCAAATTGGAATTAAATAAGTGATTTAGTGGAAATGTGAAATTGGTTTGATAATTATGAAATTGGGAAGGTTAGTGATGTAATGGTGTAGTGGGATTGGTAAATCACTCACCTATAAAAAAAGTTGATAAATTATCTGTTTGATAAACTTATTTATTTGTTTAGAGATAACAGTTTTGGGCTATCGATGGAAAATAGTCATGATTGTTGTAGAACTGCATGATGATTAGGCAAATTGAAACTAATCAATTGGAATATGTCATTGAATATGACGGTTGGATTAACACATTAAACATGTGCCTTAATTGATCATTGTATATGATAAAGAGTTTAAATGCATTGTATATATATCATTGTTTGGGAAGAGATAAGGGGATGTACTTTATATGTGATTATATGTTTTAATACATTGTAAATGTATCTTGCTTGGAAGGAGATAGGGGATGTACTCCATTATTTGGGAGGAGATAAGGGGATGTACTTTATATGTGATTATATGCTTTAATACATTGTAAATGTATCTTGGTTGGGAGGAGATAGGGGATGACTCCATTGATAATTAAGTTGGCCGGAGTGTCCATGGTGAAAGTCCCAAAATCTTATAAATGGAAGTGTATGACTGAAGTTAATGATGAGTTGTTGATAATATGAGTTGTAGTCTTATTTTGAATTGTTAATGATTGAAGTATTGATAATATGAGTTGTAGTCTCATTTCAAACTGTTTGGGTAATGATGAGCCATATCTATGAACCTATTTGGAAAAATAAATGAAAGAGGATTGAAATATGGATGTAATTGTCGTTGGGTTATAGAACGGGTGGAAATTGTTTTTTTATAAGTGTTGAACATTTGTCGAATGCTAGTGTTTTAGTTATTTCTCATATTTGGTTTAACTAATTTCTACTGGGATTTTGGCTCACCTTACTTGGAACACCATTTTTAGGTATAGATGATATGCCATCTCCAAAGGTATAGTTCGGGAGGTTTGGAGCTGAAGGCTTCATTTTGTTGTTTGTCTGTTTGGTATTTAAATGTAAACCTAAGCCGATGGCTTTACTTGTAAAAAAATTAGAACTCTTCTTTGTGTAACCAAGTCACAACAAACTTGAAAAGATGTAAGCCGTAGGGCATTCTATTATTTTTGTAAACATTTGTAACTCATATGAAATACTCTTTTGTAATATTAACTCTGACGTATGTATGGAAATGTGACTTCTTTATCTTGTATATAGAACTGTTAGATGATGGAATTATGTATTATTTTGAGGGCATCACAATTTTTCAATTTTACATAATTTTATTTTTGATGTGTAAAAATAATTTTTAAAAATTTTAAAATGTTTTTTTTGACAATTATGTTGGTCAAATTAGTTTATATAATATCAAATTGATGACTTTGTCCTCGAAATTGAGCAATGGTCTTCAATTGTTCTTATTTGGAGTAAGATTTAAAATTCAGGGTCAAATATGTCACAATTGAAAAGTTAGGGACCAAAGTGATACGAGTCCCAAACTATAGGAATTGTTAGTGTAATTCGCCCTATCATTTTTAAATCACAGATGACGATTCATATTTTAAACAAATCTCATAAGATATATTTTTGATTTATCCTAAATTAAAAGATTACATTATTTTAATAGGGAAAAAAATTAAACAATTTTATTTTTTTAAAATGCAAGCAGTATAGATCGAAAAGATAATTTTAAAAAAAAATGCAAAAGACATTGTGGCATAACATAACTGAAAAAAAAAAAAAAAATACATTACAGTAAGAAGTTGAGAACAGAATTTGAAAAAAAAAAAGAAAAAAAAAAAAAGAATAAATTGAAACGATGCCCGTTTAAGGCACTATAGGTAGCACAACTAGGAAAATCACAACAGTGACCCCTATCCAAAATAAATACTTACAAACAACTCCTTATAACGAGAGAGAAATATAAACACTATAAGTATCAAATTTTATAAAATAGTATTATACAACTATTAAGTTAAATGGCTATTAAATACCCTACTTGATACATCAACATTAATAGCAAACAAAAAGTCCAAATTAATCCACGCACGCACAATTTGAATTAATGACAAAGCACAATCCGAGCAAACTATGAAAATCCAATATTGAATTGTGTGAGTGAGTCCATAAATTTGAGTTTTTGTTTGCAATTAATGTTGATATTTCGCAATACAATTTAAAAACAGAATCGAAGACAAGTCAATTTATAAATATTTGATCTTCTTATACTAGGGCAAGTCAACTTCAAGGGGTAACCAATATAGAGAGGGAAATATATTGACAATTAACCTTGAATTAATTCGGCATACACGATGCATGAATGACAACTTCTCATTAAAATTGAAAGTCAAATAATTAAATTAATTAAAATCTATATATATCTTTATAGATATCTCTGTCTCTCAATGTCATCCACAGGATTAAAGTTGTCTCCCTCAGTTTTGCACTGTTAATCCCCGAAAGTTTGGGACATGATAATTACTGTGAGTTGTTAGCTAACTAATTTAAAACCATGTACCCACCATCATTGGCCCCAATCTTGTCTACAAAATGTCTTTTCAGGACAACCCTTCTTTGTTTATTTTTTGTTTTGCCTAAAGAAATATCACCACATTGGAACATCTAACACCACCTCCAACACAATCTACTGACCAAGTTCATAGAATCAAATATAGATTGGGACATACCAAATACTACTCGTTTATAATTTGAAAACTTTGTTAGGCATACAAAATTTTCGGAACTTTTTCTAAAAACACCCAATTTTAGAAAAATAATTTAACTTTTTTTTTTTCTTTATCGGGTTGACCATTTGTCTAAGTTTAGCTCAACGTTTAGAAAAATTCCTCTAAGCCTCCGTTTGGGAAGCCAAAAAGCCAGGCTTTTTGGCTATTTTAGCCACAAAAGACAAAATAGGCTTTTTTAGCCACAAAAAACAAAACATCACATCCAACCCATAATCATTACACTCCTCTCTCACAAAAAAAGTCAAAAAAGCCAAAAAGTCAAAAAGTCCTTCCCAAACCAAACTTTTAAGCCCAGGCTAAAATAGCCAAAAAAGTCAAAAAGCCAAAAAGCCAACCCACTTTCCAAACGGAGGCTAAATTGAGTTTGAGTGACCTCTAGTCTAAACTAACTTTCTCATGTCCAAACACAAGTTTGTCTTTGGTAAGTAATCACAAGTTTGAGGGTTAAGGATTGTTTTGGAAAGATGGTTAAACATTAGTTTTTTAACTTTTTTTTTTATAAAAAAAAACGTGTAAAAAATACGAGAGATGATCTGACTCAAAATGGGTTAAAAGTTAGGAAGTAACTACTAACTCACTTCTCAAAAGAACCCTAAGTCAGCCTAAACCAATATATTGTACTTTAAAAAATATATGAGAAAATTGTCGAGTCCTATTTTAGCTATTAAATTTTCAGACATTATCTTTCAAATAAGTGGAAGAGGTTGGAAAACCACATTGCGATATCATTTTATTTTTGTACGGAAACGAATTTCTAAGAAATGTTATTATTATAATATAAAATATTGCCAATGTTTTCTACTTTTATTCCTAGAGCAGCCATGCAACCAAAGAGCAAACAAATAGTAACCAAGTTTAATTGTCAAATTATGGGTGGGAAGAGGGACAGAGTTTTCAATCTTCTGACAACTAAAATTTAACTTGTATTGCTTATTTGCTTTCAAGCTGTATATACATAAAGTCAAATAAAATAAAAAGACAACCTAACACTGAACTGTCACAAAATTTCCAAAAAAAAAAAAAAAAAACTTCCAAACAAGCTTAGACATAAAAGAAAGGACATTTGAGAGAGAGAGAGGGGCGCTAAACGTTTGAAGATTTTGAAACCCCTAAACATGTTTTTATTTTATTTTATTTATTTTTATTTTAACACTTATTAATTAACATACTATTTAGGAGGACAACAAACTTAGCATACGCCTAGGGCGCACGTTAACGATAAGTGGATTCATCATCTCACAGGACAACTTCAGTACCTCCGACAAATCAACGACACTTTGATCCGACGATCGCAATTCGAACTCGTGTAAAATTGAGGCCACCCAAAAAGTAACCGTGGTCAAGCCCAATGTCTTCCCAGGACAAGTTCGCCTACCCGACCCAAACGGAGCAAGCCTAAGATCTGATCCAAACACCGAGAAATCAGAGTCTGGTGTATTAACAAACCTGTTGGGCTTAAATACAAGTGGGTCCGACCAGACTTCAGGGTCCCGCATGATGGCCCACATGTCCACCATTGCAGTGGTCCCCATGGGCACGTGATGGCCATCAATGGTGGTGTCTGTGATCGCCAGGCGAGACCATGACAAGAGTGGGCCAGGCGGGTGTAGCCTAAGCACCTCCTTCACGACCGCAGGTAAGTATTCCATCTCAGTTATATCAGTCTCCATAACCGCACGTGATTGTCCTACTACCTTGTCTAGCTCGTCATGAACGCTTGATTGAACATCAGGATGGAGTACTATCCTTGCTAATATCCACTCGATTAGAACTGCCACTGTATCTGTTCCCCTAAAAATCATTTCCTGTAAAATAAAGATTCAAAACATTAAAAACAAACCATCACTTTTTTATTTTATTTTATTTTAATATTTAGCACTTAAATTAAATGCAAATCCTTCCACGTGTATGGATAGTATACCCACTAATTAAAAGTTTTGCAGTAAATCTGTTAGATATAACAGCCATACATTAAAGTAATTAAATAAGATTAGTAAAGATTAACTTTTGGTAATTACTTTTGACAATTTCAAATCGAGTGGTGTTATATGCACCAATTAGTGTATTAACTAATGTACCAACACTAGTTATGATCTTATGATTGACCCCACTCATTATATAAATTATAAATATGAAAAACATCTTAAATTATGTCACATCATCAATTGGTATACTAGTTAATATATTAATTAGTGCATATAGCATTACTCATTTCAACCAGAGTAGACTTCAATCCATGCCAACTCCAATCTTTACTTTTTAATAGTATAAGGCCTTGTTTTTAATAACTTTTTAATTTTTTAACTAAAATATGAGATAAAAAAATATTATGTTTAAAATGATTTTTTTTGTTTTATACAAAAAGATATGAAAAAGGTAGAGAAAAAATAAAATCTTTAACCTTTTAATATAGATTATAAATTTTTTAATTTTTTAATAATTTTTTGACTTTTAAACTAAAACTGTTATATGCTAAACGAGACCTAAATAAATGAAAACAAATTCATTCACGTACATGAACAAAATAGACTATATAATTAGTAAAAAATATGAGTTATTTCTATCAAAGTGTTACTATTGATTCTACCCACCACTCTCTCAAAAAAAAAAAAAAAAAAAAGTATATTTTGATAATTAAAAAAAAGAAAAAAAAGAAGAGTATATGATTGATAACATATAGAGAAAAATTAGGGATCATGAAAAAATTTTCATGAAAATGATCATGAAAGAATTATGACCCTTGAATTACCTTGATTAGTGTGTGGTGCTTTATTTTAAGTGTAATCTAAGGGTCATAAATCTTTCATGATCATTTTCATGAAAGTTTTTTCATGATACCTAGTATTACTCTAACATATATGTTCGCTGGCTTACCCAAAGGACGGCGATCATGTCGGAGTCGGATAGTTTGTCGGGTCCTTGAAGAGATAGCAAAACATCGACGAAGTCACGGTTTAGCTGGCCGGGTTTTTCCTTGTGCTCTCGGATGATCCGGCTGACAAACCGGTTAACTTTGGGTACAAGTTTGGAGCACCTGAACCGAACTTTTTGCGGGTCGAAGTCTGCTAACCAAGGAAGATGATCCGACCAATTGACCGTACCCAGAAGTTCATACCCTTCATCAACTAGCTCCCTCAGCTCCTCGGTTTCCGGGTTGGTTGACCCGAGTCTGTATTTGCGTCCGAAAACAGAGCACATCATGTTGTTGAGAGAGGCTCGCTTAAGTGCGTTGCGAACACTGATATCTCCGGTGCTTCCACGGAACATTGCCACCATCTGATCGGCGATCTCGAACCTTTGTGATTCTGTGGCTTTGATTTGTTTCGGACAGAAGAGATGATTGGCGGCTATTCGGCGAAGAGTTCGCCAGTAAACGCCGTAGGGAGCGAACCCAATTGCTCTGTCGAACATAAGACTGTAAGCCGACTCTTTCACAGGACGGTCTGCAAACACCGAGCTGTTCAGAATCTCTCTCGCCACCTCGGGATTGCATGTTACAATAACTCGTGTATCGCCGAGGCTGAAAGCCATAAGACGCTTCGCATGGCAAGCCTCGGCGATAGCTGCAATCCGGCGGTGCGCGAGGCCTGACATGAGGTTCATGCTGCCAATCACTGGGACACCTTTGGGTCCCGGGATTGGCTTAGTCATGAACCTCATATTGAGGCCTTTTTTGAACCTGTACTTGCCCCAAGCTGGACCACCTGGGTAAGCCCAGTAAATCAAGCTGAGGACTACCCAAACCAAAGCAGTGACAAAGAGAGTAGACCATATTGAGTTGAGAGAAGTGAAAGCTTTGCATTTTGAAGCTAGAGCAAAGATCCAGAGGCTTTCTATATCTGTTCTCATGGTGGGTTTAAGAGATTGTGAGCTTACTCACTCTCACAAGCAGAGAAGAACACTCAAGCTGGCTACTGCTTTTGAAGAAAAAATGTAGGGGGTTTGGTTGGTTTATATAAGGAGGAAATATGTGAGAGAAAATTTAAATGAAAAAAATAAATAAATAAATAAATAACCGTTATACCAGGAGGTAGGACCGTATAACTGAAAATTTATTTATTTGTTTATTATAGACAACTGTGTTTCTCTCCATCAATCCTTCGGCTCATTACGAATTTCACTGTTATGGTTCGAGTTTCACTATAATACTACAATTACACCCTCATAACTATAGATATTTTCATTTCTAATGAATAAATATAAATACAACACATGATTCTTTATTAATTTTTTGATAAAGAAATTATGTTTTTATATCATTATTTTTTATAGATAATGTCTTATATATTAAAAAATTGTTAAGTATGTGAAGATGTGATACATTTAACCAATTACTAATATGAGCTCTGATGGGGACCCCAGTGAGGGTGACCCCCAGCACCCCCACCTCCACGTGGGGGGCTGTGAGAGCAAACCTTAATAAATAAATAAATAAATAATTCACCAATTAGAAAACAATGAGGGTGGTGGAGGTCACCCCCATTGAGGGTCTAAATCTTTCTGTACTAATATTTATGCCTTGCCTTCACCTTGTGTCCTTATCACCAACGCATAAATGTTTAGAATTCACTTTCTAAACTATTGAAAGGGTGCCAATTGACACATAATTTATGGCACATAAAAATTGAAATTGTAATCTCCTGTATTACATATTTATAATAGAGATATTCTATTATATCATTCAATGGTGAATATAATGGTATTTTTTTAATTTAAAATAATTATAAATTATAAATTTATATTTCATAATAATTAGATATGGAATGAAAATTTTCCATTATATGAATGAAAAATATAGAGAGAATCAAAGTCCTAAAAACTGTGTCTATTGGCCATGTTTGTCTAGAAATTTGAATTGAGAAATTGAAATAGTATTCTAATTGCGAATAGTCTACACCCACTATTGCGAAAACCTCGTCTTTCACCCTTGCCATCGAGAACACCTTGCTTTTCCACTTGTGTTATCGTGACTTAGCACCCTATTGTGATCTAGCCCTTATTGTTCTCTTTCATTGCTTGCGTGTGTGCGTGAGAATGAGAGAGAAAGAGAGGGGGGAACAACCCTAAGGGCGTTGGGGAGACGAAGTAGCAGCGAAAGGAAAGGAAGGCTGCGCAAAGTAAGCGATAGTGAGAAGGGTAGGTGGCCGGAGAGGGAGTGGCGGTCAGCGGTGATAAGGTTGGGATTTGAGTTTGGAATAGAGAATCGAAGAAGATAATAATAATTTAAAACTTTTATGTTGTGTTTGGTTAGGGGATTTGAGGAGGGATTTAGAAAGGAAAATAGAAAAGGTAGGTGAAATGTAAATAAAATATATCTATATTTCACCTAGTATCACACACATTTTCTTTTTTCTTTTTCAAATCCCTCTCCAAATCTCCCATCCAAACACAGCCTTAAAAAATTAACGCAGTGAAGCGAGAAAAAAGTTAAAGAATTATAATAGGGAGAGCATTACGTGTTGGGGTGAGACACACGCTCCAATAGTGAGAGATTGCGTGCTGAGTTTAAAAATAATTAGCAAAGTAATAAGTATATTTTTAATATGTTTGGGTTGGGGACCCGCGGGCTTTAATAGTCTAGTTTTGTTGCCGTCAAGATCTATGATATCATGTGATGTCGGCACTATTTGTCATGTGGCATGCTTCGCTATGCATAACATTTCTTCATTTTATTTTTATCTCATATTATTCTTATAATTTTAAAAATGTTATTGATAAATTATTTTTAAATATATTTTTATATTAATTTTGTTTTTATAAATTACTTTCTAATTCTATTACATATACCCTTCTTAATTGTTATATATTACATGTACTTTCATTTTTTTTCTTTTTTCTTTTTTTTTTTCATTTCTTTTAGTTGTTAAAATTTTAAAAATAATTTTGAGATATTACTAAAAGTAAAGATCACTTTTTTCCCTAACCAAATCTTTCTAACGACAAACACAATTAATACCATATGACCTTTAAAAATATGTAATATGATTGAATGAATTATGTCATATGTTTAGATATAACATTAATTAATAATAGTAATAATAATCCTAATAAGCGGTCATTTTTATAAAAATTATAATTATTTTAAACTTTGCCAATGAATATTTTTAAGAGACACATTAACAAAACTCAAATAAAAATTAAATACTATTTAATAAATAATAATTTGTTAATCTAACTCTAACTTTTTTTAATTTCATATCTCCGTATTCAAATTTGTTGATTTTGCATCTTGAAAGAGTATAACAATGAATCATAAATAAAAAAAATTATTTAAAATTAATTTTTTTTAATATTAAAATACTATAATTTCAAATCGCACTAGGTGAAATTACCCCAGGTGAAAGCGTGATTGCGTTGACAAGCTGGATAGCGCGTGTGAGAAACATGTACTTCCTACAAAATTTAACAGAGCGTGACTATGAAAAAAATATTATAAAAATGATCCTAAAAAATTTTCCACAAATATAACAAAACATCACACTAATTAAAAGATGAAAAATCTTAATGATGCATTTTATAATATTTTTTTCACAATTCCTAATATTATTTAGTTTAGCATGTAACAGTAAGGCCCCTTTTGGGAAACGGGTTATAATCAACTTCCCAGATTATAACTCACTTTATTTCTCATAAAAAAGCAGTTTATAAGCAACTTTTAACCAAAAAATTGATTATAACCATCTTTCCAAAATAGCCCTAAATTGAGGCGATTAAAACCACTGACACGTGGACACAATGTGACTTGAAGTTGTCGGGGAGGGGGGGTCAGGAAGTCGAGAGAGTGCACATGACACCCATACAACTTAGGAGTGTTTTGAAAAGTTGGTAAAAAGTTAGCCTCCGTTTGGCAGAGCTTTCAAAATCTAGTTCAACACTCACTTTTGAGTGTTGTGTTTGTTTAGGGTTTTCAAATCACAATTCTACACTCATTTCTCAAAACTCATTTCAAAACATAATCATTACTTTTCAAAACTCATAACCAAACACATAATTCAAAACTCTTTTCAAAACTCCATTCAAATCAATATTCTAAAAATATTTTAATTTTGTTAAGATTTACGATTTTTTTAATTTTTTAATTTTTTTAATTTTTTGAATATTTTTAAATATTACAATTTTAATTTTTTAAATTTTAAAATATTTTATAAAAATAAATTCAAACTCTATTTTATAAAAATATTTTTAAATATTTTAATTTTGTTAAGATTTATGATTTTTTTAATTTTTTTAATTTTTTGAATATTTTTAAATATTTTAATTTTTAAATATTACAATTTTAATTTTTAAAATTTTAAAATATTTTATAAAAATAAATTCAAACTCTATTTTATAAAAATATTTTTAAATATTTTAATTTTTTTAAGATTTATGATTTTTTTAATTTTTTAATTTTTTAAATTTTTTGAATATTTTTAAATATTTTAATTTTTAAATATTACAATTTTAATTTTTTAAATTTTAAAATATTTTATAAAAATAAATTCAAACTCTATTTTATAAAAATATTTTTAAATATTTTAATTTTTTTAAGATTTATGATTTTTTTAATTTTTTAATTTTTTTAATTTTTTGAATATTTTTAAATATTTTAATTTTTAAATATTACAATTTTAATTTTTTAAATTTTAAAATATTTTATAAAAATAAATTCAAACTCTATTTTATAAAAATATTTTTAAATATTTTAATTTTTTATTATGTATTTGGTTACGATTTGAGTGTAGAGTTGTGAAAGTAGTATGGAATTTCGAGTTATGTGTTTGGTTATGAGTTTTAAAAATAATTTTTTAATTGAGTTTTGTTTTATGTGTTTGGTTAGGATTTGAGTGTACAGTTGTTTTTAAATTTAAAATATTAAAATTTTAAATTATTTTAATTTTTTGAATATTTAAATTAATTTTTTACTTATTAAATTTTTTAGATTATTTAAATTATTTAAATATTTATGATTTAAATTTTTTGAATATTTATTTTGAAAAAAAATTATTTCCTTTGTAGTATTTTCAATTAAAAAATTAATTAATGTTATTTTTTGTTAATAATAAATTTTTTTAATTGAATTTTAAAAAGAGTTTGGTTATGAGTGTTGATCAAAATTTTCAATAATGTGAAAGTAATGTGTTTTGTTATGAGTTATAACAATTTGAATTAAGTTTTGAAAACTCTTTTCAAAACTCATAACCAAACAAATTTTCTTACTTCACATGTCAAATCAAACTTTCAAAACTCAATTCTACACTCAATTCAAAACTCAATTCCACACTCAATTCAACACTTTATTCAAAAACCATAACCAAACAAATTTTCTACACTCAAATCATAATTCTAAAACACACAAACTCAAAATACAACTCATATTCTCAAATCATAATTACAAAGCTCTACCAAACGGAGCCTTAGTTTTTTGACATTTTTAATTTATTTTGTCTTTTTGTGAATAAATTATGTGAGAGGTGTTATGACCTAAAGTAAAAAAAAAGTTAGAAGTTGACTTTTTACCAACTTCTCAAAGAAGTACGTAATGGCCTTGTTGGGTAGAGCTGTGGGAAAGTGCCTATAATTTATGCCTAAACAACTTATAGCTTATAAGTATGAACATAAGCTGATTTCTGACTTATAAATTAAGCATCTCCTATCCCACTCAAAGAATAAGTTGATTTCTGACTTCCAAAAAGTTATAAATTATAAGCTATAAGCTAAACCAAACACATCAAAATAGCTTAAATTAAGCTAAAATGTGAAATAAGTAATTTTTAAGCTACACCAAACAGGCCCAATGACTCACTGATACATAGGTCTACGTAGAAAAATTATTCCATGATTCATGTTGTATTATTACAAATCAGTTTAAATTATTTATTTGTATCCATATCAATTTCTGATAAGTTATATATAAATAAATAATTTAAATTAATTTGTGACATTCAATAGTTCCGACAATGAATAATTGCTCAACTACAAGAGGCGAACACTAGCCAATTTCATGTTAATGAGCCGCCACGTGTTGGTGATATGCATTGTCGTAGATAGGATGGTGACAACTCCTTTCCCCGCGAACCGAAGCTTCTGGCGCTGTGTTTATTATCTATGGTTAAAATAACATGAATTCTCGATAATACCCTTGGTATTTTCATTGACTGGGTTATTTTGCAATGGGCAAAATAGATAATTTTTTAATTATTAGACGAGACCTATGCTAGTGTCGAAGTTAATCATTGGGACCCAACACTTCATCATTGGACCTGATATCTACTGGGGACTGGTTTGTTGGTGTTTGATGAACGGTTGTGATTTTGCATTGATACGAGGAGTGTCCCTGTCCGTTGATGATCTTGTTATTGAAGCAATTTTTGTGGTCAAAAGTAGAGAAAATATCCGGACCTGATTCTCCATGACCAAGGCAAGGAATAGTGTCAAAATTGATTATGCGATATTTTGAAAAGTTGGTAAATAGTTAGGATTCATTTGGTAAGTCTCTTAAAATATAATTATATCCATTGATTTGAATGTCTTGTTTGTTTGAAACTTTTAAATCATAATTCTACATTTATTTCTCAAAACTCAATTCAAAATATAATAATTACTTTTTAACCAAGCACATAATTCAAAACTTTTTTCAAAACTCAATTCAAATCGATATTTTAAATATTTAAATATTTTAAAAATATTTTAATTTTGTTAAGATTTTAAATATTTTAATATTTAAATATGTTACGATTTTTTTAATTTTTTAATTTTTTAAATATTTTTAAATATTTTAATTTTAAAATATTACGATTTTAATTTTTTAAATTTTAAAATATTTTATAAAAATAAATTCAAACTCTATTTTATAAAAATATTTTTAAATATTTTAATTTTTTTGTTATGTATTTGGTTATGATATGAGTGTTGAGTTCTGAAAATAGTATGGAGTTTTGAGTTATGTGTTTGGTTATGAGTTTTAAAAATAATTTCTTAATTAAGTTTTATTTTATTTGTTTGGTTACAATTTGAGTGTAGAGTTATTTTTAAATTTAAAATATTAACATTTTAAATTATTTAAAATTTTTGAATATTTAAATTATTTAAATTTTTACGATTTAAATTTTTTGAATATTTATTTTAATTTTTTACTTATTAAATTTTTTAGATTATTTAAATTATTTAAATATTTATGATTTAAATTTTTTGAATATTTATTTTGAAAAAAATTATTTCCTTTGTACTATTTTCAATTAAAAAATTGATTAATGTTATTTTCTGTTAATAATAATTTTTTTAATTGAATTTTAAAAAGAGTTTGGTTATGAGTATTGATCAGAATTTTCAATAGTGTGAAAGTAGTGTGTTTTGTTATGAGTTATAATAATTTGAATTAAGTTTTGAAATTTTTTTTCAAAACTCATAACCAAATATATTTTCTTACGTCACATGTCAAATCAAACTTTCAAAACTCAATTCTACACTTAATTCAAAACTTAATTCAACACTCTATTCAAAAACCATAACCAAACAAATTTTCTATACTCAAATCATAATTTCACAACTTACAAATTCAAAATACAACTCATACTCTCAAATCATATTTACAAAACTCTACCAAATGCAACCTTAATTTTAAATTTTTTTTTGTTGTGATTTTTTGATTTTTTTATGTTAAAAAAATTGACCTTTTTTTTTTAATAAAAAACTAAAAAGTTAAAAAAACTGACTTTTTAAAAATGTTCCCAAAACGCCCCTATTTTAACCGATAACAATTAATTTAATGGCTTTTTATTTTCTTTTTCAAGTGTTTATATATATATATATACATATATATCTACTCTTATGTGGTATAAGTGTTTTGGGAAGTTGATAAAAATTGTTTGGTTTCGTTTTTCTGAAAACAATTTTTAAAAAATTCTACCTTCTTATTTTTCGTGTTTTTTTGTTTTTAATGAATTTTTTTAATATTTTAAGAAATTTTTTTAATTTTTAGATATACCTAACATAAATATACCTAAAAAGTAAAAAAATTGTGAAAAAAACCTTTTAAAAATTCACTAAATACCAAAAATGTAAAAAAAAAAAAATGAGAATTCAGTACATTTTTTTGTATTTTTATGTATTTATTAATTTTTTAAAATATTTTTTCACATTTTTTTTACTTTTTAGATACATCTAAGGTGCATCTAAAAAACTAAAAAAATGTTAAAATTTTAAAAATATTCACTAAAAAACAAAAAAACATGAAAAATAAAAAACTCAATTTTCAAAAAACTTAATCCAAAAAATTCAAACCAAACACACTATAGGTTTTTGACTTTTTTAGTGACTTTTTTGGCTAAAAAAGCTGGGTTTTTTGTGACTTTTTTGTGTTTTTTGTGTGTTTTTTTTTGTTTTTGTGTGGAAAAAAAAGCTAAAAGGTCAAAAAGTTGATTTTTTTAACTTCTTCCCAAAATATATTTGTTTCAAGTGCTTTACTAACAACGGCAAGACTAATTTATTATTTTTAATTAATTTCAGAACATTTTTAATATATATATATTAAAATTATTTTAGACTCCAATCGCAATGTAAATCGGTGGTTTGCAGCACTAATATCATTTGTCTTATTACAATTATAATCGTGATTAGAATGTCATTTAATTTATATTAGAAATAATAGTAATTGAAGGGGCAATACATATAATTTTTTTTACTAAACAATGGAAGTCAATTAAAAGGCTTACCTAAATTGATACGGCGTGGGAGTGAAAGAGTCAATTAGATTACCAAAATTGATTATGTTAAATAACAAATAATTTAATAACTTTTTATTTTCTTTTCAAGTGTATATATATATCTACTCTTATGTTGTATAGAGTAGGTGTAGTATATTTGTTTCAATTGCTTTACTAACAAGGGCAAGACAAATTTATTATTTTAATTAATTTCAGAACATTTTTAATATATATATTAAAATTATTTTAGACTCCAATCTCAATGTAAATTGGTGGTTTGCAACACTAATATCATTTATCTTATTGCAAATATTATATTGGAAATAATAGTAATTGAAGGGGCAACATATATATAATTTTTTTGACTAAACAATGGAAGTCAATTAAAAAGCTTAGGTCACAATAGCATGGCGTGGGAGTGAGAGAGTCAATTACATTACCAAAATTGATTAT
This sequence comes from Camellia granthamiana, assembly GCA_036172215.1. Lineage (NCBI taxonomy): Eukaryota > Viridiplantae > Streptophyta > Magnoliopsida > Ericales > Theaceae > Camellia > Camellia granthamiana. Next base: position 2,721,386 of record CM069908.1, on the reverse strand, counting down.
GTTATCTGACAACAAATAATTTAATGGCTTTTTATTTTCGTATTCAGTTGTTCATATATATATATATGTATCTACTCTTATGTTGTATAGAGTAGTTGTAATATATTTGGTTCAAGTGCATTACTAATAAGGGCAAGACTAATTTATTATTTTAATTAATTTTAGAACATTTTTAATATATATATATATTAAAATTATTTTAGACTCCAATCTCAATGTAAATTGGTGGTTTGCAACACTAATCAGCTTGTTTGGTTCCGTTTTTCTGAAAATAGTTTTCAGAATATTCTACTTTCTTATTTTTTGTATTTTTTTGTTTTTATTGAATTTTTTTAATATTTTAAGCAATTTTTTAATTTTTAGACACATTAAACATAAATACACATAAAAGGATAATTTTTGTAATAAAATCTTTTAAAAATTCAATAAATACCAAAAAATACAAAAAAAAATGAAAATTTAGTATATTTTTCATATTTTTATGTATTTGTTATTTTTTAAAAATGTTTTTTCACAATTTTTTTACTTTTTAGATACATCTAAGTAAGGTGCATCTAAAAAAGTAAAAAAAATGCTTAAAATTTTAAAAATATTCACTAAAAACAAAAAAAAAAAAACACAAAAAATAAAAAATTCAATTTTCAAAAAATTTAATTCAAAAAACTCAAACCAAACACACTGAATTATCATTTGTCTTATTACAATTATAATCATGATTAGAATGTCATTTAATTTATGTTGGAAATAATAGTAATTGAAGGGCAATATATATATATAATTTTTTTGACTAAACAATGTCAATTAAAAAGCTTAGGTCACAATAGTACGGCGTGGAAGTGAGAGAGTCAATTAGATTACAAGATAGAGGAGATAATTAAATTTATGTAGTCTCTCACTCAAGAGGGACTTTATAGGGTGTGATTGGGCTCTTTGTCAATGTCAATATTACTTTAATATAATTTCAAAAGAATATTATGTGTCTCCAAATTGATTTAATAAGGTTGTTTGCGTGACTACTTCAGCCAAATTGATTTATATAGCTGCCAATTTAAATATTTATCATAGAACTATTAAGAAATACTTAATTAAGACCCTCATTTTATTCTTTATTCCTTTTAACACTGATTAAAATTCGTTAATTAGATTTTGTGAGATCGTACATCTCAAGTCAACAATGGATTAAAAGAATGCATCACCCACCCAAGACAATATCATTTTGAGCCTTGAAATTTTATGATATCTTCTCAACTACTTTAATTTACTTATTTTTTTAATTTTTATTTTAGTGTACAACTTGTCTCCAATCCTCTAGAGAATGCATCACTGCAGTTGGGGATTTAGGATAAGAGGTGGGTGTCGTGTGAGTTGTGTTTTCATCCTACCATTTTAAGTTTGTGTCAAAATTTCTTTAATACTAATCAAATCCTTTTATTATTTTATGTTATTGTCTTGTATCATTTTCAATTTGTGTTGTGTATTAACATGTAGTGTTAAAAATTTTCAACCTTAATTACAAAGAAAAATGATATTTGCATGTAAATAATTCATGTAAGGTTCATGTGCCAATAATTCATATATAATGAACCTTACACAAACCTAAGGTTTCAAAAAACGGTTGCGATTGTCGTAGCAGTTGCAGTAGCTCAGTTATAATTGTGGGATACAAAGGCCGTAACGTAATGGTTGCGGTAACCGGAACTGTGATTTTTTATTTTCTATTTTTCGCACAATTTGAAGAAAACTTACCGATATATATATATTCTAGAATCATATTAGTGTTTAAGATAGGTTTTGATCAATTTTTGTTAATTTTTAAGAGATGATTATTCAGTAATTCCGGAGTATGGACATGTGGTGCTTCGTAAGGTTTTGATTGGAAGAGAGGGGTAGGAGTCCACGATTTATGTTAGGGATGTGGGAATAATATGAGACTAAGTAATTGGTGATTGGCTTGGAGTATGGGCCACGTGGTATTCTGAAATTATTAAATAATTTCCTATTTTTAAGTATTGTCCAATATATTTTATATTTTCAAATCACTATAAAGGAAGCTTTTTATATTTTATTTCAATAGTTAATGACTTTAAGAATAATTGATTTTAAATATCCTGAACTAAATAAATAAAAAATATTCACAATTATTAAATGAGATGACGATAAAAATAAAAATTTTGCCATAAACAAAAATTATTTTTGAGGCCTTTTTTAAGACAACACTTTATATGTAACTAAATAAAATTATTTACAATTAAGTATTAAATGAAATGATTATAAAACTAAAAATTGTGCCATAAACAAAAAAATATTTTTGATTTTTTTAATGACATTTTTTAGACAACACATTACGGTAACAAAATTAAAAAAAAATTATAATTAAATATTAAATAAAATGATTATAAAAATAAATACAACTACTATTTATATATTTTTTATTTTACATGCTAATGTAATGAAATAAAAATTAAAAAAAAATTATAAAGAAAGAAATTCATATAAGATTTTTTCTTTGGATTTGGATCACTTGAATATTTATTCTTTTTTTTGTAAGTTTTTTTTTTTTGAAAAATGAAGCTATTCAGAATATTATAAAAATGGTGTAGCGATGTGTAACGGACCGTTACGGCTATTACGGTGCTGCTACGGCTGTTACGTAATACCGAAATGACCATTACACATGTGAATTTCCGTCATACCACTATAGCGGCCATAATAGGTGGTAGTAACTACCACAACCGTTACGTAACGGTTGCGGCCGCTTTTTAAAATCTTGTATAAACCTTTCCATGAAAAAAAATAAAAATAAAAAAAAGAACAAAAAGACAGAGAAATACTATTTGCACGTAATGAAAAAGTTAATCTAACGAGATGAAAGAGTTTTGACTAATCGGCTAACCTATTTAATTATTATGACATGAGCCTTACACCACCATGCTGGGAGTGGATTTTGCTTAAGTTGACCCAACTCTTTACCTAACCATGCAATAGATGTGAACACTCCCAAGAAAAATGAAGAAAAAGTTGAACACAAAAATTAAAAAATTTGGAATAATGCCATAGTAGTTGTAGGTTCATGTAATCGTATTAGAAATCATTGATAATAACTATGTTTGATCAATAATTGATCCCAAAAAAAAAAAAAAAACTAAGTTTGATCAATAAAAATGCTCTTTCAAGAAAGACCATATAGATCTATATACTTGTTTTAATATGTTATGATCTAATTGATTCCTTATGCTTAGGTAAGTGCCTTCGAACTTAACAAAGCTTAACCGTACTAGTGCTCGTGCCCGATATTATAATGCAACAATGATAGGTGATTCGAAAATTCATAATTCGAATGGCTCGAAACACCCAAAGCGATGTCGTTTTGAGTATAAAATGATATCGTTTTTGACATATTCGAGCCATTCGAGTCACATAAATTCGGGCCACCAAACATTTTTCATTATAATGGTGATACTATGTGGTAGTATTACTAATTAATAAAAAAATAAATAAAATTATATTGCAAACAAAACGTTATTTGATTTCATTTTTCTAAATTTAATTTTCTAAAAATTGAGTTTATTTATTTATTATTTATTTATTTATTTATTTTTGTTTTTAGTGAATTTTTTTTAATGTTTTAAGCAATTTTTTTTAAAATTTTTTTTTACATACACTTAATATAAATACAATTAAAAATATAATATTTGTGAAATTTTTTTTTGAAAAATTCACTAAATATCAAAAATATAAAAAGAAATACAATAATTCAATACATTTTCGTATTCTAATGTATTTATTAATTTTTTAAAAATATTTTATTTTTTAGGTAAATTTAGGTTAGGTGCATCTACAAAGTTTAAAAAAAAAAAAAATTGCTTAAAATATTAAAAAAATTCACTGAAAAAATGAAAAACAAAAAACTTAATTTTCAAAAAATTAAATTCGAAAAATTAGAACCAAACAAGATGTAGTACTAACTAAATGGTTAAATTAATGAGAGACAAAAAGTGCTGCTTAATTTGGCCATAGACCTCAATAATCTAAGGTCATACCTAGTGCACAAAACTCTTTTATAAAACAGAGTATGAGAGAAATAATAAGTAAAAGTAGTCGTGATGTTCAGATCACGCATCATTTCCTTTTATTGATGTAATCTCTTTGTATCTTGTATGGTTGGTATTTCATCAATAAAAAAAAATTTTATTGATAAAAAAAAAAAAAAAAAAAAAAGTTGTGTTGTGAAGAAGTTTTCCCAAGTCACTCATACTATAGCAACTTGTTTAGATTGAGGGGTTTGGTAAAAACAAAAAAGAAATAGAGAGCTAGAGATCTCTCATCACTTATTAGATGATTAAAGAAAGAAGAAAAAAAAATCGCTGGAAAGAAAAATTACTTAAAACTCGCGTTTTATTTCTCACCAAAAGTGGTGAGAAACCAAAATTGATCTAAAAAAAAATATTGTAATACCTAATGACTCTTCTAAATATAAGGTAAATAAAATTAAAAGCCATGTATGTCGGATGGTAAAAAATTATAATCATTTTTTTTTTCTTTTCTCAGTTTATTAAGATCCAAAGACGGGAGGGGAATACAATTGTTAATATGTTTGGTGATGACTTCAAAAGACTTTGATCATTGCATTATTAAATTATGGCGATTTGTTCTAAGCATGTTTAGCTAGGGTTGGTTATGTTTTTAATAGTATTAATCATGAAGAATATATTTCTTAATCTTTCACGTTTCCTTTTAAATAGTCTAAAGTGAGAAGACCCGCAAGCCAAGCAAATATACCTTTTCTTGTTGTTAGCTCCTGAGGAAGGTCATCAAAGCTGTCCAAGAAACTTCCCATATGGTGTCATCACTCCCCAATTTTTATTTATTATTATTATTATTTCCCACAAGACTCAGAGGACAATATTCCAACAACAGCTAATCTTATGTCCAGTCTTTCCTGGATGCATTATATGAAATTCGAATCTTTCCAAGATCCCCCAAGACTTGGGGACTTCCTGGAATTGCCCTATATAATACAAACATGATGGATGCCATGGTTGAAATAATGTGTGAAAGTACCATCCTAACATAGGGTTTTGGTTCATTATAAATAAAGGATTTTTTTTTTTTTTTTTTTTTTTTGATCGGCAAAAGAAAACTTTATTGATGAACCACATATAAAATACATATAATAGACAACATCAATAAAGAGGAGCTTGGAGCTAGATTAAGCTCCAACCTCCTAATTGATAAGAGACCAACACAACAACAAAAAAAATAAAAGAACAACAACCACCTAATTGACAGCAACCACCTCATCCGAGCATAACACACCATATCAATTTACACCCATCCATCACAAAAGCAAAGGATTTATGATAATTCACTTATAAACATACAAAATGATTTTAAACGTGACAATAGATAATTATGAAACTAATAGTCCTCGTATGTTACAAATATGAGAAGACATATGTGTAAAAATACCTCATATGTTTGGTTTCGTTTTAAATTTTTTTTGAAAAGATAGTTTTTGACATATGAAAATCATGAGTGTTTTATTTTTTTTAATTATTTACCAAACTAGTTATTACTTCTTTTTTGAAAAAAAAAAAATATTGGTACTTGGACTGATGAACATCTATACCTGAGATGTTCTATTAAATACTACCTAATCAATGCACAATGGTAGGACCTAAACTTTGCAAGCATGTGCATGGACATAACCACCATTAATCTTATCCTGTTCTAACTTCGGGAATCATAAGCTATAGTGAACTCACTCACAAACATTGATAGCGATGTCTACAATATTAAAACAATAAGGAAAATGCTTAGGAACCTTGGTATCCATTAATTTGATTTCCTTAATCTCCCAAAAGTAATGCTCATGAGTTAGAAATCCAATTATGCTTTAATTTTTAATTTTTCCAATTTTAGTGCGCAAAACTATGGCCTAACCCACTTGTTTTAAACAACCGATCAAACGACGATGATTTGATTCAAAGCCATAATCTAAGAGAGAGAGATTCTTTTTAGACTAGATTTGGGTGGGGTGGTGAAGGTGGTCTCTTTACTTTTTTTAAGGATATTTTTAATTTTTTTTTTCTTTTCAAGATTTTTTTGAATCTTTGAATGAGTGTTGAAGAATGTGTTCCAGCTTTGCACCCGTGGTCCCTTGAGAAGCTCTCTTTTTTGGGGTTCTTTGGCAATGCACAAGTTGGTATTGGAATGGTCAATTATGCTTTGACTGGGAAAAAAAAAAAGTTGAAAAGAGGATAGAGCTCGTGAAGTAAAAATGAGTCCTACTACATGTAGAAGATAGTCTCTCACACGTAGAAGTATATATATAGTCTCTCATATATGGACTTTGAAAAGAAGAATTTGATCTTTCCTTTTTTGGGAAAATACTTAAAGATTTGATTTTTCCGCTTAATAGCTAGTAAATGTGAATTTTTTTTGTAGTTCTGAATAGTCTAATTGCAGACATATTGCCTAAGGATTTACTGGATGTTATTTACCATTTAATAATTAGTTTATGAAATGAATGGAACTTGATTATTTTTAAAGGATTGCATTGTCGCATTTACAAGAAGGGAAAACGTTTTTGACATGAAATGACATCACTTGCATTCATGATTATATACATGCTAACCTCGTATAATTTTGTAATATTATTTCTATTGGGAAATTGTGCTCATTGCTTAGTGAAAAACATTTTCAAGTGCCTGTGAGATGCCTCTATCTCGTTGAAGGGTTGGAATATTCACAGCAAGAAGGCTCATGTTTTATTGTTAATTCTGGAAAGCTTTTGAGCTAAATTGTGTGGGTCGAAACCCTCTTTTTATAACAAGGTTTCAACCTTGAAAGATGTAAGTTCATAGGAAATTTTACTTGTTATTCACATTGTTGTAAAAGTTATTCACATGCTATAGATTCAGGATATGAATGTTTTGAATAAAATGGAGAAGAAATTTGTTTTGTTTACGATGAAACTTATTGAATGTTGAGTATTATATTGACTTTAGCATATATATATCGAATGCATATCATTATCACAAAAAATAACATACAATTCCAAATTCTTCTTCATATCAAAATTGTCACTAATACATTATTTCAATGAATGATTTCGTATGAAAATTTTGGAGGATTAGTATTTGCCATTTTTTAAACTCACGCAAAATGATAACAAAGTTTTTAAAACCAAACACTTCTAAATGATGTCATTTTTCTTTTTTCTTTTTTTTTTTGGTAAAATGGAACATCATTGAAAATTAAGAGTACAAAGTTGTTGAGTATTTAATGCCTTTAGTATCATTGTACAAAATGTGCCAAGTAGTGAAAAATGTGCAATCTGTCAATCACACAAGCTCCTTGATTTGCTAGAATCTACGCAACCATTAGTTTTCAGGTAGATGTGGTCAATTGAGTGAATGCCCAATTGCTCCATTAGGTACCTGCAGTGATAAACCAAGTTACTAAGTTGATGGTTATGATTTGTCTTTCCCAAGATGAGTTGGATTAGACTCGTTCCATCAGTTTTCACAACAATGTTTGTTGTTCCTCTATTAAAAGCCACGTTGAGCCCATCACCAAGGCCATGTTTGATTAGGGGTTTGGAAAGGAGGATTGGATTATTAATTCGTGAGGCACATTAAATTTATGTTTGTGTGTAACAAAATATAATGTGATTAACAATCCCATGGAGGGGTCTCAGGGTGGAATTAGCATTCTCATGGGAGGGTTAGAATAGCTAATCTCCTCACACAAAATGATGGCTAAATTATCATTTTACCCTTCACTTAACAAAATTAACAAAATTATATTATGAGGATTTTTATGTTATTTTATACATTTAGTCTTAACTAACTAACACCACCACAGTAGTATACAAACACATACACACACACACAACCACTTTATCTTACATCTCTAACCTAATACCACTACATTAATAATCTCTTCACTCAATCCTACCGTACTTACAATCTCATCCAACCTAATCCGCCAAACAAATGAGCCCGAATGGTCCATAATTCAGTAAAAATATTGGAAGTAATGTTAATGTTTCTGCAAAAACCTGCCACCCATCTACCCATACTGACTTTGATAATGCCACCAAGCAAGGATCCCCTTCTTGACTCCCCTACTTGATTTCTTACTTGATGGGCCATTGGGTCAACTTTTGGGTCGAATTTTGATGATCCGAACCGTTTACATTTTAAAATTTGTCATGTATGTCATACCTGTAAAAAATCAAGTCGATCGGATATCAAAAACCACGTGAACTAAAAGTTTTATTAAACAATAAAACTGTTTATTAAATTTTTTTAATAAACGGTTTTTAGTTCTTCCGATATTCGATTAATTTGATTTTTTGCAGGTATGATGTACAAAATAAATTCTATAATGTGAATGGTTTGGATAATTAAAATTGAGCCCAAAAGTGGACCCAATGGCCCATCAAGTAGGAAGTCAAGTAGAGAAGTCAATGAGGGGATCTTTGCTCAATGCCACCACCACTAGTAAGACCAAGGTTACCTTTTGTTTTGTTTTCGTTTTTTGTTTTTGTTTTTTTTTTTTTTAATTTACCGGTAAAAAGGAACTTCATTGATGAAATCAAAAACATACAAAGCATGTGGTAGTACATTAATAAAGGGATCAAAAACATACAAAGCATGTGGTAGTACATTAATAAAGGGGGGAAGATGAGAACAAAAAGCATCATAGCGTGTTCTCCAATTCCAACTAGGTTAGTATAAAAAATAACATCCAATCATATGCTAATTTATGTTAAAGAGTTGGTGAGAAATCAACAGAAGAATAAGGGAACAAAGTAAGAAGAACCAAGCAGGCTACACACAACAACAAAACGCACAACACTAAAGCACTAAAAGGTTCACAACTAAGAAAAGAAAAGAAAGCCAGTAAGCCTTATCACAAGGCACAACAGCGGCCAAAAAGATAATCCAAGAAAACAACACAGCAGCACCTCTGACCTTGCTTTGTTCCAGATTCCAAAACAAAATGGGAAGCTAGACATGGAGGGTGGAGAGATGTCTCTTTTTTGGATTTGATCTTCCGAATTTTGTTGCCCTCAGCTTGTGGAGGGAGTTTGCCTTCAACTTTAAATTTGAGTCATTAAGGGGTGTTTGATAAAGCTAAAAATTGAAAATTAAAGAATGAAAATTAAGTATTAAAAATTGAATACTGAATTTTTTAAGTTATAAAGTTATTTGATAAAAATTTAAGTACTGAATTTAAAAAAAAATTATTTGATATGCGTAAGATAAAATTTAAAATTTATTATTTTTAAATTGTATATTTTAATTTTTATATTGTGATGGTGGTGGTGGCGGCGGTGGCGGAGTGGCATAGTGGTGATGGTGGTGGTAGTGGTAGTGGTGGCGGTAACGTGGTGGTGGTGGTGGTAGCGATGATAGCAGTAGTAAAATAATGGTGAAGTTCATGGCAATAATAATAATGGTGATGAAGGTAATGATAGTGGTGGTGGTGGCGGCGGTGGCGCTGGCGGTGGCAACGATGGCGACGGTGACAGCATGGTGGTGGTGATAGCGGTAAAGATAGCGTTAGTGATGGTGGTGGTAGTCATAGTAGTGGTGGTGATATGATGGTGGTGGTTGTGGTGGTGATAGTGGTAGCTATGGTGATAGTGGTGGGCGGGGCATGGTGGTAGTAGTGGTAGTAGTATGATAGTTAGGCCCCGTTTGTTTTGGGTGAAAGAGAGGGTATTGGAATTGCTAATACCAAGGTATTAGTAATAGCCTTGTTTGTTTTGGGAGAAGGCCTTGGGACTATTAGTCCCTTGGTATTACTAATGCCCTTGGAGAGGGGATTGGTAAGGAGGAGGTAGAGATGGTATTAGAAAAATAGTGAGGGGATTAGAAATTTTTTAATTTTTTTAATTTTTTATATATTGGAATTTTTTTTTAAAATATAATTTTTAATTTTTTATATTTTTTATTTGTTTTATTATTTTATATAAAAATAATTTAACAATTCCTCACTACTAATCCCCTCACTATCAATTCCCTCACTACTAATCCCCTCACTATCAATCCCCTCACTAATAATCCCCTCACTATTAATCTCCTCACTATCAATCCCCTCCATTCTATCTCCCAAAACAAACGGGGCCTTATAGTGGTAGCGGTGGTGATAGTGATTTATAATAGTGTAAATCGATATTTATGTTTAATGTTTATAAATTTAATCAGAATTAAGTAAGTTTTATATGACTTAAATTTTTTTTAAGTTTTAGCTTACATTTTAAAAGAGGCTTAAATTTTTAAGTGATATTAATTATGATTATCAAATGGGCTTAATTGATTATCACTTAATCAATTCAATTTTAAGTGTTGAATCATGTTATCAAACGCTCCTTAATCATAATAAGATCATAGTAGACAAAATCATGATAGAGAATCTTGATTCAAATAAGAAAGGTTCCTATTACGAAAAATACTATGTAAAATGAAAATTAACTCCGAATTTTACTCTAAAACTGACTGTATAGTATACATTTAAAGTTAGTAGAATATAAGCCATCCTTAATGAATGTAGTCCATTAATTCATTTTTCGGGGTAATTTTCTAATATTTTTTCTATAGCATTGTTATTCTAAACTGTTATAATGATAAAACCTTTTGCAAGATTTTAAAAAGTCTCTAGCATAACAAAGATGAAATGATACCAAGTTGTTGTTGGTGCAACAACTTGTTGCATAAACAAACAACCTTAATTAATATAAATTATATTGGCTAAATAATCCTCCAAATGTGTACTGTGAGTCTCATTAATCCTCCAAGGTTGTTCATTTAGTATAATATAATCTGTTAAATTTTCTAAAGAAAATATCATTTACGTGGAATGTAGAAAAAAAAAATAATATCATATTAATGGAAAACTTTGCGAAATAGAAAGGCAAATTTATACTGTTTCCTTGAAATTGATATATTTTTCTAACATACTTGGTTCCCCAATTTTCTATATTTCCTGATACAGTAATGGATTGAATTTAATAATGACCAAACCCCAGCCAACCTAAAGAATCTGAGATAGGAACAAAATGTTACAAACACAAATAAATGAGTCTAAAATAATAAGAAGAGGGGTTGCTTACTTTAAATGAGCACCTATCTTTGTGTGGTTTGAGTACTTTTGGAAAATCCCACAACAGAAAAACAAGCAATGCAGAACCCTATAGACCACATCAAAAATTAAAGTGAAATCTCTGAGTTCATATTCCCTTCTCTTGTGCAAAGATTTGATTCTGGGCAGTATTTAGTGTGTTTGGTTTGAGTTTTTTGGATTAAGTTTTTTGAAAACTAAGTTTTTTGGTTTTCATATTCTTTTATTTTTAGTGAATATTTTTTAAATTTTAAACATTTTTTTTACTTTTTTAGATGCACCTTAGTTAGATGTATCTAAAAAGTAAAAAATTTGTGAAAAAATATTTTAAAAAATTAATAAATACATAAAAATATAAAAAATGTACTGAATTCTTGTTTTTTTTTTTTTTTTGTATTTTTGGTATTTAGTGAATTTTTAAAAGAATTTTTTTACAATTTTTTTACTTTTTAGGTGTATTTATGTTAGGTGTGTCTAAAAAGTAAAAAAATTGCTTAAAATATTTAAAAAATTCAGTAAAAACAAAAAAACACGAAAAATAAGAAAGTAGAATTTTCTGAAAAGTATTTTTCTGAAAAATGAAAACAAGCAAGCTGATTAGTTTTATTTATTTTATTTTTGAAAAATTTTATTTGCCTTCACAACTTGTAGCTTAAAGTTCACAATCTATTCACTCTCTTTTGTATCCTTTTTTTTTTTTATTATTTTTTTCCCCTCTCTGCATATCTAATATTTTTATTATATATATATATATATAAATTCTATATTAAAATGATTGGTGACCAACAGTGTGTGATTACAACCCCCATACATTCACCCAAACACAGCATATGCTTCCTATATATTCTTCAAAACATGGGCATCACTTTTTTTATCAGTGTTTCTTGTCTATATGAGTGATTCTGCATATTTCTTTGATCTATATTATAAAATTAATGAAGCTAAGTGTATATTAATTATTGTTTATTTAAGATTTAATCCCAGATAAAGATTATGATAAATGATGAGAAAGAGGACTTGGCTTTTGGCTGCTAGAAAATCACATTTCTGCTTCTTTGTTGTCAAGATTTTGTTGCTAGTTCACAAGTTTTGTATTGACAACTAGGTAGTGATTGCAAACTTTGTGGTCATAATTAGTTTAAGGATTTTTGTTAACTTTTGTTTTACTGATATTTGTTCCACTTCAAGATTCTTGATGGTGCAAAGTTGAAAGTGGCTTTTGAGAAAGCTAAAGTTAGGAAAATATGAGTCTTGGATTAGGCAGAAGTGACATATCATGCTTACCAGAAGGTTCAAGATGTTTCTCTGCTGCATTTTGTATGGTCTTTTTTGCTTTACCAAATCATTAGGTCTTGATAAAAAAAAAAGGGGTATGAGTAAGTAATTGAAACTCAACAAGATTAATTGTGCTAAGACATTTCTCAATATTGACTTAACTCAACACACAAATAATAATGAAAAATTTCCCGGTGTGCCATACACATTGTATGCAACCCTACCACAAAATTATATAAGTTTTCATGAATTTACATTAGTGATTTCACAAAAATACGTAAATTGAACATAAATTCGTGTAATTCTATTAATAAAGGTGAACTTATGCGAATTTATATTCAATTTACTCATTTTGGTGAGATTACTTATGTAAATTCGTAAAAACTTGAGTAATTTTATGGTAAGAGTTGCATACGGTGTGCATTGCACACTTGAACATTACCCACTTAAAAGTACTAGTTAGCAAGAGACCAATCAATGAAAACAAAACTCATAATCCATACTAAACTCGAACACTCACATTTTCAATAAGATTTATCTTTGATACTTTACCATCTTTAAAATACGATCAAATTCTTTCAACCAAAATAGTGTGGGTTCACTAGAACAAAAATTAGAATATAGTGGTTATTCTATTGGACTACTTATTCTTGTGTTTGGTTTTGTAAAAAGAAATGAATGTGCATACTAAATGATATAACTATTCTTCAATTTAAAAGAATAATCATTCTATTGGGAGATCAATAAATAATAGTTCTATTCTTACTCAAAATCATTCTAGTTAACCAAACATTATGTTGATGTCTCTATCTATCTACTGTTCTACTAAACACATGATTGCTAATCTGTTTCCCACTCCAATTTATGCGTGGAATAAAAAAAACGTTTTGTAGTTATGAAATGAACTTAAAAAGTACAAATATATGCCCAAAAAGATGGAATTGGTCGGACAGGACATTATTAGTTGACCGGGAAGTCAATTGAAAAAGAACAAATGGGTTGGGTATCAACTTGGGGAGTCAGGCTTTATTATTTCAATTCAGTGTTTGTTGAGGTGCTAGAGTCTTGATGGTAGGTAATCGGCATTGGCATCTTTCCCCAGTTATCAAATTTAAGGAATGAAAGTGTAAGTATTGATGTAAACCACCAAAATTGTATGGGATTTTATGTTCTTAAATTTCTTTATTCGTTTGTTGTAATACATTTTTAGTCAGAAATTAATTTTCAAACTTTTTGTGCCTTAAAATCTTATATAATTCTACGGTTGATAATGCGTTAAGAGATGGATGCTAAAATTTAGGAACAAAGGCATTGTTTAATTGTCGAATATGAGTAGTGGATTAGATATAATATTTGTGGATCCCTTGTGTTTTTTTTTTGTCCCCTAGTCTTATTTTTTATTACTCCTTAAGTCTCCGCATGCGAAAAAGTTTGGATACTATATTTTCTAAATTGGTGGGATACGTAATAATGACCCCTCATGATATTGTATATCTCCATCATCATATATGATGTCATTATCTTTTACCCAATGGTAAAAAATAACCACTTCTCTCTTATTCATGTTATATATTTTATCTCAACCAAATATGATAAAAGTGACCTAACGATGTATTATTCTCACTCCTTTATATTCAATCCAAAGAATCAAACATAGCTAAAGAGATTTGGAACGTGTAATGATATACGAACATAAAAAAATGTCTAAAATAATATGACTGCATTGAAACTTATCATTTTAAAATAAAATATTCATTAAGATGATATTTATAATTACTAAAAATACTAACACCATATTATTATAAAAAAATTTCATAAAACTAACATCTTCATTTAAAGAGAGAAGATCCCTCACCACAAACACACACAACACACTTGTCATTAAACTGTTTAACAAGCAAGTGGGGTGGGGTTGGTAATAAATTCCAATTTGAACAATAAATTAAGTCAATTGGTAAGGGGATTGTCACGACCCAAACCCGGCCCTATGAGTTTAGCACCGTAACTGGCCAGTAATCCGAGATTACCGAAGGCCTGCTGAACAATAATACAGTAAAACAGAGTACATGGCCTGGCGGAAGCCAATACAGTAAATAACTAGTGTCCATTGAGCTGTGACAATCTGTATGCCAAAAACATTTTTCATGCATTCATACAGTTCAAACAGTACAGTCTATACAATCATATACAAACATTCAGTACGGGGACCTAATCCCTCGATAACAGTGCAGTAAACAGTAAACGGTCTATACAGTAGTACAAAACAGTGAAGAGACTGATGGGGGACACAAAAACACCCCAAGCCATAGCATGGCAACTCGGAACCTCGCAGTGAGGCACATAGGCTGGCTTGACAAAACTGGGGACCAATCCACGCTCCTAGCTCTGGTCTGGCTGCTGAGAACCTACATATATATATAAACAGTGAGCTAAAACCCAGTGAATAACATAAAGCGTAAAGAGGTTATGAATGAATGTCCTTACAGTAATGAAAACAGTTCATTAAACAGCATTTCAGTCTTTCAGTATGTCAGTCAATCAATCATATGTGGTACATCCATTAGCCTATAAACAGTAGGTCCAAACGGACCGGGCCTCAACAGACCCAACAGTAGTGATGGCCATCAATCAATAAACAGTATGGTTCCACAAGGAAACCGACAGAGCTCTGTAACAATAACAGTAAGCAATAAGTGCTAAGGATGCCACAGTACAGTTCACAATACAGGACATACATTCATTCAATAACAATATCAGTTCAGTAAACAGTTCTGTTCAGTATTCAAAAGATAACCATTTTGAACATATCTTTACACAATCTGTTACTCACAGAGATTGGGCTAATAGCAGCTAGAGCGCGTCCCCGAAGCCAACCCTAAACAGTTAACAAATAGAGAACACACACTAAGTTCACAATCGGGAAGGATAATAGTTAAACCCTAAATTTCCTCGGTGTGGTTCTATGTCTAAATCCTCATTGAGATGCCTTAAACTAGGCCTAAGAATGCCTAGGATGGGATGAGGATGCAAAAACACACTTAGAAGGCATTTTTCAAAAGTTGCTGAAAATAGGAGCCTCGCTCGAGCGAGCCTTCCTTCGCTCGAGCGAGCTTCCAAAATCAAAGGCTTCGCTCGAGCGAGAAATCCTTCGTTCGAGCGGTCTGCTGAAACAGTAAAAGTACTGGATGCTCGTTTTTTACGCTCGAGCCACCAATCCTTCGCTCGAGCGTGGCTCTGAGGAAACCTTGGTCGCTCGAGCGAGGAATCCTTCGCTCGAGCGAAGAAGCCAAATCTGGAATTTCCAGATTTGCCTTCCAAGCTCAAACCAAGCATTCCCAACTCAATACTCGACCTCTTGGGCCCAAATTCTGGAAAATACATCCTAAAACAATGTATAACAAGTTTCAAAAGCCAATTTATGAATCCAAGCCCCAAAGGTGAGTTAATTAAATACAAATTCAAACCCATTTCATGAAAAATCTTTAAACATGCAATGCATGAACTTTAAACCAAATTCAAGCTTCAATCCTTGCTCTAAAGAGCTCAAAAGTTGGAAAACATTTTGAAAACATGGACTATCATATAAACATGGACATGCATGTATATCTCTTCCATGAATTCACTCCAAAATGCACCAATTCAAGCATGCATGCAACAATGGAGTTCCAATTCAACATATATGAGCAAATTCATAACTTAACTCCTCTATAACCATGATACATGCAAGATGGAGCTTAAAGATAACAAGGAGACAATGAATTCCTTACCTAGAGTGTCAACTACAAGTCTTGCAAGCTCAATATGTGCAAATACACTTCAATTTACTTCAAGTCTTCAAGCAATCAACAAGAACAAGCCCCTCCCTCTCTAACTCTCTTCTAATTTCGGTGGGGACTAAGGAATGGCTGAGGAGAAGCTTTGTTCAACATGTGATAAGGTCTAGTACATTATTCTAAGTGGCCCACTAGGAGTGGCAATATGGTAATTAAGTCAAACTTTTCAATTGGCTTTATTTAATCTAATTTAATCATTCCTAATCAATTTTCAGATAAATACACCATAAAATCACATAAATTCTACTGATTACAAAACACTAAACGGTTTCTAATTCGGCCGCCGATAAGGCCTTCAATTAGCAGTTTAAACATATAAATTCAAACAGATAATCAATCAATCAGATAGATGCAGTGTGCAATTCAATTTATAAACTTATTCAATTTCAGTTTCGATTTCAATCAGTCCATTCAGTACTTCAGTTAATTCAATTATCAGTCATTATCAGTTCAGTTTGGCAGTAATCAGTAGCTAATTCAGTAGTTTATCGGTAATCAGTACGAGGGTTGTCACAGGGATTAAGGAAAATAGTAGTAATATGCCACTTGTCATATTTGACCATGTACTTGGGGCCTCACCATCCAATAGAACTTTTCATGTCCATGAAAGAATTTTGTAATTGGTCCCTTGCTATGCACTAGGGATAGATGAGGCTATATATAAGTTATCTGGACATTCTTTGTAACACTAGATATATAGTCCTTTAGTTTTTGTTTTTTTTTTTTTCTCTCTAATTATATGAAATTAAAAATAAGAATTGGTGTTTGGTGCATGGACCCAAATCCCATGGTGCATTGATCAAACATGTGGGACAGGCAAATCTTAAAACCATCTTGGCTGTCTCTCAAATATTACTAACAAACTTTATGCTTTGGGAATTTGGCTCATTTCGTCCAATGGTTAAAGTTTAATGCAAAGAAGGGTTGGCAAATTACTTTTGGTTGTTCTAACCAAGCTTTTATTTACTTACTCCATCCTTGACCTTAGATCCCTAATTATCAATTTTGTTATATGTCTTGTCCCCAAATGAGATAGATTTTGATTTTATCATTCCAATCCAAAGTTAAAAGTTTACAGGAACTAATAATCAAGCCCATGCTCAACAAGATATTGCAATGTGCATGAACATGTCCATATACATTTTTGATTAAATGCATGCATGCCGATAGATCTGCCTAATCTTGCAATATGATAGGGGGGTTCTTAACAATCCTTTTGTTTTGGAGTTATAGAGTTGCAAGGCTGCCACTTTTGGTGCCAACATGTTTCAACCCAATTTTTCATTATTGGAGGCAAATCCATGTATGTAGCAAGGATATATAAAAT
This sequence comes from Camellia granthamiana, assembly GCA_036172215.1. Lineage (NCBI taxonomy): Eukaryota > Viridiplantae > Streptophyta > Magnoliopsida > Ericales > Theaceae > Camellia > Camellia granthamiana. Next base: position 2,703,815 of record CM069908.1, on the reverse strand, counting down.
AAGAACCACTGTGTTACAAATAAAGAAACAAAAGATATCAACTTTACATAAACATAAATAGATAAAAATGTAAGAAGATTTATGTGTAGGTTCTAATAGGTGAATTTATTGTTTAGTAGGTCTTATAATAATTAATGATATTTTTCATCAAATATTATTAAAATAACGTCACTAATTATTAATTTTCAGCGATAGTTTGAAAATTTTATCATAAAAAATGCTACTAATTATAAGTTTTAGCGACAGTTTAAAAAATTATAATAAAAAAACGTTATTAATTTTCAACCTTTAGCGACAGTTTAAAAAATTCATTATAAAAAAGTCACTAATTATAAGTTTTAGTAACAATTTATAAAAGTTGTGACAAAAATGGTTACTAATTGTCAATTTTTAGCTACATATGCAAAAAATTGTCACAAAAAATATTTTTTGCAACGATTTTACTAACACTTATTTTCAATAGGACTTGATGAGAATGAAATCAAACTATTGGGACCTATTGGTAGCTTACCCTTACCAATACGTCTTAATAGTTTGACTTAATTATCAAAAATTGTCGCTAAAAATAATTTTTTGTAATATTTTTTGCATATGTCGCGAAAAATTGACAATTAGTGAATTTTTTTTTTGTCACGGTTTTTATAAATTGTCGTTAAAACTTACAATTAGTGATATTTTTCTGTGACGAATTTTTTAAACTGTTACTGAAAGTTGAAAATTAGTGATTTTTTTTGTGAAGATTTTTTTAAGCTATCGCTAAAACTTATAATAAGACACTTTTTGCGATAAAATTTTTCAAATTGCAGCTGAAAATTACGTTTTTTAATAATGTTTGATGAAAAATATCATTAATTATCATAAGACCTATTAGATAATAAATACACCTATTAAGACCTACATATAAATCCCCCTCTGGGTAATTTACCCAAAAATTTATATGATTTGTCGATGGACTCACTTCCAAAAATATCTTGTTTATTTATGTTATCTCTATGTGTGATTTATTTATGTATTCTTAAACTTATTTCAGGTAAGGAACTTTAGACTATATTTAGGTTATGAATTTTGATAAGGATTTTAAAAAGGAAATATAAAATGTGAGCAAAATGTGAAAAATATATCAATTAATTTTTTTATATTTCTCTTTTCATTTTTTAATCACTATTAAAATTCATAATCCAAAGACAGAGTTGGAAAAATATCTCTATGTGCTTTGTACCTACAAAAGAATTATTCTAATGTGCCCTACTCCAAGGTACTTTTGCCACTAAGATTATTTTTTTGGTGCATACAAGGAATTTTTTTGAAATCTAGTACTTAAGGTTGTGTTTGAATTTTGGAATTGTATATGAAATTTTTCTGAAAAGTAGTGCAAGAAGCTATTTTTTGGGCCTTTTTTTTTTTTGCTGGTCTAGGAAAATAAGAAGAAAAATCAATAGTTCGGTTATTACATGGATGAGCACATGCAAAATGCCGTTGTCTATTGGGCCAGCTAAGAAAATGGATTAAACTAAGAAAACAACTAAATTACGCGTTTTGCAAAAACATCTACATTGGGACCCCTTTTAATTGGGCCTGAACTATATCAGCCCACAAAGAGTAACTTCAATTGTTTTGGACCTAGGCCTAGTTTTTTAAGCCTAAATCCTCTGGGCTAAAAAGCCCATATATCCTTACAACTTACAAGTCATCAAAACCCTAAAATGTTCCAGCCTGTATAAGTATAAAATGCGCATTTCTTATTACGAAAGGGCTTCGATAGTCGCTGATTAGAGAGAGAGAGAGAGAGAATGCAGATCTTCGTGAAAACCCTAACGGGGAAGACGATCACACTCGAGGTCGAATCAAGTGACACCATTGACAATGTCAAGGCTAAGATTCAAGACAAGGAAGGTATTTTCTTGAAGTTTCTGATCCGATTCTAGCATCTGATTTAACAAGTTAGGGTTTTTTCTTCTTTAATTTTCTTTTTGTACCCCATTTATTAATGAATCAAATATCGTTCAACAACTTGTTAGGTATTCCACCGGATCAGCAGCGATTGATCTTCGCCGGAAAACAGCTTGAAGATGGCCGTACTCTCGCCGACTATAATATCCAGAAAGGTATGTCATATATATATACACGTGTGTTGAGAGGGGGAGAGATGTATCTATTCGAGTCTATGATTAATTAATTTGTTTCATATGAATTTTTTGTGTAGAGTCGACTCTGCATCTGGTTCTGAGGCTTCGTGGTGGGATTATTGAGCCGTCCTTGATGGCGTTGGCCCGAAAGTACAACCAGGACAAGATGATTTGCCGAAAGTAAGCTTTATTTATTTATTTTTTATATACCAATCATTTGTATACTAGTTATTTTATATAACATTGTTTTTAGGTCATTTACAAAACTCTGCTGTATTTGAAATTGGATTAACTTGTTTGCATCACTTTCAAATTTGATTCTGAAGGCGGCCAGGGCTTAATGTTAATTCAATTAAGATGTTGTATATGTCTATTACTTTGCTTTGTCTGCTCAATTTTTTCCAGTTGTAGTCTTTAAACTTTCAAGGTAATCAGATTTAATTGTTAATGCTAAAGATTGATTGACCAAGGTTAAAATTAAGTAATAATGACATCTCCAAAACTTACTCAAATCTTTGGCTCAAACTTGTATCTCCAACCCGTGACTCAACCCTATATCATATTTAAATTTGGGTAAAATAAAAGGCTTATTTTGTTTAGTTTTCAAATCTATTTTTGAGACCTCAAAATCCGAAATTTGTTTGGTTTACAATTTTCTCAAAACTTTTTTCAACCACTTTTTCTCTTTCTCTCACATTCTAGATATCAATCAATCATTTTTTTCTCTCACCCATCTATTCAACTTAAAAAATTAAAAAAAAAAAAAAATTACAAATAATCCCAAACTACAAAACTATTTTCATAAGATACTACCAGACAAATTTTTAAATTTTGAAAACTTTCAAAAACTTATATTCAAAACCAAACCAAACAGGCTCAAAGATTTTACTCAAATTTATGCTTAAATATGAGTTTGTGCATTGGGGTGTTTCATATATAAAATAAAGCACTGAATTTTTACTTAGAGAAAAATATTTGAGCAAGAGCTGGAGATGGTCTTACACTCCTTTACTCAAACTTGTAGGCCTCGTTTGGGAACATGTTATTTTAGTAACTTTTTGGCTTTTTACGAAAAGATATGCAGAAAAGTAGATAGGTGATGTGACAACTTTTAGTAACTTTTTGACTTTTTGGCTAAAGTAGCCACTCCCCAAACGAGGCCTAAATTGAGATTTACTCAAATCAATGGAGGTCCATTTCCTTTACTCAAATTTCTATCTAATCCAAACTTGACACTGGGTCACTTTAACCCAAACTTTCCATTATTCTCCTTTACTCCAACCCATAGCTTCAACCCAAACTTGACACTTCTACTCAAATTTGAGTTGAGTGAGCTACTAGCTCCCACATTTTTTTCTTTGGACCCCTGCTTAAATATGATGAAATCACTTTTTTTTTAGCACTTGGTGGTTGTTTGGGATGTGGGTTTGGGACTAATTTAGCCAATAAAGACAAAACAATCTATTTTCGCTAATAAGACAAAATGTTGTATCTAAACCATAATCATTTCATTTTTTCTCTCACAATCATCAAATCAATTACAAAAAAAAGCCAATCATTATCCCAAACACAATTTTTTTAACCAGCCTCAAATAGCCAAATAGTAAAAAAAATCAAGCTAAAAAAACTCATCCCAAACGAAGTCTATTTTACCCTCATTTCTAATCTTTGAAATCCTAATTCTAGCCGCAAACTCCACCTCCAATTTCTAACATAGGCACCCTTGATAGCCCACCAACTCTTAGCCCTTTATCACTCTCCCCGTTACTATCTTCTTCCCTTCTTATCCTTCTTCCCTGCTTGCAAATTCTCTCCTCCATGATTTCTCTCTCGCTCTCCCTCTATAGAGGTTCAGTGGATGAGTGAGAGGAGGTGGTGGGGGATTTCAAGGGAGTAAAAGTGGCGGGGAGTAGGGACTGGGAGTGTCAAGGGTGGTGGTTGTGTTGGAGAGGGGCGAAGGGCTGGTGGTTTTAGCCACACAGGTGTTGAGTGGTGGTTATGGTGGTGTGGAATTAGGGTTAGGGTTTGAAAGGTTAGGAATTGGGATAAAATTGGAATTTAATGATAGAGTTTCATAACAATTGAAGGTTACATGTAACCCAAAAGCATCACAGAATAAACTTGAACTGCAGTGTATTTATTTCACTAACATACACATATTTGGATACATTAGATAGAGAGAGGAGATATGAATTGGGAGAAATCCTTGAGCTCACCAGGAACCTTGGGGTGGAAGCCCTAGATCTGGTTCAAAAATCTTTCCACTCTTTGATTCCAACATATGTAGACTTGAGATTTACTCATTTTGTTTCCCCCAAATCTAGTGAGACTTAAATGTTGACTCAAACTTTTGAAGTCTCAAATTTACAATCATACTATTGCTAAAGCTTTTACTCAAATTTTTGCTGAAATATGATTTGTCCATTGTAGTGCCTCATATGTAAACGAAAGATTTACTCAAACTTATACTAAATTGAGTTCAACTAAATCAAGGGAGATCCGTCTCTTTTACTCAAATTTATGTCTAACCCAAACTTGACACTTAGTCTCTTTTACTCAAATTTGAGTTGAGCTCTATTAATAGCCCCCACCTATTTCCTTTGGAACAAACCCCCCCCCCCCCCCCCCCCCCCCCCCACCCCCCACCCACCCACCCACAACAACAACCAATTAATTTGAAATTATTATTTTTTTCTTTGAACACTCACCTTAATCCCAATTCTACTCTCATATCTAATCTTTGAAATCCTAACCCCAGCAACAAACTCCACCTCTAGTTGATGAGACATGCACCTTTGACAGCCCACCCCCACTAACCCCTAGCTGCTTCTATCACTCCCCTACTGTCAAGTGTCCTTCCCTTCTTTTCTCTGCCTGCAAAAACTCTCTGTCCCTCTCTCTTTCACAATTTCTCTCTTTCCCTCTATAGAGGATTGGTAGCGGAGTCAGAGGGGGTGGGGGCTGTAGGCGGAGGTAAGGTTGTAGTGAGTGTGTGTGTTGGGTGGGTTGGGGGGGGGGGGGGGGGGGGGTTGGTTGGTGTGTTAGGGAGTAGTGAACGGCTGGTGGTGTTGGTCGAAGGTGGTGAGTGGTAGTTGGGGAGGTGTAGAATTAGGGTTAGGGTTTAAAATGTTAGAAATGGGGATATTATTGGAATTTAATGATCAGAGTAAAATTGTAATAAAAAAAAATTATGAAGAGGTAGGGTTCAAAGAAAGTTGGGTGCTATTGACAACACTTTTTGAGTTTATCTATTAGAGTATTTCATATCAAATGAAGCTATTTATATACACCTTGAATTTATATACATTTGATACATATCATATCTACGTATCTTGAATTTATATTCATATACATAGTAAATATATAAAATAAAATATTTTTTTCCATATATTGGTTGTGTTCGTGTCCTAACTTTCTGAGAATAGTTGTGGACCTTGTCTGTGTACAATAATTTCAATGCGTCATTTACAAGATCAAATCCATAATATTGGAGACTTCACCAAGACTTTGGTGACACTTCTTGAACCATTTGAACATGTCCTATTTGATTAATCTCTTCATAATAACAATGTTTTGTATTTATTAGAGCATAACTTACACACTTTAAATATGTTTTGAAACATCTATCATATAAATACGTCATATGTGTGTATTACAATGTTCTAAATTGTTTTGCATTCTTTAGAATGTAATTGTTACGCTAATGATATTTTGATGTTTAAGTTACGAAATATATGGCTTTTTAATGTAATTACTGTTGAGTTGCATATGTTTCATTATCTTCGAATAAATTAATCATATGTGACGTAATAAATTTGTGAAAATATAAGATTTTATTGTGTCCCAAGTATCGTGTCTCACATATTTAGAAAATCAATGTGTTAGCGTGTCCATGTCACGTCGTGCATTGCGTTTTTGTGCTACTTGGATGTAACCCAAAAGTATCACATAATAAACATAAACTGCAGTGTATTTAGTTCACTGACATACATATATTTTGGATACATTGGATTTTGAGAGAAGATATGAAATGGGAGAAATCCTTGAGTTCACCAGGAGCTTTGGGGAAGCTCTAGAACCTATGTTACATACGGGTATCGGGTGCGGGTGTGTATCTAAGGGTCGGACACTTCAAAATTAAAAATTAAGGAAATGTGGATATGTATCCAAATTTGGATACGGGTACGGGAATACATTAAATAGTTTGTTTTAAAAAAAATATATTTATTATATGAAGATGAGTTATATTATATAAATAACAAATAAAAATTATTTTAGATATAAAATAAATTATATTATTTATGATATATTGTATTATATAATTTTTTTGGATGAATAATATTATATATTATTATATTAATGTAATTTATACTATATATGTTAATATAAATGTAATATGAATAATGGATGAATAATATTTTATGATATGAATAATATTATATTTGAATAAAAAAAAAGAATAATATTATATTATTATATTATGAGATTTATATTATCTACTAATATTATATAATAATAAATATATTATTATTATATACCAATATATTATTATCTATTAATATATTATATTATTATATTATCTACTAATATTATATACTAATAGAGGGAGATCGAAGAGAAGAAAGAAGTCGGCGACCGAGAGAGAGAGAAGGGAGATCGAGAGACGAGAGGAGAGGAAGAGAGATCGACATATCGAGAGACGAGAGACGAGAGAGAAGACAGAGGAGATCGAGAAACGAGAGAGACTAGGAAGCATAGATACGGATACGAGATACGGAAACGACACGATACGGATACGGCGATACGACAAAAACTAAAAAAATAGGATACGGGTACGGCTAGGATACGCTTGTGAAAAATATATTTTTTAAAATTATTAATAGTGAGTTACACATAATCTAAAGAACGTTGAGAAATCACAATGTAATTTTATAATGCAAAATACTAACCTTTAAGAATTTTGTATTAATTTAAGCTAGTAGCTTGTTTGCTTTTTAAATTTTTAATAGGCCTTTCAAATATTTCATTTCAATATCAAGTTTAATATATTTATATTACAATAATAGAACAATTCACAACTTGTCCCTGTACTCTTTCCTTTGACATTAGTGAAAAATATTGTATTCAAATTTACTTGCTTATTGATTTATTGATATTTAATTTTACCATTGTTATATTCTCTTGTTAATTCTTACTTTTTATGCAGTTATAGCGGACATGCATGAAATAATTAGGATATATTAATTTGATACATTCTATTATTTAACTCACTATGCTCTTCTTATCGAAGAACTTAACAAAGTATTAGAAAAATATTCTTATATTTATACTTGCAATTATATAATATTATATTACTATGCAAGAAATGTTACAATTCTAATTTCATCAAACAAGTAAACATGACTTGGAGTATCCGATACTTCAAAATTAAGTATCCGATACTCCAAAATTAATGAAAAAATAATTAAGAAGTATCCGATACTTTTAATAAGTATCTGATACGTATCCGCGAGTATCCAAGAAGTATCGGTATCCGATACGGATACGATACGGATACGTCACCCTATTTGAAGTATCCGTGCTTCATAGGAGAGAGAAGACAGAGCAGGAGATGGAGATCGAGCATGTCGAAGCAGTCGAAGCAGCGACCGATGTCTTCACCATTTCGACAGGTGACCAGGTTCTCTCTTTCTCTCCCTCTTTCATCTCTTTTGCTGTCTGTAAAGAGCCGTGTCCGAGAGAGAACACGCGAATCCGACACAGATCCCACACCCGCACCCGTGTCGTGTCGACACGGGTACTTCACCCCAAAGTGCCGAGTCCATGTAACACAGTCTAGAACTTCTTTGAGCCTTGATGAATTGGAAGTTCATAACTGCTGTATATTTTCATTAATTTGAGGCCAAACTTGGTGTCTATGGGTACTTCAAATGTAGTAGCTACCACATTGACTTTTGACTTTTGATTTTAGGAGGGTACATTCTTTGTAGTAATGACAATTTTTGTTTCTGATTAACCAATTAGTTGACATGTTTCAGGTGCTATGCTCGCCTGCATCCACGTGCCGTTAACTGCAGGAAGAAAAAGTGTGGACACAGCAACCAGGTGCTTGTACTGCCTTTATTTCATTTTTATTTTGACTTGTACCATTTTTTGTTTGTCAATCAAGATTGATTCCTCTCTCGTTTGACCTTGTATGCTAATTAGTTTTGGTATTTGAAATGCAGTTGAGGCCAAAGAAGAAGATCAAGTAGATATCTGATTTGATGGTTCTATCAGCTAGTTGTAGTTTGATGTGCCCTGTGTCAACTTCAGTGCTAGTAGGGATTTATAGTTTTGGAACTCATGTCAGATTGTAGTGGCTACAATGGACCACAACTATTTTTTGTTTCTTAAGAAGTTTTAATTTATGTAATTCTTGTCATTTAGATTGCACTTTAGTTTTTTTGTGGTTCAACCAAGGGGCATATTGTTGTCGTCATTTCATTTTAACCCGAAAGTAAATTACACATTATATGCTTTAGCTTGGAAAATTTAGGTTGCATCTAGTTAATTTACATATTGGATTATGTTTTTTGAAGATTTAGGTTATTTACCATCCGTGAGGGCTAATAAATTTGGGGTTTAAAGTCAATTTGGTTGATGGGTATTATTTTTTTACAATTGTTTTTCCGCAAGTTTGATATCATTAAGGGTTTGATATCATTAAGGTACGATGTGGTGGTTAATATTTGGCAGATGGGAATGTCAAGCCTCAGATGCTTGGCTGAAGCTCATTCTAGAATGTTTTAATTGCTATGTATTGTTGTTTAGAAGTTTAAGATGTCTACATTTCCACTTTGGGTGAGATGGCTTCTATCGTGTGACACACAGATGGGGCTTGAGATACGCATTACCGACTGCTCTAATTGACTCGTGAGAATGCTCTTGCAATGAGCAAATAATAGGTATTTGTACATTGCAACAATGTAACCAAGAAGTAGAATTGTAAATGAATTGAGTTATTCATGAATAATTCAAGCTTGGCTCGTTTAAAGTTTATTTAAATTGGACTCGTTTACTAAATGAACGAGCTTGAGTTTGATTTTTAGGCTCGTTTATTAATTGAGCAGACGCTTAGCTCTAAGTTCGGTCTAGCAAGACTCGTGAACATAAAGATAAATAAATTAATATTTATTTTTATAATATATTAAATAATTTTTTAATAATCAATTTTATTTTTTTATTTATGTTTGGTATGTGTAAATTTATATATTTGATTGATGAAATTTATTATCAATATAAGTATTATCATATATTTTATTTATAATTTTGTATTTTTTTTTATCTCAATAAATAAATAAATTTAAATTTAATTTTTTCTTCAAGGTCGAGCTCAAACTCGGTTCGTTTATGTAATTGAGTGAGCTCAAGCCGAGTTCGAGTTAGACAAATATTTAACGAGTTAAGTTCGAACTTGATTTTTTAAGCTTGACTAGAGCTCAACTAATTCTTAATAAACAAATTTAAACATTTAAAAGTTTGACTTGGCTCATTTCAAACTTGCACTCTCGAACTTGTCTAGGCTAGGGTGCAGGATCAGGGGATCCTTCTTGGGTCGAGATCGTTCTTGGGTCGGTGCCTTAGTTGTGGGATGTTTGTTCCATTGTATGGATCTTCGTGGTCAATTTTATGAGTGAATTCTGGAACTGCAACAAAACTAGCTAGTTCAATATGTGATTCTGACTCGTGTGAATTGGTATGTCAAACCTACAATCATTTTTATTGACTTGTGTTTATGTCGACGTGGCCTGATGAAAATGAAGCGGCATATTATTAGGATGGCAGCTGGGTTATAGAGATGGAGGATTAGACTTCTCACTACAATTATTTATTTTCCTTTCTATTTTCATTTAACCTTCTTTTTTGTTTTCTCGTTTAGTTAATCAAACCTACTGTAAAACAAAATGAGCTTCTTTATTATACAAACAGATTAAATTTAAACACATTTTAAAATTTGTTATGTTTTGACTTGTTTTTAAATCAAAAATTTGAGCAAATTACTATTTAGTTGAATAAACGTATATACATATTATATAAAAAAAAAATCTAATTATTTAGGCTCGACTCTGATTCGATTCACTAAAAAAACCTTTCAAGATCAGGTTGGTACATAAACAAACTTAGTTTAAAAAACATGATAATTTTAATTTTTCATAAAATATTATATTCCAAGGGTAATAAAATTCTTGTTGACATTTTTCTTTTTTTTTCTTTTTTTTTTTACTTTTTGAGAACAGAAATTCTTGTTGACATTAATTACTAACATGATGAGCAAAGCATTACCTGGATTAAATGTTTTTTTGGTTGACAAAAAAGTGAAAACTTGAATTGTCAAATTAGAGGGTAAGGATTGAGTGTGCGTGACGACCTAATTAAATTTTCAAAAGAGAACAAAAACTAAACTAACTTGATTTGATTTGCTTTTGCTTGATTGCATTCTCATAGTCGTTTTTGTTTTAGCTTTCTATCTTTTCTGCGTGGGTTTTTCTTAGTAAGAGTATCTTCTTTCTCGATTTAAGGCACCAAATTGACTTGTTGAGACATAAAAGACATGCACTAAAGAAAGGTTGCTTACCCATAATTCCTACTTTTCAACTACTCCTTCCCCACCTCTCTTTTTCTCAAGGTTTGAGAGAGAGAGAGAGAGAGAGAGAGAGAGAGGCAGGTGACTAGGCTGAGGCTCGACAAATAATAGAGACAAAGTCAAGTAATCATTTTTTCTTTTTTGTTCTAATTTTATGATGAAAAATATTTGAGACTCAAAATGAATATAATTAATTGATGTAATTTTGTAAAAAAAAATTTATGAGTTTTTAATATTATTATTATTATTATTGAATATACTTATGGGTTGGTTTGGGAAGTAAATTGACTTTTTAACTTTTTGATTTTTTTTGACTATTTTAGCCTGGACTTTTAACTTGGTTTGGAAAGAACTTTTTGATTTTTTTAACTTTTTTTTTGTGAGAAAAAAGTATAATAATTATGGATTGAATGTGATATTTTATTTATTATGATTAAAATAATCTATTTTATTTTTTATAACTATTTTAGTCACAAATTATCTTCCCAAGGACCCCTAGAACCATATTGATAATTGTTATCTAATTAAAAAAACCTTCCATATGGGTCTTTTCTTTGAAATATAAATAGAAAATGAAAATTGGAGTTTGGGAAATAGAGGGGGATTTGACATATTACGTGGTGTCGTTACTTTCTCTTTCAAATGCACAAATTTCCAAGATTGTAAAGCGTTGAAATCTGGAGCTAGTGTCGTCCTCTCCATTTGTCACCTCTCTACATTTTATGCACTGTGCATATTATATATATATATAGAGAGAGAGAGAAAGAGAGAGAGAGAGAGGGTGGAGCATCATGGCAGCACATCTTCCGGGCACTCTCTCACTGTACAGAAATGTTGCATTAAAAAATTGTCCATTGAGAATTCTCTTCATTTTTATTATCATTATTATTTTTTTTTATGAAGTACTAATAAATCTTAAAAAGTAATTTTATAAGCTGTTTGCTCTGTTCATTTTTTATGGGTCAAAAAGTTTTAGATCTTGTTTAACATCCTCTAAAAATGTTAAAAGATCAAAAAAAATTCTATCTTATTTAAGTTATATCATCTTATTTAAGTCACATTATATCTCTATCAAATCACTTCAAACCCAATTCATATTTTATAAAAAGTCAAAAAATACACTTATTTAAAACATCTCAAATAACCCCTTAATTTAGTATGAATTATATAAATGGTCAAAATATTAGTTTTTTCATAATGTTAAAATTACTAAATGTAACACTTCAAAAAAAAAAATTTAGTTTACATTTTCTAACCGTGACAATCGAATGCAACACTAAAAAACAGTAATACTCTAATGTAATACACTAAAAAAATTAATGTACTTTTTTCAAATATAACACTCCAATCAATATAACACACAAAAACTTCTTATCCAAATGTAACACTCCAATATAGCACGCTAAAAAAATTTCTTACTGTACTTTTCCTAAATGTAACACTCCAATAATATAATACTAAAAAATTCTTTAATATACTTTTCTCACGTAATAATGTAACATTCTAAAAAAATTCCTTAGTATATTTTTTTTCAAAACATAATATTCCAATCAATGTAACATACAAACTCTTTAATGTACTTTTCCTAAACATAACACTATAATATAACACATTCAAAAATTTATTAGTGTACTTTTTCTAAACGTAACAACGTAATATTCTAAAAAAACTCATTAGTGTATTTTTTTTTTCTAAACGTAATACTCCAATTAATGTAACACACAAAAACTCTCTAGTGTATTTTTTCTAACATAATACCCTAATGTTACACCAGAAAATCACACTACGGTTCTGTTTGTAAGGATTTTCAAATCCTGATTCTACACCCACATTGGAACACCATGTTTGGATAGAGTTTTGAAACTAGTTTTCCACAACAAATACAAAACTCTGCAGAAAACTCTCAGTAAAGCGTGATTTTCGGAAAAAAAATTTGAAATTTGGCCTAATCGGTCGTCTCACCGGATGTCCCACCGAACATTCCATCGGACATTAAATATCAAATGTCACATCAAAAATTTCCTACTCAATTCAAAACTCTTTTCAAAACTCTTTCACCAAACAAATTTTCCACACTCAAATCATAATTCCAAAACTCACAAACTCAAAATATAACTCATACTCTCAAATCATAGTTAGAAAGCTCTACCAAACGCAACTGTAGATTTTCACACTCGACAACCAATACTTCAACAAACAATTCCTCCAAAAAGAATTTTTCACACCTCACTTTTCCATTCTCATTCCAAAAATAAATTAGAAAATTAGAAAAATGAATCATAAAAAGACATTCACTTAAAGTCAAATGGCACCAAATCAAATAAATACAACTTTCTAAAATAAAAAGGACTAATTGGTTTATAAGAAAACTTTTAGACTAAATGGATCAACATTCCCTCATATAGGATTTATGGATAAATTTTTCTTTTTTAAAAATAAATTTGATAAATTATATTAAAAGAAGAAAATGTCAAAAAAATTAAAACTCAATATGCGTTTTATTTATGTTTTTCATATATTTTTCAATGCAATTTTTTGACATCTATTGCGGCAAACTTAATACAGATATTGGTTTAACAATCCTCATGAAAATTAGAAGGGAAATTACTTATCAATGAGATTATCAAAATATTATTAAAAAATTATTAATTGTTTTTTATAATTTTAATTATTAATGTGTATAAATTTACTATTTATGTGTAATTTTTTTAATAAAAAAATTGACGCTGAATTGAAATTCTTTCAAAAATTACATAACTTTAATGTACATGTGGCTATAGCAATTTGCAACAGTATTTCAGGCTGACAATTGTGGTCTCCAACTTGCTCTAGCTTCTACTTTGATTCCATGCATGTCTGCAACTGTTAAAAAAAAAAAAAAAAAACTGTATGTCTCTTGGGGTCTGTGGAAAGGAAGACAATTGACATTTGAGACTTTTCCAAAGTAGGGATTACTGTTAAAGCCATAAAGAATCAATTTACTGGCAACTAGGTGGGAGTAGTTTCGTCTTGTAATTTAGAAATCAGAAATCATACATTTTTTTAAGGGTAAATTACAAACATCCTCTCGAAATTTGGTAAAAATATAAATTTTTTTCTGAAGTTTGAGAGATTATAAATTGTCCCTTGAAGGTTAAATTTGCATAACAAATTAGGAAAGAATTTGTATGAAAATAAAAACCTCAAGGGACAATTTGTTATGGAAATATAAACCTCAGGGGGCGGGATGTAATTTCTCAAACCTCAGGAGAATCTGTATTTTCACCAAATCTTGAGGGAGGTATTTGTAATTTGCCTTTTTTTTTTTTTTTAATTTTAGAGTTTTAGATAGAGTTTTAATGATTTGACAATATAAAAAAAAACACAAAATACAAATATTATATCATTGTGAGACCCACATAACATTAGAGCTCCACAATTAAAACTCTCAGGGCTCGTTTGGTTTGTGTTTGGGAAAAAAATTTCAGAAATTTTTTTCAAAAACAAGTTTCAGAAATTTTCTCTACCAAACAAATTTTCCCAAAAAAATTTCCCAAAACACACAAACCAAACAACTTTTCCAAACAAACCTCTCTCACACACACATCAAATCAATCACTTTTTCCAAAACTCTCTCTCAAAACAATTTTCCAAAACAAATTTCCCAAAAAACCAAACCAAACATGTTTTCGTACTTTTTTTTTCAGAAACATGTTTCTGAAACACAAACCAAACAAGCCCTCAATCTTTTTTCTTTAAAAATTATAAAAGCACTCCTACTCTATTCAATTTTAACATGGTAAATTATAAATATAATTTTTAAAATTTATTTAAAATATAAATTATTCTCTATAATTTTAGAAATTATATCTTACTCCTTTAAGTTTTTAATCGCATAACAAATGATCTATTTTATTAATAAATTATCAAGTTAATTAACAATTTTTAATGATATTATAAATATATTTTAATTAATAATTCAAATATTTTATTGTTGTATAGAAGAATGATTAGGAATTTTATTTATTTATTTCTAATTTTGTTAATTAAAAAATTATAACAATGAAGTATTTGTAATTTTTAAAATTACAAGCGACAATTCGTATTTTAAATAAATTTTAAAAAGTGTTTTCGTAATTTATCAATTTTCACAACTCAAATTGGACATGTGTTGTTGCAATTAATGGGTTGTATTGCTTCTTTATTTTGGGATTTCGGAATTTTTTGCTCTTAGATTTTGTTTATAAATTAGTAGTTTTTAGTTTGGATTGAGCCGCAGGAAACAAGCCCAATATGTTAAAAATGGAAAATTATTAAATATTCTTGAAATATCATTTGTTTATACTTTCTAACCAATCATCATTTAATGTATTTTCATATTCTTCAATCACCCAACACAATACCTATCTTCTCTACTAATCATAATATTATAAAATACCACGTATTCATATTTCAAAATTACTAAATAATTATCCTTAATCTCACTGTAATGTATCACTTGATAAATTTCATATATTTTTATATCTTTCATATAAGACCCATTATTTTATATGTTAGTCCCACCATAAGACATATAAAAATACCAAGGCTGGTCAAATTTCTCGTAAAATATGTCTGTGTGTGTCAATTTTCGACCACACTGCCAACTCAGTATTCAGCTGGAAAGCACTGACAGAATAGATGGCACTTGACTAACCTGCAACAGAAAGAGAAGATTCCGGCGGTGGTTCGTCCACCCGGAGGCACTCTGACGATCAAGTCAGTATATCTCTCAAAGATAATCAAAAGTGCTTAACTCATTATTCATAGCATAAAAAGCATACCTTAGACCTATGGAGGTGTCTCACTTTTATAGCCAACACAATCCTAATCCCAATAGAAGCCTAACTTCAATGGACTCAGGATTACTGTTAATCTTGGACTCCCAGTAGGATTAGGATAAACTCTCTAAAAGTTTTATCTTTACCCAAACTGACGTCTTCTCCCATTCTAGGACTCTTGTCCTTTATCCTCTTATCCTGGATTCCGGTTTTTTCGTAGATAACCTCAGCCTAGCCGAGATCATCTCGGCGTTATGACCAGGATACATGGCACCCCAGCTGGCACTTCGTTGCCACCTCGGCCACGTGTTCGTCATTCAAAAATTATGTCCCCACAACTGCCCCTTAGGTTCTATTACCTCGGCATCCTGAGGTGATGGAACCTATATCATTCATTCCTTTAATCATGACCCTAGTTTAACTTCAGCTTGTAAATTTTTAAAATTTCAACAAGTGTTAAATATGACCTCGATTTTTTAAAATTTCAACAAGTGTTAAATATGACCTCGGTTTAACTTCAACTTGTAAACTTTTCTCAAGTTTCAACAAGTGTTAAACATCATCTCGGTTTAATTTCAACTTGTAAACTTTTCTCAAGTTTCAACAAGTGTTAAACATCATCTCGGTTTAACTTCGATTACGGTTTAACTTCAACTTGTAAACTTTTCTCAAGTTTCAACAAGTGTTAAACGTAATCTCGGTTTTAACTTCAACTTGTATACTTTTCTCAAGTTTCAACAAGTGTTAAACATAATCTCAGTAAACTCTTCTCTTCTCGGACTTAATCATCTTAGGCCGAGATCTTGTCTTCTGGGATCTGGGATCCGAGATCTGGAATCCGAGATCGGCTTACTTGGACTGAGCTCTTGTCTTCTCATATCCAATGTTATCTCGGCTTTGCTACGGCGAACCATTTCTCTTCTTTGGTTTGGACGCCTTTGTCCCTGGTGTGTCCTCTTCGGCTCTGGCATACTTTTCTATCCTGGCCATCATCTCTTCCATGCTTTTTGGCAATGTTTTTGCCAGTGATTTCGAAGTAGGCAGTCATCCTTCAAGCCACTTTTAAACAACACGACCGCCACCTCTTGGTTGTATCCTGGTATTCAGTTGAATACCTCATAATACCTTTTGGCATAGGCCCTAAGGCTTTCATTCTCCCCGATCTTCAGGGCCATTAGGGCGTCCACCCTCAATGGCTGTAGCTTGTTTGTTACGAACCTGGCCACAAACATCTCGGCTAGACCTTTCTAGGTTTTCATAGTTCCTCTCGGTAACTTGTGAAACCAATCTGATGCAATTTCTCCGAAGGATGAGGGGAACACCTTGCAGAGTAACGGCTCGTTCTCGGTATACAATGCCATCGAGCTCAGGTACAAGCCGACGTGAAAGTTCGGGTCTGACTTACCGTCGTATATTTGGAACCTTGGCATACTGAACCTTTTCGGGGGCCTCAAATTTGTCCAATTCTATCGAAAATGGTGTCCTCGGCTTAACAGGTGAGGTCACCTCGGCATCTTGTCGCTTTCTCTGGAGGTAATCCCTCAGATCCTCCTTGGTTCGTCTAGGAGCTCGGCTATCTCCGGATTTCAGCCTCTTTGGTGCACTACTTCCTGTGTCATTGCGAGTCCTTTTGGACCTCCCTCCATTGGTCGCGTCGAAACAAAGGTCCTTTCCCTAAACATGCCGATGTTCTTTGGAGTCAGCTTCCTTGGTGCGATGCGTCCTCTGTGAATCTCCCCTTCTTGATTCTCCTTGTCCGACCTCCCTTGAAGGCTGGTGAGAATGTTCCTTGGTCTTATCGTGCCGAGGAGTCGTAGGAGTTGTCTTCTGTCTCCCTGCCTGGGCATCTTTCTTGGCTGCTGGAATCGGCGTATCTTGTGACGGGAATGGTGGCTGCATGACGTTGTTCTGTATCATGAAATTGACAACCGTTTGCAGGTCCGCCAATTTGTTCGCCATTCCTTTCATCTTGTCGTCTCTTCATAAGTATCTTTCTTTCCATACCTGGAGATCGTCCTCGTTATAATACTCGCTTTGGTCTGATTTCTTCGGCACGTCGCCCTCTTGGGCGACGTCCTCTTCTCCGTGATTCTTATCACGAGTTTCTTTGTTGTAGTTGTCTTCTTCGGCGCCAAGGTCAATATGTTTCCCACTCACAGTAGGGGGTGTCGTCCCCAATCTTCTTTTTCTGTCATTCGTTGGCCATCTATTCTTTTTTCGTTCCCACAGATGGCGCCAAATTGTGTGTGTCAATTTCCGACCACACTGCCAACTCAGTATTCAGCTGGAGAGCACTGACAGAATAGATGGCACCTGACTGACCTGCAACAGAAAGAGAAGATTCCGGCGGTGGTTCGTCCATCCGGCGGCACTTCGACAATCAAGTCAGTATATCTCTCAAAGATAATCAAAAGTGTTTAACTCACTATTCAGAGCATAAAAAGTATACCTTAGACCCATGGGGGTGTCTCCCTTTTATAGCCAACACAATCCTAGTCCCAATAGAAGCCTAACTTCAATGGATTTGAGATTACTGTTAATCTTGGACTCCCAGTAGGATTAGGATAAACTCTCTAAGAGTTTTATTTTTACCCAAACTGAAGTCTTCTTCCATTCTAGGACTCTTGTCCCTTATCCGCTTATCCCGGATTCTGGTTTCTTTGTAAATAACCTCGGCCTAGCCGAGATCATCTCGGCGTCATGATCAGGACACATGGCACCCCGGCTGGCACTTCGTTGCCACCTCAGCCACATGTTCGTCATTCAAAAATTATGTCCCCACAATGTCTATAACTGAACTTGGGGTTAAACTTGGGGTTAAACTTTAACAATACTAAAATATTTAATGATTCAATAGCTTAATGGCTAGCTGTTAATATTTACCAATGTTTTGATGGTACAAATGCTAATTCTTATATTTTTCTCACACAGTACTAAATAAAAATATTATAGGTTGGTCCCATCATAAAAAGCAGGATAAGTTACCAATATACTTTTTGAGATTTGTTTAAAGTATAGATTGTTTCTTGTGATTTGAAAAATTATAAATATCTCTTTGTTAATTTTTTTTATTTAACAGAATTAACTAAAAAAATAAAATTTATAATTGCTCTCCCATACAAAATAAAATTACATAAATTATTAATTAAAACATATTTATAACATTATTAAAAATTGTTAATTAACTTGATGATTTATTAATAAAAGGGGTGATTTGTTATGAAATTAAAAACCTCAGAGGGTGGAATGTAATTTTCAAAACTATAGGGGATGATTCATATTTTAATCAAAATCAGGGGATATATTTGTAATTTACTCTAAAAAGTATATAAATAATAATAAAAAAAAAAACTTGTCAAATTTTAGTCATAGTTAAACTTTGTGGCTTTGTTTGGGATGCCCATTGGGGCTAATTTAGTCATATAAGATAAAATAGACTATTTTAGTTAAATAGGACAAAATATTACATTTAATCCATAATTATTTCTTTTTTTTTTCTTACAAAAGTCAAAAAGTCTATCCCAAATGAAAATTCTTATCCCTAAGTTAAAATAGTTAAAAAGTTAAAAAGTTAACCTATAATCCAAACGAAGGCCGTATCAAATTTGATATAAAAATTAACAATGCTAAAATATAACTCATGCTAAAATGTAGCAAGTAATGGAGAAGCTCTAAGATTCACAATTGTTTCTGAAGTTGTTAAGTATTTGTAAAAGAGTACACAAATTTATCCAAAAAAATAGTAAATTATTTGGATTTATTCATATTATAAAAAAGTCAAATATAAACCACACTATTTTTTCAAGTAAAATTTAAAATACTTTTTTAAATGCCCATAATTATTGAAATATAACAGATATAAATCTTATCTCTGTCATGCATTAAAAGTTCCTAGCCTTCATTACCATGGCTAGAACTGGACCACAAGACCGACTGGTAGTTGATAAGGAAATCATTATAGAAGCGGTTGGGGACAATGCCATTGTCATACATACATGACATATCATGTTTGATTGACTAACTCATTTGGATTATTCAATTGATTCGTGCCCTCTGGCAAGGGGCATTACTCTAATTATTTCAATTGGTAGGTCACATCTGGCCAGTACTGCAATATGTTTGTTTTTGTTTTTGTTTTTATTTTTATTTGTCTCAACTTGAATTTAATTTGGGTTCATTACAAGAATTTTGGTTCATATATACGCATATTTGGTATGAGATTTTGTTATTATTACATATAAAGACATTGAATAAAAAAAAGACAATTTTTTTTTCTTTTTTTATTTATTTATTTAAAACACACACTGAATCAACATTAATAAATGTAGGTTGGACTCATTGTTTTTGTTCTAATGGTTAAAAGAATTCTATAGAAGTACGTTTGTTGAGACTTGTAATTTGATTATTTATATTTCTTACTAGGAAGAATCACAAAAAATTACATGATAACACTTTTTACTATTTGTCTCTCAATGATGTTTAACAATCAAAACAATTCTCATGAAACGCTTTCATTTCTTAGAAGTGAATTCTTATTCTTACAATGCAAATAGCATTTCCTATTGATTTGTCCCTTGATCTGGACCTATTTTGATTCTTAATTATTTGTGGCAATGCTGTTCTCAAGGATTGGAATAATTGAAATAGAGAACTACTTGGGTCCTATGTAATATTTTCCTTAACGCTGTGTTTGGTTGGAGGATTTGGAGAGAGATTTGGAAACGGAAAGGGAAAATGTGTGTGAAACTAGGTGAAATGGAAGTATATTTTATTCACATTTCACCTATCTTTTCCATTTCCCTTTCCAAATCCCTTCTCAAATCACCCAACCAAACACAGCATAAATTGTGCCCTCTTTTTATGCAGCACCATATATACTTCTTAATTTGTGAGTTATTTTGGATAAATTAACCAAGGTAAAAAGAAAAACTTGGGCCT
This sequence comes from Camellia granthamiana, assembly GCA_036172215.1. Classification (NCBI taxonomy): domain Eukaryota; kingdom Viridiplantae; phylum Streptophyta; class Magnoliopsida; order Ericales; family Theaceae; genus Camellia; species Camellia granthamiana. Next base: position 2,683,326 of record CM069908.1, on the reverse strand, counting down.
TTAACTTCACGCTTCATTTGATGGAGTGGAGGTATGGCTCTTTGGTTGAGCTCTAATGTTTATCTGCCATAATCAAGATCAATGAGATACAAATACAAAAATATCTACATATTCTTACTTTGATTAAGGTTGGGAGCCAAAAATCCCTCCATCAGGCAAGTCCCTCCCACCTTACGTTGGATTCGCAATGGGAAAATTAGTTTCTAATACTTTATTAATGACTCATCAATTATTAATAAGATTTATTGATTTTTATAACAATTTCGTTAATTTATTTAGTGAGAGAACTATGAATATGAATATGTAACAATGATTGTGAACTGAATTTAATGTTTTTGACATTAGAGAGAGAGATGAAGAGCTACAGCCTACCCAAAAACACAGACAATAGTAGAAAGACTTGCGGACCCATGAATTCATGAACTGTGTCTCTAGAAGAAGAGGAAGAGAATGATAATCCAAAAGAAAAAGACTAAAAAGACCTTGTTGATGTTGTTTAGGTATTATGGGGTGTTTTGGGAAGGAAAAAAAAAAAAAAAAATTATTAACTTTTAGTTTTTTTACTCATTTTGAATCACATCACTTCTCATATTTTTTATTTACAAAAAGACAAAATAAATTTAAAAAATTAAAAATTAATTTTTTATCAACTTTCCAAAACCACAATACGATATGATACGAGGTCGCTGTGGAAATGGCCTGGCATTGGTTTTGTAGGCTTGTACAATTTGCTTTTTGAGCTGAGTTTCTGAGTCTGGGAGTCCTTTTGCTGTGTCTCTGATAATAAATGTAAATGTTGTTAGTAACTCATAATAAATGACTACTGATTCAAGATTCAAAAAAACACACCCACCAAAAATAATAATAATAATAATAATAATAATAATAATAATAGTAATAGAATAAATTACAAATGCATCTTGAGATTTACTTATAATATTAATAAAAAAAATAAAATTTTAATTATTGTTTAATATAATAATAAAAATATTTAAATTATTAATTAAAATATATTTATAATGAGACATTTTTTCATAAATTATTTTTCACCTACTTATATTCCATTTAGTTCACATTATTTTTTTATATTTCAATAAATCATGTGGGTGAGATAGTTATCAAAATATTCTTAATAATATTCATATTTACAGTGCGAATGTTCCGTGATGTGAATGTTCATGCCGTCAATGTAAATATTCACATTGTAAAATATAAATGCTCACATTACTAAATTGTTAGCCGTTCAAAAAATAGTTGTAAGAGTAAAAATGTCTATAAAATGCTTTAAATATGAAAATTATGATTTAATGGATCAAATGTTCAAATAATAGGATTTATTAGAATGCAAGAATATTTTATGAATTAATTAGGATACAAACATTTAAAAAAAGACTTTCTAATAAATTTTCCTATTTATAATATTATTAAAAATTAATAATTAATTTAAGAATAATTAATTTAAGAATTTATTAATAAAAAATATTTATTATACAATTAAAAAAATAAAGTGGCCGCATATGATTTATAGAACATATATGACAATTTATATTTTTAAAAAAAAATTGAAAATGTGTAAAATAAAAAATTAAAAAGGAGAGAAAAGAGGACGCATAAAAGTCGCCGAGGAATTGGGAAGATGAAAATCAGAAAAAATAAAACCGAAAGAAAGAGATAGACATAGGGTGTGTTGGGGAGAAATTTTTTTAGCCTTTTTAGGCTAAAATTTATAAAAAAATAAAAAAAGTTAAAATAATTAATAAAAATAAATGTCATATTAAATTTATAATTATTTTACTTTTTCTCTCATAAATAATCATCTTCTTAAATATAAAAATTTTAATCTATTAAAATAATCAAAAATTAAAATAAATTACTAAAATAACAACTTTCCATACATGCACATAATACACATAGACATATTAAACAGGTTGAATAGATTGATGGTGGATGCATAGAGTCGTGTCAATGTCATCTATTCATATACATAGATACATGCATATGTAAGGAAAAATTATTTGGTGTTCTTAGAATGATATGTCATCAATTACAACACTATTAGAGTACTCTAAAATGTTTTGAAAAGATAATTAAAAATTAATTTTTTATATTTTTTTAGAGTTTTTTATTTTTTTTATAAAAAAAATAAATTAAAAAAAAAATTAACTTTTTAACCTAATTCTCAAAATAGACTTACCAACTAATAACTTCTCTCACAATACAGATATACATATATGCACAGATAGGAAGAGAGAGAAATAAAAGAGAGATGGGGGAGAGAGAGGAGTGGACCCTAAACCTATCTGTCGGTCGTCGTCTCGATTTCTTCGCCAGAGTAAAAAGGGACGCGGCAAACGAGGACCCCTTTCTTTTCCTTTACGATTATAAATAAATGAATGTACGGAAAATTTATTGAAAACTCTCACGTTTTAAATAGTTGATTGGGGAGTTTTTATTAGGTTACCGTGTGTGATCAGTAAATTTTTTTTTAGGACATTAATTTAGACCCCTTTAAAATAATCACCCCACAATCCCCTCATATATATAGAGGTTGGGGATTGGGTGAAAAGAAAAAAAAAAAAACAAAAAAGAAAAGTGGACCAATTAAAACTAAAAGGGGTGAAGGGGATAACCTCAAAGGGAGTCTCAACCTTTACTTTTTTTTTTAAACGTGGATAGATATTGATTAGATAAATATACCTTTACTAGTTATATAGGGATGTTTGTTTTTTTTGAAATGTGTAACAAGGATGGTGTGAACTCCAATGTGACAGACATTTATGTGACACTGTAATTATGAAACAACGTGACTGGTATGATGTGACACTTTAAAATTTTTACTCATTCCTAATGTATTTTTTTCAAATGTGACAAAGTGGTAGGTATGATATGACACTCTAAAAAAAGTAAAAACTCCTTAATATACTTTTTTCAAATGTGATAACGTGGCAGATATATTGTGACACTCTAAGAAAATTAAAAATTCCTTAGTATACTTTTCTTAAATGTGACATGTGACACTTCAACGTGGCGTACCCAATTTGATTGAATTACTGCGTGTCTTTACGTCACGCGCTAAAAAACAATTAGTAAGAAATTTACATCTCACACTGCGTGTAACCCCCTCAAAAAAATACATAAAACCCATCACTTTAGACATGCATTGATAATAAGGAAATCAACCATTTCTATTCATCAAAGTAGTTCTTACAGTACTATGACATGTTAACAACAAAAGCAAATACCCTATGGGCTTACAGCTTTCGAAGTCAATACTTGGTTACACAAAAGAAGAGTACTAACTCTATACAAAATAAGCCCTTGGCTTGATATACATGTAATACAAACAAAATAATTAAAAAGAGTCTTCAACTCCCATATCCATCCAGGCTATGTCCTTGGAGGTGGCATGCTACCTGTACCTGAAAATAAGGTCCCATATAGGGTGAGCCAACGCCCAGTAAAGATATGCTAAACACAGTATGAGCAATAATTAAGACATTAGCAATTGATAAATGTTTAAATCCCATAAATCAATTCACAACCCATTTCCATTACATGACCACTAAGTCCCTGTTTCATTTCATTTCCATTTCTTATCACATTCACAATTCACAACAACGGCTCAGAACCTAGCTAACAATTTACATGAGACAGTGACTCATATTAAACGTTTCTCTTTTTACAATAGATAAGCATACTAGCTATATCAACATCTCAACAGATAAGCATACAAGCTGTATCCACATTTCAATAGATAAACATATGAGTTGTATCAACACTTCCATAGATATGCATATGAGCTATATCAACATATTAACTGACAAGCATATGAGCTGTATCAGCGGAGTCCATCCCCTATCTCCTCCCAACAACATCCGGTTTAGAGGTCCATTCCCTATCTTCCCCTAAACCGTGGAGTACATCCCCTATCTCCTCCCACACACACAACGTATATACACATAGGCCATATGCACAATCAATCAATACATAACGTTAATGTATTCTATCAACCGTCATATTCTATGACACATCCAATTGATTAGTTTTAGTTTGTCTAATCATCATGCATTGTCTACAACAATCAAAACTACCCCCCACCGGTAGCCCAAGCAGTTATTTCTAAACAGATAATAAAAGCTCCAACAGATAAATATCAATGTTTTCCAAAGTGGATGATTAACAAATCCAACTCCACCAATTCACAATATAATGAATCTATTCCATTATTTCCAACTCAATTCCATACAATCACAACTTTCCCAAATTAATTATGACAATTAATTTATACAACGAATTAGGGTTTCTACCCCATTTTCCAATAATGGCCCAATGGTCTATATGTCAACAACCAACAACAATAACATTATTTTGAAACCCAAATTACGCATTTTAGAATCAAAGTAACAAAAACCCTCTTTCAACATTTTGAAATCCTAAGTCCCAAAACTTCCCAACTTCAACACTTTATCAAAACAACCAAAAATCTATGTCAAAGACCATAAGAGTGTGTAGGAATCCCTACATCAAAAGTTGACACCCAACGAAGAAGATGAAGAAAACGGAAATGCTCCAAATCCCGAGATTCTTGGATCAAAAGATAGCCCTCGACGATCAACAACTTTTTTGTAAAGGCCAAAGGTGAGAAAACAACTCCTACTAGATCAATACCTAGAGATAAGGCAAGGTTCTAGAGAGAGAGGCTCAACAATGGAGTTTTGGGAAAAGTAAGAGAGAGAAATGGATGTGAAAAATGATTCAAAAACCCGGATCTCGGAGACTTAACCCAGTCGTCCCGCTCAAGCGTGGAAACCCCCGCTCGAGGGTCACTCACATACTTCCGCTCGAGCGTCAAAACCGCCGCTTGAACGCCGGATACGTACTCCCAGAACTTTTGCAGAACCAGGTCCCCGCTCGAGCGTCCAACTCCCCGCTCAAGCGTCACACACAAACTCCCGCTCGAGCGCCCAAACTCCCGCTCGAGCGGACAACCCTGCAGAAAAAATACTGGATGGGTGATTTTCCCACTCGAGCGCCAAAACCCCCGCTCGAGCGGACAAGCAACAACATGGTCCCCGCTCGAGCGTCAAAAGCTCCGCTCGAGCGGATAGGCCAAAATCTGGGCAACTAGTCTAGGTTCCTAAGCTCAACCAACCTGTTTCAAACCTGCCCAACACAACCCAAGACTCAAATACAAAGAGTAAAGGATGTAAACAAGATATACACAACAACCATCTCCACGGAACCTAAGTCCGAATACAACTAATAAAGAAAGGGAAACCGGGATCGCTATAACCTTCCCCCCTTAAAGAATTTCGTCCCCGAAATTAGATACAAGTTTTCAAAAACAAGTATTCTCCATTCTCAACAATATTACAACCTAGTTTTAAACCATCCTATCCATTACCGGTCAATCCCCTCTCTTTTCAAGAGGCATTTCACATTATAACAACCTGCATTATCAACACGCATTCCTTTGAAATTTACCAATCTCAACTCATTTTCCACAATTTCATAACACATGCAACATTAATATCATGCTTGCATTTCCACAATATACTTAACATACACAATGTTAACATAGCTTCCATTTATCAAAACATTCACAATGTTTTACAACTTAAGACATATATAATATTCTTAAAGTTCAACGATATTACAAAATTTCAATACATGATTATTCATCAACAAACATGTCCGGATATCTTTCACAGACTTCCAACTCACGTTCCCAAGTGGCTTCCTCCACCCCGTGATGTTTCCACAAAACTTTTACCAAGGGAATGGTCTTGCCTCGCAAGACTTGATCCCGTCTATCCAAGACCTGAACCGGTCTCTCCTCATACGAGGCATCCTCATCTACCTCCAAGTCGGTCCAATCCAACACATGGGACGGATCCGGCTCGTACTTCCGAAGCATACTAACATGAAATACGTCATGCACCCCGGACAACTGCGGTGGCAAAGCCAAACGATAAGCAACTTCCCTAATCCTCTCAAGGATCTCAAAGGGACTAATAAACCGAGGGGATAACTTCCTACTCTTCCCGAACCTCACCAACCCTCGTCTAGGTGATATTTTCAAGAAAACATGATCACCTATCTCAAACGCCAAAGGCCTCCTCCTACGGTCGGCATAACTCTTTTGGCGACTCTGGGCTGTAACAAGCCTCCTACGGATAAGCTCAACTTTCTCCGTCGTCTCTCTAACCAACTCCGGGCCCAACAAAGGTGCATCACCCACCTCGGCCCAACAAACTGGAGATCTACACGGTCGGCCATACAAGGCCTCAAACGGTGCCATACTGATACTAGACTGAAAACTATTGTTGTAGGCAAACTTCACCAATGGTAAGTGCCTCTCCCACGTCCCACTAAAGTCAAGGACACAACCTCGAAGCATATCCTCAAGGATCTGGATAGTACGCTCGGACTGCCCGTCAGTCTGAGGATGGTAAGCCGTACTAAAGGCCAACTTAGTGCCCAAGGCACTCTGCAAACTCTGCCACAACTTAGCAGTAAAACGAGGACCTCTATCTAAGACGATCGTCACTGGGACTCCGTACAACCTCACTATGTCCCGAATATACAAGTCGGCGAGTTGATCTACCGAATCTCTCATGCGTATAGGAATGAAGTGCGCCGACTTGGTCAACCGGTCTACAACCACCCAAATAGCATCACTACCCCGTTGACTCCTCGGAAGACCTACAACGAAATCCATAGTGACATGCTCCCACTTTCACTCGGCAATAGGCAAGGGTTGCAACAAACCCGCTGGCCTCTGATGCTCGGCCTTCACTTGCTGACAAGTAAGGCACTTAGACACGAAAACTGCCACATCTCTCTTCATTCCCCGCCACCAGAACTGGCGACCCAAATCCCGATACATCTTAGTGCCTCCCGGATGCACCGCAAGGCGTGAATGGTGAAACTCTCGGAGTACTTCCTCTCGGCAAGACTCCGGCACAAACAAACGCTCTCGATATCTCACACTCCGGTCGGGATACTCAGCCAAACCCTTCTCAACCTTCCCACTGGAGATCTTCTCTTGGAGGGAATCTACCTCAAGGTCACCTCTCTGTGCCTCTAATACTCGAGTCACAAGTGTAGGCTGCGCAACAACAGAAAACAAGGCCGCAGCCTCAACAAATTCGCCTAGAAGCAAATCAAACACGCCAAGTGCCCCCAACATCTCCTACTCTCGGATGGCTATACAAGCTACATCACCTATGGATTTCCTGCTAAGGGCATCGGCCACAACATTGGCCTTTCCCGAATGATAGTGCAACTCAAAATCATAGTCCTCGATGAACTCCATCCACCTTCTCTGCCTCAAATTTAAGTCTCTCTGTGTGAACAGATACTTCAAACTCTTATGGTCCGAGAACACCTCGAACCTCTCAGCATAAAGGTAGTGCCTCCAAATCTTCAAGGCAAAGATCACAGCCGCTAACTCTAGGTCATGTGTAGGGTAATTCTTCTCGTGTATTTTCAAATGACATGAGCCATAAGCTACCACTTTCCCCTCTTGCATCAACACATAACCCAAACCCTCTCGTGAGGCATCACAGTAAACTGCATAACCCAACCCTCTCTCCGAAATAATCAACACCGGAGCGGTGGTCAATCTAACCTTCAACTCTTGGAACGACTTTTCGTAAGTCTCACTCCATACAAACTTGACCCCTTTTCGCGTCAACCTAGTCAACGACGAAGCTAGCTTGGAGAAATCCCTCACAAACTGATGGTAATACCCAGCTAATCCCAGAAAACTGCGAATCTCAAAAACACTCTTAGGCTGTGCCCAGTCTTGCACTGCCTCAGTCTTGGATGCATCAACAGACACCTCTTCTCCGGATACCACATGGCCTAAGCACTTAACTTCTTCTAGCCAAAACTCACATTTCTCAAACTTGGCATATAGCCTATGGGCTCTAAGCAATTCAAGCACCACTCTCAAGTGTTCCTCGTGCTCCTCCTCCGAAGGTGAATAGATAAGAATGTCGTCCACGAAGACGACCACAAAGCGATCCAAGAATTCCCGGAAGATTCGGTTCATCAAGTCCATAAAGACTGCCGGTGCATTAGTGAGCCCAAATGGCATCACCAGAAACTCATAATGGCCATACCGCGTACGGAATGCCGTCTTCGGAATATCCTCCTCTCTGACCCTCAACTGGTGGTAACCCGATCTCAAATCTATCTTAGAGAAACAACGGGAACCCTTCAACTGGTCAAACAGATCATCTATACGGGGTATAGGGTATTTATTCTTAACCGTAGCCTGATTTAACTTCCGGTAGTCGATACAAAGTCTCAAGGCACCATCTTTCCTTTTAGCAAAGAGGGCTGGTGCGCCCCACGGCGAAACACTAGGGCGAACAAAACCCTTATCTAGCAATTCCTGGAGCTAAATCTTCAACTCACTCAACTTGGCTGGGGCAAAACGATAAGGTGCCATAGAAATCGGCGCCGTTCTGGGCACTAAATCAATAGAGAACTCTATCTCTCAGTGAGGTGGCAAACTAACGAGATCCTCGGGAAAGACATCCGAATACTCACAAACCACCCTCGGCAATACAATCTGGGTCTCATCACACTCACCACTTATAAAGCTAGCAAGGAGACCACTAAGCTCACTCCGCCCTCGCGGATCATACACCGGTGGCAATACACTACCAACCCGATCCCCCAAGAAATGGAAACACTCCCCGCTCAAGGTACAAACTGTTACCCTCTGGCGGTTGCAATCAATGACAGCCCGGTATGACGATAGCCAGTCCATACCCAAAATAACATCAAAACCTTTCATGGGCATAACAACAAAGGGAAAAGGAAGCCTACGGTCGGCGACCTCTGTATCACAACCTCTACATCCGTGTTTCAAAATCAATTCGCCCCCAACAAGCGATACAACACATATAGGAGATGCTAATAGTGCTAACTCCAACTCCAACACAGATGCAAATGCAGCAGATACAAAAGAATGAAATGCACCCGTATCAATCAACACACTAGCAACCGAGTTGCAAAATAGAAAGGTACCTCTCACTATTGACGGAGCCGGTACTAGGTCCTGCGCGGTAACAGCATACACGCGCCCTGTAGACCCCTGATCCACCTGCTCACCTCTAGGAGCAAAAGACTACTGCACAGACTGGGATGACGAAGCTCCCGGATTGGCCCTTGAGGCCTGCACAGACTGAGTTGGCTGATAACTCTGCATCTGCCTAGAACCGGACGCCCCCGAAGTGGCACTCAACTGTGGGCAAAACCTCTTTAGGTGCTCGGGCTGACCGCACTGGTAACAAGACAAGGCTGGCCCCTGCCCTGACTCTGGCCCTGAGGTCTAGCTGAAGAAGAAGCAGCTCGCTGACCCCCTCCCTTCTGCGGGCAAACAGAAGACTTGTGACCCAACTGGCCACATGTGAAACAAGTCAAGCTTCCCTGATTACCTCTCCCGGAGCCTGCACTCGGCACTGGAAATGTCGATCTAGCCAGACCACCCTGAGACTGCTGAGGGTTATAACCCCTCTGTCTCCTGCCATCACCCTGACCATTTTGGCTCCTCTTGGAGCCTCTCTGCCCTTCCTCTTCCTCCTGCATCATAATCTCCATATGAGTTGCAGCATCCACCAAACGTCTATACTCCCGGATAAACGACCCTCCAACCCTCAACTTGAGTCCACACCTCAACTTCCACTCAAACTCAAAGCAACGACGTTCCTCGGACGCCACAAGTTCAGGTGCAAACCTGGAAAAACTGGTAAATGTAGCCTCAAACTCGGCCACCGACAAACCCTGCTGTTTAAGCTGGCAAAACTGTTCCCTTAGCTTCTCCCTAGCAGCTGAAGACAAGAACTTTTCCTGAAAGGCATCTACAAAAGCCCCCCATGTACCACCAACACGACCCTTCTCGTACTTCCACCATTGACCCGCATCTCCTTTAAGCTGGAAGGATGCCAAGGTAACCTTCAATGCTCCGTCCTCAACGCCAAGCATCTTGAACGTCTTACTCATCTGTTCCAACCACTCGTCAGCCTTAAGTGGCTCATTCGGATCCTCAACAAACTCGTCCGGGTTAGACCGGAAGAACTCCCTCTTCAAGAAAGAAGGTCCTGCCTCAACAACCTGATTCTCAGCTCTGAGAATACCCAAAGCTCCTGCTATCTCTCGGGCCAAGGCGCCCATAGCCTGCTGACCTGCTGGCTCGGCCACATTGGCCTGACCAACTTCCTCCTGCATTGCCGGAACGTCATCCGGTAAAAGCACTTCCTGCCTCCTAGGCCTACCACGCCTACCACCTCGTCCTCGTCCTGACATCCTATTAAAGGTAACGAAGACGTTAGCACATTCATAAATGTGCCGAAACTAAACACTCGCGTCCTAATGCATGGACAACTGTAATTCACTCCACGTAAGCACATAAACACATAAGCAGTTATGAATTTCATTCCCAGATAAATGATAGTCCCGAGGCGTTACTAGAGTTCCGGCTCGAAACAGCATTGAACAAGTGCTTTTCCAACAAGACTCATAGAAACCCAAGGATCCAATCAATATCCTATAAATCAAATCCCATACCCAAGTAGTCACATAAGCATGTTATCACATAAGCACATAACATATGACATTACATCTAAGTCTCTATCAAGCGAGACAAACCCAATGTGATACTAATCACTTCCTACGTACCCAAAGTATTCGAACCCGGTAAGCTCTGATACTAAGTTGTAACGCCCTAAAAAACATACATAAAACCCATCACTTTAGACATGCATTGATAATAAGGAAATCAAACGTTTCTATTCATCAGAGTAGTTCTTACAGCAATATTACATGTTACCAACAAAAGCAAATGCCCTATGGGCTTACAGCTTTCCAAGTCAACACTTGGTTACACAAAAAACGAGTACTAACTCTATACAAAATAAGCCCTTGGCTTGATATACATGTAATATAAACAAAATAATCAAAAAGAGTCTTCAACTCCCATATCCATCCAAGCTATGTCCTTGGAGGTGGCATGCTACCTGTACCTGAAAATAAGGTCCCATATAGGGTGAGCCAACGCCCAGTAGAGATATGCTAAACACAGTATGAGCAATAACTATGACATTAGCAATTGATAAATGTTTAAATCCCATAAATCAATTCACAACCCATTTCCATTACATGACCACTAAGTCCCTGTTTCATTTCATTTCCATTTCTTATCACATTCACAATTCACAACAACGGCTCAGAACCTGGCCAACAACTTACATGAGACAGTGACTCATATTAAACGTTTCTCTTTTTACAATAGATAAGCATACTAGCTATATCAACATCTCAACAGATAAGCATACAAGCTGTATCCACATTTCAACAGATAAACATATGAGCTGTATCAACACTTTCATAGATATGCATATGAGCTATATCAACATATTAACTGACAAGCATATGAGCTGTATCAGCGGAGTCCATCCCCTATCTCCTCCCAACAACATCCGGTTTAGAGGTCCATCCCCTATCTTCCCCTAAACCGTGGAGTACATCCCCTATCTCCTCCCACACACACAACGTATATACACATAGGCCATATGCACAATCAATCAATACATAACGTTAATGTATTCTATCAACCGTCATACTCTATGACACATCCAATTGATTAGTTTTAGTTTGTCTAATCATCATGCATTGTCTACAACAATCAAAACTACCCCCTACCGGTAGCCCAAGTAGTTATTTCTAAACAGATAATAAAAGCTCCAACAGATAAATATCAATGTTTTCCAAAATGGATGATTAACAAATCCAACTCCACCAATTCACAATATAATGAATCTATTCCATTATTTCCAACTCAATTCCATACAATCACAACTTTCTCAAATTAATTATGACAATTAATTTATACAACGAATTAGGGTTTCTACCCCATTTTCCAATAATGGTCCAATGGTCCATATGTCAACAACCAACAACAATAACATTATTTTGAAACCCAAATTACGCATTTTAGAATCAAAGTAACAAAAACCCTCTTTCAACATTTTGAAATCCTAAGTCCCAAAACTTCCCAACTTCAACACTTTATCAAAACAACCAAAAATCTATGTCAAAGACCATAAGAGTGAGTATGAATCCCTACCTCAAAAGTTGACACCCAACGAAGAAGATGAAGAAAACGGAAATGCTCCAAATCCCGAGATTCTTGGATAAAAAAATAGCCCTCGACGATCAACAACTTTTTTGTAAAGGCCAAAGGTGAGAAAACAACTCCTACTAGATCAATACCTAGAGAGAAGGCAAGGTTCTAGAGAGAGAGGCTCAACAATGGAGTTTTGGGAAAAGTAAGAGAGAGAAATGGATGTGAAAAATGATTCAAAAACCCGAATCTCAGAGACTTAACCCAGTCGTCCCGCTCGAGCGTGGAAACCCCCACTCGAGCGTCACTCACATACTTCCGCTCGAGCGTCAAAACCGCCGCTCGAGCGCCGGATACGCACTCCCAGAACTTTTGCAGAACTAGGTCCCCGCTCGAGCGTCACACACAAACTCCCGCTCGAGTGGACAACCCTGCAGAGAAAATACTGGATGGGTGATTTTCCCACTCGAGCGCCAAAACCCCCGCTCGAGCGGACAAGCAACAACATGGTCCCCCGCTCGAGCGTCAAAATCTCCGCTCGAGCGGACAAGCCAAAATCTGGGCAACTAGTCTAGGTTCCTAAGCTCAACCAACCTGTTTCAAACCTGCCCAACACAACCCAAGACTCAAATACAAAGAGTAAAGGATGTAAACAAGATATACACAATAACCATCTCCACGGAACCTAAGTCCGAATACAACAAATAAAGAAAGGGAAACTGGGATCGCTATACTGCACGAGTTAAAAAAAATCAAACTTTAAAAAGCTACTAGTGTGCTTTTCGAACAACGTGACACACAAACACTCCACAACTTTCCGCATACATAAAAACTTCTTAGTGTACTTTGCCTAAACGTGACATGTGACACTCCAACGTGGCGGATCCAATTTGATTAAATTACTGCATGTCTTCACGTCACGCGCCAAAAAATAATTAGTAAGGAATTCACGTCTTACATTGGACGTATTAAAAATAACTAAACTTTAAAAAGTTACTAGTATGCTTTTCGAATAACGTGACACACAAACACCACATCACCTTCCCCATAGATAACCACACCACCTGTCCCCCAAATGTACTAACAATGGCAAAACAATCAACAAATAATTTAAGGGATCACTCGGTCACTAAAAAAATATTTAAGACCTTATGGATTACAAGTTTACAAAATGAGATTTACTAGTCAATTTCCCTAAATGTAAATTAGTTTAAATTTTAAAATTCTATCTATCTATACTATGAAAAGATTAAATGGTATGTATCATATTTATTTTATAATTACAGAAGGTAATGACATAATTTTATATTTTTAAAATTATAATTAAAAAATAAAAAAAAATTATAACCAAACACAATTAAGTCATAATCAAAATCTCAAAATAATATCATAACTAAATAAAAAAAATTGATCAAAACTAAAGAAGAAAATAATGTAACTAAAGGTGCATATGACATGAGGATGTGCATAATAGAATTATCTATCTATACTATTATGAGTTTGTTTGACATCTCCTAGATAAGAGCTTGTTTGAGATACATCTCCTAAATGCTATTATCTTTTTTTTTTCTTTTTTTTGTTTTTGGTTAAGGTCATATCATCTCACTATAACATATAAGAGTTTTAGAAACCAAAAATTTTTTGGTCTCTCAAAGTGAAAATTTTGTTGCAAAAGACATTTAGAGACTAATTTCTATCGTCGTGAGGATAGTCTCTAAAAAGTCGTCTCAAAAAGTCAAAAATAAGGCTTTTAGTGACAAAATTTTGAAAATGTCACTAATAAATACACTTTTAGGGACAAAATAAATTGGTCTCAAAATGATTTATTTTTTGACACAAAAAATTTGGTCCCAAAAAGATAATAATTCATCACTAATGTCCAATTTTCGTTGCTAAAAATATAATAACACTTTTCGCAATAAAAATAAGTTCCTAAAAAATAATTTTCTCCCTAAACTTTTGTCTCTAAAACCTTAATTTCTTATCTCTCTACTTTTTTTTATATATATTTTTGTAAAAAGTTGAAAAAATATACTCATTGTCATCTCAAACAATCCCTAAGTGTACTGAGTCATATCACTTCTCTACTTTTCTATACATCATTTCGTAAAAAGTAAAAAATTACACTTATTTTAATTATCCCAAACAACCCTATATATACGGAGAATTATAAATCAGTTGAGATCATAAAATTTATTTATAAAAAAAGTGATAAAGTTTATAAATATTAATAATTACAATTATATATATTTTACTGTTTTCATAAATAATTTTTTTCAACTCCACTGATAAGTGATTTCCCCTTATATATATGAAGCTTTTTTTTTTTTTTTTTAATTAACAAAAGAAAGTTTTATTGATGAAGAACCAAAAATATGAGAAAATTACATGAATAAAACAAGGCAGTGCAAATGAGCATCATAGCTAAATTCTACAATCTCAACTAGGTTGGCACAGGAGAGCTAGCACAATCATATGCTAGCACAAACCTGAGATTGGTGAATGACTAATCAACAACAATCAAAAACAAAGAGAAACAGAGTAAACAAAATAACCCCAAGGCTAGTTACACCCAACAACTACGGTTGCACTCCAAATGCCCAAGACAAAAAACTGCAGCAACCATTAAGAAACAAAATCCATTACTACCCCGAGCTACACGCACTGACAGACCACCATAGCAACTGACCTCCTGAGTTACTAGATGAACTTTCTTACTAGATAAATATTTCTCACAATATCACTAATAGCATAAGAATAACCAGGATCAAAAGTTTTCAACCACAGTGCTAATTGAACTTTAATTAGCTCACATAACTCCTCCAGAATTGGTTGCTTGTTAGAAAAAATACACTCATTTTTACATTTCCACACAGACCAAACCACAGCTGAGGGGATAGCTCTCCAAAACTGCCTTTCTTTCTTTCTGAAATTCCAGCTCATCCACCATTTAAATAGACAGTCAACTGATCCTGGAGTTGCCCACGATAGCCCTCACCAGTCAATTATGCATGCCTAAATTTGCCATACAAAGGGACACAGTAGCACCGAATGGTTTACTGATTCCATTTTTGATTTGCAGAATACACACGATAAGTCCACACTATTCCTCAATACACCAATTCTATTTAGATAATCTGTTGTCTTAAGTCTACCATTCCATGCCAACCAAGTAAAGAATTTGGCTTTGGATGGAGCAAAATTATTCCATATCAAACCAGCTACTGTCAAAGTAAGCCCAGATTCTAGATCACCCCATTTGTAAGCATTGCTTACCTTGAAACCCCCTACTTGATCAGCCTTCCATCCCACATGGTCCTCTATATCCATACTTAACCTTGGCCCTACACCTAACCTGACAGTAAGCCTTACCACTTCTTCTTCCTCCCAAGCATGAAGATTTCTTCTAAAATTAAAACACCACCTATTTGAGCCAACCTTTCTTGATATCAGCACACTCAATGACACCTCTTTCTCTGTACTCAACTGATACAATCTAGGAAATTGACACACAAACTAGAATCCTCCAACCAATTATCAACCCATAATTGTACTCTTCTACCATTCCCTACTCTGAGTTCCATATTTTCCATAAAGAATGTAAACAGTCTTGGGTTAGATTATGCCACATCCAGAATGTCCCTCTAGATCTTTGAAATAAAACATGTTGCAGTAGCTGATGGCAGCCACCTCCTACCTATGGATCTATACTTGCTACACACAATTGATTTCCAAAGTGCATCATCTTCCATAGCATACCTCCACAACCATTTGAGTAACATGCACTGATTTGTAAGTCTAATGTCTCTAATCCCAAGACCCATTTTTTGTTTATTCATTGTAATCTCTTTTCATTTGATTAAGTGGATTTTCCTCTTAATTTCGTATCTCTCCACAGGAAATTTGCTTGCAGCCTATCAAGTTCCTTAGCCACACTTTCAGGAATCTTAAATAAAGACATATAATAAATGGGTAGTGAGGACATAACAGATTTGATGAAGACCACTCTACCTACGAATGACAACAGTCTTCTTTTCTAACCTGAGAACTTTTTCTTAAAATTTTAGATGACTGGTTTCCAACATAGTTTTTTGCTCGGATTGGCATCAAGTGGTAAACCAAGATATTTAAAGGCAACTTATGACTTTTGCAGTTAAGTTTAGATGGAAAATCCTCCACCAAATCCTCTTCCATAATCACCCCACATACCATACTTTTGTGAAAATTTATTTTCATCCTAGACACAACTTCAAAGCACCTTAAGATTCTTTTAATAGCAACAACTTCAAACCACTCAGCATCACACACGACTATGGTATCATCTACATATTAGAGGTGGGATACATTGAAGCCTCTATGACCCACATCCACTCATTTAATAACACCTATAGCTTTTGTTCTTTTTAACATGATATTAAACCCTTTAGTTACAACATTAAACAAGAGGGGTAAGAGTGGATCACCTTGCCTTAACCCTCTCTTCGGACAAAACTTATCAGATGGAGAACCATTCACAAGTACAAATACTCTAGATAAGGCAATGCATTCCTTTTCCAACCCAACCATTTTGCTCCGAAACCAAAGTTTACTAACATCTGAAGGAGAAAATTCCAATTTACAGAGTCCTATGCTTTTTCAAAGTCCAATTTAAGGATTAAACCCTTCTTTCTAGATTTCTTCCACCAATCCACCACTTCATTAGCTATAAGAACCCCATCCATGATGTTCCTACCACTCAAGAAGGCTGACTGGGCTTTATCTATCAATGTTGGCAGCACTTGTTTGAATCTGCTTGCTAAAACTTTGGACAGAATTTTGTAGACAGAGTTAAGCAAGCTAATTGGTCTATAATCCCCAATGGATGAGAGATTATCATTCTTTGGGATAAGAGTTACAAAAGAACAGTTCACCTCATACCCAGCCTGCTGTTAGCATGAATTTCTTTCATGAACTTCATTATATCATCTTTCATCACCTTCCACCCTTTCTGAAAGCATAACATGTTAAACTTTCCCAGCCCAGGAGTTTTATTCCTATCACACTCTTTTATTGCTTCCTATACCTCTGCCTCATTGAACTCTTTTTCCAGAATTTCAGTGACTTGACTGTGATCCACTTGATTAAAGTAACCTCCAAGTAAGGGGCTGCATCTCTACTTCTCATCAAACAAATTCTTAAAATGGTTGTACACTGCTTGTTCAATATCTGCTAGTTCTTCAACAACAACATTCTTAACCTTCAATGAATTAAGCATATTCCTGTTATGCCTAATTGTTGCCATTATATGAAAGAACCTTGTGTTCTTGTCCCTTTTTAGTGTTATACCCATGGTGGTATGTGTATGTAAATTAAATGTGAAAATAAAATAAACAATAAATAAAATAACTTAGAAAATAATTCTAAATTATTTTCCAAATTAAATGCTTACAGAATTTAAACGTCGAGGCTTGTGTTGGACACAATCTCCTTAAAGTAGATTTCGCTCTCACTCCGGTGCTTCAAGTTTTAACCGGCGTCTACTTTCCAGGATGCAACGACTACACCTTGATTTTACAGCATTATAAAATCAAGTATGGCGAACCAAAATATGTTGTAACTCTTTCTTTTTCTTCCTAAAATAAAATACAGAATAATGCAGAGAGACACAGCAAAAAGATGACGAAATTCTGATGATAAAATTGATCTCTAGAATGCTAGAATTGAAGGCTTTATATAGGCAAAACATGGCTGTTCCGAACAGGTATAAAACCTGTTCGGACAGATTGAAAAGGAACCAACAGATTTGAATCTGTTTGAACAGATTTAGTTTTGGGTTGAACTCTTTGAACCAGTTCAGGAGCGTCTAACCTGTCAGGGCTCTATTTGGGTGGAAGAAAAATTATTGAACCAATTTATTTTGATTTTTAAAACCAAAAATAAAAATAAATAAATAAAGTTCAAAAGTTTTTGGCTTAAAAAGATAAATATTGGGCCGGAAAGCCCAACCCAACCTCACATCACACAACCGCGCCCAAGCCCAAGCCTAAGCCCAACTCGTCCGCTCGACCGACCAGACAAACGGCGGCGGCGGCGGCGCACGGGTGTGGTTTTAGTTTTGGGTCCAATGAGTGTAGCCCATTACACCGATAACCTCACCCTTCCACAAACTTGGGTACCCCTTGGGGCCCATCCCAAGTATCCCAAGTTAAGGTATATATACCCAAACAATTCCTCAAGCCTTTCTAATGTGGGACAAGCACATTTCACAAATGTGTTGTAAACCCACCAAAATTCGTTTCCATGAACCCGAAATACGCGTTGAATTCTCATTCATCCAAAAATGATTTTGAGCAACCAAATACATGATTTAATTTACTACGTAGCATTAAACACGAACCCAAGAAAAAATGTTACAAAAAACGGTTGGGTCCCACCTTAATTAATGCTCAAAGTTAGCAAAAAATAAGGTTTACAAAGCCATTTTTCCAACAATCCCCCACATGAATGGAATTCACGATAACAGACATGCAACAAGATGCGGACAAAGAAAGAATAAATTAAGAAGATACACCACATCGAGATAGGTAGTTTTTGGCTTTGAGCCTCCTCTAGTGAAAAGCCTATCGGACTTACTAGCTAACCAGTGGACGCGATGCCTTGAACTATTCAGCTATTTGTGTAAGTCAAGACAATAGACTACACATAGTGTATCTGTAGACACAGTTTGGTTCTTACGGTTACGTTCATTTTGGCCTTGAACAACGCCTGATAATTCATGAGTGCTTTAGAGAATTTAGCCTTCTCAATTCTCACAGAACCGGCCTAGTTTACACTCATATAGGTGACTTCTTATTAAGAGTATCCTACTATACCCCACTTGGAAGTCCAAGTTATAAGAATCATTAAGAGCAAAGCTTATCCTACTAACGCTGCAGGTATCACTTTTCTTATCATAGAAATGGGTAGGAGTAAACCTCCTTAGAGATATGTGAAGTCATCCATAATTCGGTTGTCCCTTCGAACTTAGATCTTGGGATCTCTAGTCAACTAGGTTGGGTTGCCATTATGGCGACTTTTAAGTAATAGGCTTTAATCCCATTCCCCTCGATAAATAGTACACTTGCTCTCTGGCTAACCCTTTAGTCAATGGATCTGTAATATTCTCCTTTGACCATACATATTCTGTGGAAATTATTCCATGTGAGAGCAAATGCCTAACGGTATTATGTCTACGACGAATGTGTCAAGACTTATCGTTATACATATGATTATGTGCCCGTCCTATTGCTGCTTCACTATCACAGTGTATGCATATGGCTGGCACAGGTTTAGGCCACATTGGAATGTCTTCTAAAAAATTATGAAGCCATTTTGCTTCTTCTCATGTTTTATCTAATGCGATAAACTCAGATTCCATTATTGACCTTGTTATGCATGTCTGCTTAGAAGATTTCCAAGAGACTACAGCACCTCCCAAGGTAAAGACATATCCACTAGCAGATTTTGAGTCTTTAGTATCCGATATCCAATTTGCATCACTGTACCCCTCGAGTACTACTGGATACTTAGTATAATGTAAGCCATAATTTCGGGTATGTCTTAGATACCTAAGTACTCTAATTATTGCTTTCCAATGATCGAACCCTAGATTATTTGTGTACCTACTCAATTTGCTAACAGCATAGGCTACATTTGGCCTTGTGCAATTCATTAAGTACATCAAGTTTCCGATTATCCGAGAGTACTCTAATTGTGATATGTTTGCACTTGTATTTTTTGACAAGTGAAGACTAATGTCAACAGGAGTTTTAGCAGGACGGTCGTCATGCTTTCCAAGTTTCTCCAGAATCTTCTCAACATAATAAGACTGAGATAAAGCATATCCTTTAGATGTTCTAGTAATTTTTATTCCTAAAATTACATCTGCTACTCCCAGATCTTTCATGTCAAACTCTTTGTTCAACATTTTCTTCGTGGATTTAATCATGTCATTATTGCTTCCAATAATGAGCATGTCGTCCACATAAAGACAAACTATGACATAGCCTTTGTCAGTGTTTTTAACATAGGCACATTTGTCACATTCATTTATCTTAAAACCATCCGAAAGCATAGCGTGATCAAAATTTTCATGCCATTGTTTCGGAGCTTGTTTTAATCCATAAAGGGATTTGACAAGTTTACAAACATTTTTCTCTTGGCCGGGAATTTTAAACCATTCTGGTTGTTCTATATAGATTTCGTTATCTAACTCGCCATGCAAAAAGGCTGTTTTAACATCCATTTGATGTATTTCCAGATTATACAAAGCTGCAATCATAATTAACATGCGAATAGATGTTATTCTTGTCACTGGTGAATAAGTGTCAAAATAATCAAGGCCTTCCTTCTGCCTGTATCCCTTAACAACAAGCCTAGCCTTGTATTTATCTATTGAACCATCTGTTTTCATTTTTCTCTTGAATATCCACTAATATCCAAGAAGTTTACATCCTGGTGGAAGATCCACCAGTTCCCAATTATGATTTTGCAGTATTGATTCAATTTCACTATTCACAGCCTCTCTCCACAATGGAACTTCAGGACTTGACATTGCTTCCTTGAAGTTTTGAGGCTCATTTTCTAATAAGTATGTCAGAAAATCTGGACCAAATGATTTAGATATCCAAGTCCTTTTGCTACGTTTAGGTTTATCTGTTTTATTATCATTTTGGTCTTCACTGCTATCCATAGCAGTATCAAAAGTTCTTTTATTTGAATTTCTCTCTTCAGATTCCTTACAAGGAAAAATGTGTTCAAAAAATGATGCATTTCTTGACTCAATAATAGTGTTTACATGCATATCAGGATTTTCAGATATATGAACTAAAAACCTATATGCACTATTATTACTTGTATAACCCATTAACACACAATCAACGGTTTTTTGTCCTATCTTAGTCGTTTTGGGACTAGGGACTGCCACTTTAGCCAAACACCCCCACACTTTGAGGTAATTATAGGTAGGTCGTCGACCTTTACATAATTCATAAGGTGTTTGATTAAGTTTCTTGTGGGGTACCTTGTTAAGGATAAAGTTAGTAGACAAAATCACCTCCCCCCACAAGTTCTGAGATAAGCGTAAACTAATCAACATGGTATTCATAATCTCTTTAAGAGTTCGATTTTTTCTCTCAGCAACTCCATTTGACTGAGGAGAATAGGGTGCAGTGGTTTAGTGAATGATACCATGTTCAGAACAAAATTCTTCAAATGGTGCATCATACTCACCACCTCTGTTGATAGTTTTGCTAAGTTAATTTTCAATCTCAAGTTTATATTGCTTAAAAGCTTCTACGGTTTCATCTTTACTTTTCAATAAGTAAACATAACAATATCGAGGGCAAACATCAATAAAAGTAATAAAGTACTTCTTACCTCCTCTAGTTTGAACAAATTTTAAATCACAGATATCTTTGTGAATTAAGCTTAGAGGTTTGATAATTCGTTCAACTTTATTAAATGATGCTTTAGTGAGTTTTGCCTCAACAAAAATCTCACAATTATGACTAGGATCAAATTTTAAGTTTGGTAAACATTTTAAAGTAACAAGTCTACACAAGGAATTAAAATTAACATGTCCTAATCTACCATGCCATAAAGAAGAAGACTCAGCAATATAAACACAAGATATGTTCTTATTATTAAAAACCAAATTAGGTACAACAGTATTTACATTGAGTATAAAAAGCCCATCACTCATATAATCTCGCTCCACAAACATGCCACTCTTGGTGAGTACAACCTTGTCAGATTTAAAGACTAATTTAAACCCATTCTTAATTAACAATGACCCAAAAATTAAATTCTTGAGAATTTCTTGCACATGGAGTACATTGTTAAAAGTGAGTTCCTTCCCCGAGATCATTTTCAGCACGATCTTTCCTTATCCTTCCACAGTTGAAATAGAAGAGTTTCCCATAAAAAGTTGTTCCCCACTTTCCATTACTTTGTAGGTTGTGAATATCTTTTTATCTGCACAGATGTGGCTGGTTGCTCTAGTATCCACCCACCACTCTTTGGAATTGCCCACCAAATTTGCTTCAGAGACTACTGCAGCAAGATTGATGTCTACCACTCCATCGAAAAGATAAAAATCCTCGGCTATGTTGGCTTGTGCTGGCTTTGAACTCCCTCCGTCCTTGAGAACATGACAATCGTTAGCGATGTCCATCTTTGCCGCACACAAAGCACTTGCCTTTGAACCTCTTGTTGAACCTGTTGTTGATCGCTTTACTTGTGGATCCTTGTTTGGGACCATTGTCACCATGCTTCCGTTTCTTGTTGTTAAACTTTGACCTTTGTCCATGTTCCACAATATTTGCCTTAGCCTGTATGACATGGTTTCCTGACTTCTTGTCAGAACCATGGTTGTCCTCCTCAATTCTGAGTCGTACTATCAATTCCTCAAATTTCATCTCCTTGCAAGTATGCTTTAGATAATTCTTGAATTCTTTCCGAGATGGTGGTAATTTTTCAATGATTGCCGCAACTTGGAAAGATTCACTAAGAACCATCCCTTCCGCATATATGTCATGGATAATTAATTGGAGATCTTGAACTTGGCTAATAACCGTTTTGGAATCTATTATTTTAAAATCCAAAAAACGACCGACAACAAATTTCTTTGTACCGGCGTTCTCTGTTTTATACTTGTGATCCAAAGATTCCCACAGTTCTTTAGCGGTGCTTTTGACACTATACACATTGTACAATATATTGTCCAACCCATTGAGGATATAATTCTGACACAGGAAATCACCATGTTTCCATGCATCAACAGCGGCAACCACTTGCCGATCAGTTTCTCCCTCATTCAATATCGGTGCTTTTTTATTAGTGAAGCGAGCCAAATTTAATGTGGTAAGATAAAACATCAGTTTTTGTTGCCATTTTTTAAAATCATTACCATTGAATTTTTCTGGCTTCTCCCCATGATTTACCGGTACTGTCGGAGTCATCACTAGCACAATAGGTGTGGGGTTTTGAGTAATAATAGTCTTAGTACTGTTTATTTCAGTTGTCATAATTCTGACAAAAATAATAATGTACCAATCACAATTTTATACACAAAATAAATTACACACAAAATATACAGAATAATATTTTGTAACAATAATTCCAATGATAAACAGTATATGACTACTATGTTATCAATGAAATTATTTAAACAGTATATTACTACTATTTAAAAAATTAAACAGTATATGACTACTATTTAATTTCCCGAAACAAAATATTCCTCTGTCTAACACAGAAATAAATAAAAATGAAAATCTACTTTAAGATTGTTATACCCACGGTAGTATGTGTGTATATATTAAATGTGAAAATAAAATAACTCAAAAAATAATTATAAATTATTTTCTGAATTAAATGCTTACAGAATTTAAACGTCGAGACTTGTGTTGAACACAATCTCCTTAAAGTAGATTTCGCCATCGCTCCGGTGCTACGAGTTTTAACCGGCGTCTACTTCCCAGGATGCAACGACTACACTTTGATTTTACAGCACTATAAAACCAAGTCTGGCGAACCAAAATATGTTGTAACTCTTTCTTTTTCTTCCTAAAATAAAATACAGAATAATGCAGAGAGACATAGGAAAAAGATAACGAAATTCTGATGATAAAATTAATCTCTGGAATGCTAGAATTGAAGGCTTTATATAGGCAAAACAGTGGCTGTTCCGAACAGGTATAAAACCTGTTCGGACAAATTGAAGAGACACAAACAGATTTGAATCTATTTGAACAGATTCAGTTTTGGGTTGAACTCTTTGAACCAGTTCAGGAGGGTCTAACCTGTCAAGGCTCTGTTTAGGTGGAAGAAAAATTATTGAACCAATTTATTTTGATTTTTAAAACCAAAAATAAAAATAAATAAATAAAGTTCAAAAGTTTTTGGCCGAAAAACATAAGTATTGAGCCGGAAAGCCCAACCCAACCTCACACCATGCATCTGCGCCCAAGCTCGCTTGATCGACGGCGCACGCGTGTGGTTTTAGTTTTGGGTCCAATGGGTCTAGCTCACTACACCCATAACCTCACCCTTCCACAAACTTGGGTACCCCTTGGGGCCCATCCAAAGTATCCCAAGTTAAGGTATATATACCCAAACAATTCCTCAAGCATTTCCAATGTGGCACAAGCACATTTCATAAATGTGTTATAAACCCACCAAAAATCGTTTCCACGAACCCGAAATGCGCGTTGAATTCTCATTCATCCGAAAATGGTTTTGAGCAACCAAATACATGATTTAATTCACTACGTAGCATTAAACACGAACCCAAGAAAAAATGTTACAAAAAACGTTTGGATCCCACCTTAATTAATGCTCAAAGTTAACAAAAAATAAGGTTTACAAAGCCATTTTTCCAACATTTAGTGCCCATTCCAATCTTGACTTTATAACCACAACCATTCCTTTCTTTTTCCAAAATTCCATATTAACTCTTTAAGCTCCTTTCATCTTGCTACTTCTGACTTGGATAGGGCTCTAGATTCAGTATATAAATCTAGAGCATGTGCTTCATCTTCAGACTCTTTAAGCATAGTTTCCACATTCTCGAACACCTTAATATTCCATTTTTTTAAGGCCAGTTTCTGTTAGAAATGGTTTTGGGAAAAATAGATTTTTCCTAAAGTTTGGTCTCATTTTTAGGTGGGACCTATGCTCCAAAGTTGACGGGTCTAAGTGGTAACACGTTCTTTGCCGCATTGTGATTCACGTAGTATATTTGGTTGCTCAAAACCATTATCGGGTGAATGAAAAATTAATGCCAAAATGGGTTCCATGAAAATGGTGTGTTTGGTGGAATTTTCATAAAGGTTTGTCCTACATTGGTTTGATGGGCAAACTTTGTGTGGGTTTGTAAGGCTTGGGTTTGGAACTTGGGGTGGGCTCCAAGGGACACTCAAGTTTTGTAGAGTGAAGATTATGGGTAAAGTGGGTTAGACTTATTGAACACAAAACAAACACACACGTACGCACCGCCGCTGTCACCGTCGTCTGTCTGATCGGTCGAGTGGGTTGGGCTAGGCTGGGTCTGGGCTTGGGTGCGTGGTGTGAGGTTGGGTTGGGCTTGTCCGGCCCAATTCTAATTCTTTTTTAGCCAAAAACATTTGAATTTTTATTTTTCATTTTGAAAAATAAATTTTGACAGTTTTGTTTTCAAATTTTGGTTGGAGAAAAATTCAAATTTGGCTTGCACCTCTTCAAAAATTCTGTACAGGTTCCATATCTGTCCGAACATAATTATATCTATACAGTTCAAACAAATTCAAACCCAAACAGTTCCTTATCTATTCAAACAATTCCAAACAGGTGTCGTACCTGTTGGATTTAAATCTAAAAAGCCACAATTTCTCTTATAAATAAACAGACCCTCATTTGGATTTTTCATTTTCAGAAAATTCGTTCTTGTCTCTACTATTACTCTCTGCATTTTGCTGTATTCATTTTCCTGTGAGAAATAGTGCAAACACATAGTGTGTTCGTTGTGCGAATAGTTTGTAGTACTACTACTATTCGTTGTTGATCATTTTATCCTGTGAGATAGACGTCCGTAATCTGAAAGCATCGTGGAGAGGATGAATCTTTCTTAAGGACACAGTGTTAAATATTGGACTTAATTAGCATTTTGTTCGAGAAATTAATAAGGCAAGTAATTAATTTAATTTCTGTTTTTTTTTTTTTTTCATATTCAGATTTTTTTTTTTTTTGTAACAAAACAAGAATCTGTTGTTTTATTTTATTTTATATACTGGTTTGATTTTTGTAATTAAACAGTCTATCTCTTTTCTTTAATTCTTTCCTTGAATACATTGAAGATTGTCCAACAATTTTAAGACAGATTATTTTCTAGTATCTTTATTGTATTTATTTTCTGTATTTTTACAAAGTAATATTTTGGTTAGAAAATACAATTAATAGTCATATACTGTTTGATAAATAGTAGTAATATACTGTTTATTTTTTTTGACAAATAGTAGTAACATACTGTTTATCATTAACAATTTCAAAATATTGCTTTGTGTAGTGTTACAGAAAATTATTGTGTGCTATTTTATTTTTCTAGTTTTAGTAACTAGAAAAGTAAAATTATTTTGTGTTATAACTTATTTTCTAGTTTGAGTAACTAGAAAATTAATTTATGTTTTGTTTTTGGATTTTTTTTGATTTTTTATAATCAAATATTATGGCTGTTGAAAGTAGTACTCCAAATCCGATTGTTACAATGACTCCGGTCCCTATCCAGAACCATGTTCAAGTTCCAATAAATCATGAAGAAAAACTAGAAAAATTTAATGGCACCGAGTTCAAGAAATGGTAGCAAAAATTGTTGTTCTATCTTACAACTCTGAATCTTGCCCAGTTTCTCCGTAAAGAAGCTCCAGTACTTAAAGATGATGAAAGTGATCGGCAAGTTGTTGCCACTGTAGACGCCTGAAAACATTTTGATTTTCTGTGCATAAATTACATCATAAATGGCCTAGACAGTATGCTGTATAATGTTTACAGTCCTCTGAAAATAACAAAAGAATTTCAGGATTTTTTGGAGAAAAAATACAAGACAGAGGATGCCGGCACAAAGAAATTTGTTGTCGGTAAATTTTTGGACTTTGTTATGGTAGACTCCCAAACGGTAATTTCTCAAGTTCAAAGTTTGCTCTTAATTTTGCATGATATTCATGCTGAGGGTATGTCTTTGAGCGAGTCTTTCCAAGTCGCTGCGTTAGTAGAAAAATTACTACCAGCTTGGAAAGATTTCAAAAACTATTTAAAACATAAACGCAAAGAGATGACCATGGATGAACTTATTGTAAGACTAAGAATTGAGGGAAATAACCGTAAGGCTGAAAAGATAAATGGTAAAAATCCCATTGAATCCAAGGCTAATGCGCAAACCACCTAAGAAAAAAAGGAAGTTTCTAGAGATGGTCCTAAACAAGACGACAACAATAAAAATAAGAAGTTCAAAGTAAAATCCTATAATTGTGGAAAGAACGAACATCGAGCCTCTGATTGTCGCCACCCCAAGAAAGATTGCGGAAGTACAAGCAAGAAGACTACCAATCAAGCTAATGTGACAAAATTAGATTATATCTCTGATGGGGTAAATGACATCAATCTCTCTGTTGTGGTGTTTGAGGCTAATTTGGTTGGAAATCTCAAGGAATAGTGGGTTGACACTGAGGTAACTCGACACATTTGCGCAGACAAAAAGATGTTCATTACTTACAATGAGACTGCAAATGGTGAACAACTTTTCATGAGAAATTCTTCTGCTTCTATCGTGGCTAGATAAAGAAAGGTGATCTTGAAGATGACATCGGGGAAGGAGCTTACCCTCAACAACGTGCTACATGTACCAGACATCCGGAAGAATTTAGTTTCTGGTTCTTTGTTAAGTAAGAATGGTTTTAGGCTTGTATTTGAGTATGATAAATTTGTATTAACAAAGAGTGGTATGTATGTGTAACAAGCCCGCGAGGGACCTCGCTACAGTTCGGACTCGATTTTGTTGCGGTTCTAAATCTGAACCAAAGAGTCCAACTCTGGCAAATCGTTTTGAAGAAAAACAGATTTTTTTGAAAGAAGTGCCAAACATGGACTGCTTTGCCAGATAACAGAGTCGCCACCTAAATATTTTTTAAATGGGAAATTTAGAAAACCCTAACTCGGTGCCAAAGGCCACGTGTCCGTCATCACCAAAGTTGGCTCGGGAACTTGGGTACGCTCGGGGAAGGTCACATCGTGAGCACCCCCGCTCGCCCGGTCAAAGACCGGCCTCTACTAACCATGATATCTGTTTTTGAAAACTTTGTATGTTCTTATTCCGGTTATTAGCCTAGGTTACTATGTGATGCGCACAGCATACAAGTATAGACTGAGTCGCCTGAATTGGAACAAAACATTTCATGTTTGTTTGTTTGAAAATGGTGTGAAGGTGCTACCCGCAGGTAGGCTAAAATGCGGATTTGCCACCCTCGGGTGGGCTTAGAAAACATGATTTTGCCACTATCTAGTGGGCTTAAAACAAACAGTCAATGTATTGTCCCAATTCAGATAACTCAACCTCCACCCACAGGCATTCAAGGCAGTTATATCACATAAGCAAATAGCCTCATGGCAAGCATGCTATTCATGGCAGCACTCACACGCATGCAAGGATGCTAAAGCATAAAACTCACCGAGTACTCCAAGCTAAAACAGAAACTATATTAGAAATCATGCATGAATCCTAAATATGCTAAAATGCCTAATGCAACACATGCAAAATGCAACTATAGCAGGCTCGGCTATTCTAAATATGGCATATGAGGATGCTACAACTAACACGTATTCAATTTGGAATTGAAATACGAATGCAGTTTGCATGATGCGCCGAGCCCGGTGCGTGCAAAACAGATGAATGATGCAAACATGCTGTCATGCTGTATGCTAATTGAAATATGCCCTATATCTAACCATTGTAAGCGGATAAATAAAAGGGAGAAAGAAATGGGGGTTGGAAGACATGCATCACACTCACACACCCTTATTACAGTTGTGCCCTCGCGCGGAGGGTCCGAATAAATATACAGTCCGAATGTCCGAATAAAAGAATAGTACAGCCCGAATAAAAGAATATTACAGATTTCTAATTAATTAACAAATTAAATAAGAAAACGGTAAAACTGGCATGCAAGCCAGGGACTGCCGTGCTTCTGACGGATGATGCATGTTGGGCTGCCTTGCGCGGAAATCCACTGGGATGCCCCGATTAGCCTCTGTTTACACTTTTTCTCGAAATATGTGCCAAGTCCCGAAAAGTTGCTGTTTCTGGGTTTTGCTGCAACAGAGAGCAGGAAAAGGGCATAGCAATGTATTTCACAAATATATACATGCCTCGATCCTCGTGCCACCAATCACGCATATCGATGCATGATGGCCGAGGAGCCGAATTGCACAACTCAATATAGGATGAATGCATATGAATGCTACAACAAAACCTAACTCCATCATGGATAATCCGGAGTATCGGCAACTTGGGAATTGAGATCCGTTCCGTCACTCGGAGTACGGAACGTACCTCGTTTCCCGTGCCCGGGCTAACCCTTATCCCGAACATGATGCAATATGCATGATATGCATGAATGCAACCTAAGATGCAACCTAGTATGCACAATGCAGATGAAAATGAGATGTCTCGAAATGCGTGCACACAGGCACGCAAACCGAGATAATGCATGAATGCAATCTAAGATACAACCTAGTGTGCACTATGCTGGTGAAAACGAGATGAAAACGAGATGCCTCGAAAAGCGTGCACACGGGCACGCAAACCGAGGCCATGATGTGAAATGCGAATCGGATAAAACCGAAGTGCCTCGAAATGCGTACACACGGGCACGCAAACCGAGGCGATGATGTGAAATGCAAATCGGATAAAACTGAAGTGCCTCGAAATGCGTACACACGGGCACGCAAACCGAGGCAATGATAAAATGAGATGGAAATGCAAATTGGGCTTATACTCACATGAGTGGACCTCAGCCACAATCACATCAGATGCCGGAATGATAAAAAAAGAGCTGCCTCGAAATGCGTGCACACGGGTACGCAAACCGAAGTGATGCGGAATGACATGCGAAATGCAAATTGGGCTTATACCAACATGAGAGGGCCTCAGCCGCACTCACATGGGATGCCAATGAATGAAAACGGAGCGCCTCGAAGTGCGTGCCAAACCGAGGCAATGACAAAAAGGCACAAAATGGCATGGAAATGATATGCAAGTATGCAAATTAAATTCCAGCAACTAAATGAAGGGAAAACAGCCTCAAAATGATGATAAAAATGCACCCGATGCCCAGAATGTTCCCGAAATGTGATATTTAGCCCCCGAAATGGCCTACAGCTATGCTATACATGCAAAATTGACATATGACAGCAAAAACAGTAGCAAGGCAGCCCCAAAAATAGCATCTTTTCAGTACAAAACAAGGCTAAATAACAACCACAAGTATGGCAAAAATAGCATGCAAAAATGGGGAAAAAGAGAGGATTTACAAAGCAAGTGATATCTACAATGCTCAAACCCAAAAAAACAGTTCTACAACATTAAAGAGGGGTCAAAAATAAGACTATTTACAGAAGATGACATCCCCCAATTCAGTGTGTAAATCTACTAAACATAGCATGCAATATAATGAACTAACAAGGGCTATAAAGAGAGGTACCATAAGAAATGACCAAATAACTTAAGACCCTTAATAAAAATTGAAGAACAGACCAAAAAAAGACACTTTCTAAGCCTGACGAAGGCTGAAATCCAAAGCTAAGCAAGCCTAACAAAGCATGCAATTTGGGAATGGAACAAGAATTCAAAGCAAGTGATATGTAGAGCAAGAAAACCAGGTTGAGCCCTTCTTCAATGTTGAATAGGGGCTCAAAATAAGCATAATATCAGTATGTGAGATGCTCCAAATCAGATCATAAATAGGCCAAAACAATCATGCAATTTTACGGTAAAATGGAGGAATTACAAAGGAAGTGCATGATAGAAAGGCCAAACATGATGGAGCCCTTCTTAAATGTTGAAGAGGGGCTCAAAATAGGCCCACTTACAATTTTCATCAAGCTCGAAATCAGATCACTCAAAAGCCAAATAAAGCATGCAAAATAATGGCATAAAAAGTGATATTGAAGCAAGTGTATCAAGGAGACACCAAACAGAGTTGAGCCCTTCTACAATGTTGTAGAGGGGCTCAAAATAAGCCTGAAACCAGTAGGGGTCAGAGCCCAAAACAGTGAGCAAATAGGGTAGAAATTTGAAGCAAAATTGTGCAAGAAAAAGGGAAATGGTGACTTACCTTTGAAGACAAGTCTTTCTTTGCCTCTTGGCTTGACTTTGTTGCTTCTTAACCTCTGAGGAACACCCCTTTGCTGCTGGAATGGTGGTGGTGATGGTGGGGCTTAGGGTTGGTGAAGGAAGGAGCTAAGGACTTGGAGAGTTTTTGAGTTTTTGGAGGTGAAGATGGAGGTCATGGGAGATCAAGCCTTGAGGAGAAATTGTCCAACCCTAGGGAAGGAGGAGGGCAGCCCCTTTAATAGGCAAAAAAAAGGTGTAAAAGGGGAGGGAAATGCACCCAAGCTTTCCCTCACAAAATATCCCCCGGATGCCCGGGATATTTTGAAGAAATATCCGGACAGCTGGAAAGGGCTGGAAAGCAGAAAGCTGGCCGGCTAGGTAAATTTCTAGGAGGTGGCCGGCCGGCCACCCCACCTGGTCGGCCAGCCACTCACCCTGGCCGGCCGGCCATAGCCAAAAATTGAAGAGGAAAATTGCTGGCCGACCACCACTCCTTGGTGTCCTCCCAGGTGTGTAGAACAAGGTTCCAAGGTTGGAAATTGGCAACACTGAAGCAGGAGCCACAACATAGAACTTGAAGAAGAGGCTCAAAAATGAAATCAACAATTGCTGGCCGACCAGTAGTTTTTAGGGTCCTCCCATGTGTGTAGAACAAGGTTCCAAGGTCGGAAATTGACAACACTGAAGTAGGAGTCACAACATAGAACTTGAAGGAGAGGCTCGAAAATGAAACTCTGAGTTGCTGGCCGACCATGCACTTTTAGGGTCCTCCAATGTCCCCTGATCACAAATATGTAGCTTTGGTTGGAAGAAAATACCCCCAGGGTGTTCAACATTGGCCCGGAAGTGAGCAAAACGGGCGCCAGAAGAGCGAAACTGGTTATCTGGGATAATTGCTGGCTTTCCACCCCCCAGTGATCTTCCTGGTATTGAAACAGAGGTACCTGCCAAATTTGAACAAAAACTAATGAGAAATGAACGCTCGGAGCCAAAACCGGGCAACTTGGGATCCCGAAAATGGGCTGCAGGTGCCGGAAGTGGTGTTCAGCAGCGAAGTGGGTATCTGCGACCCCAGTGTCCCTCAGAATCACAAAACAGAGGTTCCTGCCAAAAATCGGAGAAAACCGATGCAAAATGAATGCTCGGGGCCTAAACCGCACGGTTCGGGGTCTCGAAAACCGGCTACAGGCACCAAAAGTGGCATTCGGCCACGAAGTGAGCACCAGAGGCCCCAGTGTCCCTTGGTATGATAAAACAGAGGCACTTGCCAAAAACCAGAGAAATCGGAGATGATTGGGCGGTCCCGAACCGAGGCACACGGCCTGACGGTCCCGAAAACTGGGAACCGGGCTCCGAAATGGGCAAAATGGCCTATGGCCACGAAAAGTAGCCCACGGCCACTGAGAGATAGTCTACGGAACCACTCCCTTCCCTCAGGAAAGAAAACAGAGAAAACCGAGTCTGGTTCGCAAACCGAGACAAGGCACAGAAGAGGGTTCGGGGGTCCGGAGGCAGGGCGCACGGCCGTGACTCTGAGACTTCTGAACGAGCACAGTATGCAACATCACCGAGCACTCAATCGGTGACGTCTGAGTCTTAAGGTCGGTCAAAAATGGGGTGTCTACAGTATGTGGGTAAGGGATACATGGGTGATAGTTAAATATAATGGTTGTTGTACCAAAAACTGTTATTAATAAGAATAACATATCTTTTGCGTATGTTCTTGAGTCAAATTTATGGCATAATAGATTATGACATATAAATTTTGATACTTTGCATAACTAATTGATTTGTATTATATACCAAAGTTTAAAATTGATCATAATCACAAATGTGAGATATGTGCAGAAACGAAACAAACTAAGGCTCCATTTAAATTGGTTGAAAGAAAAACCGAACCTCTAGAATTAATTCATATTGATGTATGTAATCTTAAATTTGTTCGAACTAGATAAGGCAAAAAGTATTTCATAATATTTATTGATGATTGCACAGGATATTGGTATGTATATTTACTTAGAAGTAAAGATGAAGCCTTGGAAATATTTAAACTCTATAAAACTGAAGTTAAAAATCAACTTGGTAAAACCATTATAATGGTTAGAAGTGATAGGAGTGGTGAATATGATGCACCTTTAAGTGAATTTTGTGCACAACATGACATTATTTACCAAACTACATCACCTTATTCTCCATAGCAAAATGGAATTGCTGAAAGAAAGAATAGAACCCTTAAAGAAATGATGAATGCCATGTTACTAAGTTCAAGCTTACCGCAGAACTTGTAGGAGTAAGCAATATTGTCTGCTAATTATGTTCTTAACAGAATACCCCACAAGAAAACGAATAGCACTCCTTATGAATTGTGGAAATGTCGATTACCTTCCTACAAATACTTAAAAGTGTAGGGGTGTTTGGTAAAGGTAAATGTTCTTGTTCTGAAAAAGACTAAGATAGGACCAAAAACAATAGATTGTATGTTTATTGGTTATGTTCAAAATAGTAGTGTATATCGATTTCTGACTTATAAATCAGAAATATCTGATATACATGTGAACACTATTGTAGAGTAAAGGAATGCTGTGTTTTTTGAATATGTTTTTCCTTACAAGAAATGACAGGAATTAAGTTTACATAAAAGAACTTATGATTGTACACAATGTCAAGAGACTAATGACAATCAAACACAAGAGACTAGTAATGGTCTCGACCAATAGGATTTAACTGATGATGAATCAAGAGGAAGTAAGAGAGTGAGAACGTCAAAATCCTTTGGTTCAAAATTTCTAACATACCTGTTAAAAAATGAACGTCAAATCTTTAAAGAAGCAATGACAAGTCCTGAAGCACCTTTGTAGAAAGAGGCTGTTAATAATGAAATTGAATCCATTATACAAAATCAAACTTGGAAATTGGTGGATCTTCCACCTGGTTCTAAACCTCTTGGATATAAATGGATATTCAAGAGAAAAATGAAAGCAGATGGTTCAATAGACAAGTACAAAGCAACACTTGTGGTAAAAAGTTACAGACAAAAGGAAAGTCTGGATTATTTTGATACATATTTTCCTGTGACAAAAATAACATCGATTAGCATGCTTATTGCTATAACAGCGTTGTATAACTTTGAGATACATCAAATAGATGTTAAGATAGTTTTCTTAAATGGTAATCTAAATGAAGAGATCTATATGGAGCAACTTGAAGGAGTTGTAGTGCCGAGGTAAGAAAAGAAAGTTGTCGGTTTGTAAAATCTCTTTATGGATTAAAACAAGCACTTAAGCAATGTCATAAGAAATTTGATCATGCTATACTAACTAATAGTTTTAAGATAAACGAATGTGGCAAGTGCATCTATGTTAAAAATACTGACAAATGTTATGTCATCACTTGTCTTTATATGGATTACATGTTTATCATTAGAAGCAATCAAAACATGATCAAATCAATTAAGCAAATATTGAACAAAAAATTTGATATGAAAGATATGAGGGTTGCAAATGTAATATTAGGAATAAAAATTAGTAAAACATCTGATGGATATGCATTATCTCAATCTCATTATATTGAGAAATTTTTTGGTAAATATATCAAGGATGATGTGAACGTAATAAGAACACTTGTAGACATCAGTCTTTATTTATCGAAAAATAAAGGTGATGCAGTGTCTCAGTTAAAATACTCCCAAATCATTGGAAGTCTAACATACCTAATGAATTGCACGCGTCCTAATATAGTTTATGCTATCAGTAAATTGAGTAGGTACACTAGTAATCCCTGAGAAGACCATTGGAAAGTGATCATTCAGGTTCTTAGATATCTAAGGTTTATCCATGATCATGGTTTGAACTTTACTCGATATCCTGCAGTACTGAAAGGTTATTGTGATGCCAATTGGTTATCTGATACTAAAGATTCAAAATCCACTAGTGGATATGTCTTTACTCTAGAAGGCGTTGGTGTTTCTTAGAAATCCACGAAACAAACATACATCGTACAATCCACAATGGAGTCTGAGTTCATTGTTTTAGATAAAGTAGGAGAAGAAGTAGAATGGCTTCGCCACTTCTTAGAAGACATTCCAATGTGGCCGAAACCTGTGCCAGTTATTTGCATTCATTGTGATAGTCAATCTGCAATAGACAGGACACAGAGTCATATGTATAATGGTAAGTCACGACATATTCATCGTCGACATAATATCGTAAGACAATTGCTCTCAAATGGAATAATCTCAATAGATTATATAAAATTTAAAGAGAAGATTACAGATCCGTTAACAAAAGGTTTGACAAAAGAGCAAGTGTATAGTTCATCGAAGGGAATGGGATTAAAGCCTATTACATAAAAGTTATCATAATGGTAACCCTACTTAGATGACTGGAGATCCCAAAAATTAAGTTCAAAGGGACAACTAAGTTATGTGTGGCTCGCCAAAAATCACCAAGGGATTAAAATTTCCTACCCATTCTTATGGAGAGAGTGATATCTGCAACATATATTGTATGTAGGGGTTTAAGGATAAGCTTTATTTTTAATGATTACTTATATCTTGATTTAGGCATAAAAATCAAGACGAGTATAAGAGATACTGACAATAAGAATCACCTATATAACTGTCGAACTGGGGCCGGTTCTATGAACTGATGAGAGTAAATTCTCTAGAAGCCCTCATGAACAACCAGGAGCATTCAATGCCAAAATGAACACAACCGTGAGAACTACAATGTGCGAGAAGATATTTTGTGTGAAATCTATTGTCTTAGCTTACACAAACTGCTGAATAATTCAAGGCATCACGTCCATTGGTTAGTTAGTAAGTCCGATAGGTTATCACTAGGGAAGATTCAAGGCCGAAAGCTACCTATCCTGATGCAAGATATTTTTGATTTATAATCTTTCAACAAATTCTGCATATTGTTCCATTTCCATTGTCATCAAATTCCATTCGTGTGGGGGATTGTTAGAAATAGTTTTGGGAAAAACAGATTTTTCCTAAACTTTGGTCTAATTTTTAGGTAAGACCCATTTACCAAAGTTGGCGGGTCTAAATAACTCGTTTTATGCTGCGTTGTAATTCATGTAATATATTTGGTTACTCAAAACCATTATTGGGTGAATAGAAAATTGATACCAAAATGGGTTCTATGAAAATGGTGTGTTTGGTGGAATTTTCATAAAGGTTTGAGTTAAAGTTTGTCCCACATTGATTTGGTGGGCAAACTTTGTGTGGGTTTGTAAGGCTTGGGTTTGGAACTTGGGGTAAGCCTCAAGGGGCACTCAAGTTTTATAGAGGTGGAGATTATGGGCAAAGTGGGTTAAACCCATTGGACCCAAAACAAACACACACACGCACACCGTTGTCCGTCTATCTGGCCGTCCGGTCAGTTGGGCGGGCTAGGCTGGGCGTGAGTGCATGGTGTGAGGTTGGGTTGGGCTTGTCCGGCCCACTACTAATTCTTTTTTAGCAAAAAACATTTGAATTTTTATTTTTATTTTGGAAAATAAATTCTAACAGTTTTGTTTTCAAATTTCGATTGGAGAAGAATTTAGATTTGGCTTGCACTTTTTCAAAATTTCTATACAGGTTCCATATCTGTCCGAACATAATTATATCTGTACAGTTCAAACAAATTCAAACCCAAACAATTTTGAATAAGTATCGTACCTATTGGATTCAAATCTGAAAAGCCATAATTTCTTCTATAAATAGATAGACCCTCATTTGGATTTTTCATTTTCAGAAAATTTGTTCTTGTCTCTCTGCTATTACTCTTTGCATTTTGCTGCATTCATTTTCCTGTGAGAAAGAGTGTAAATACAAAGTGTGTTCGTTGTACGAATAGTTTGTAGTACTGCTACTATTCGTTGTTGATCATTTTATCCTGAGAGATAGACATTCGCAATCTGAAAGTATCGTGGAGATAACGAATCTATCTTAAGGACACAGTGTTAAACACTGAACTTGATCAGAATTTTGCTCGAAAAATTAATACGGCAAGTAATTAATTTAATTTCTGTTTTATTATTTTTCTTTTTTTAGATTTTAATTTTGTTTTTGTAAGAAAACAAAAATCTATTGTTTTATTTTATTTTATGTACTGGGTTAATTTTTGTAATTAAACAGTCTATTTCTTTTCTTTGATTCTTTCCTTGAATACATTGAAGATTTTCCAACAGTTTCAATGTTCTCAATTTATTCATAATGTCATACCCAGCCCAACCTCTTATCCCATACCATTTTCATTTCTTTAAGGAACATAGGATGTAGAACCCAATCATTTATGAACCTAAAAGGTTTAGGACCCTAATCTCTCTCATCCTCCATCAATAATATGGGGCAGTGATCAAATAAAAATCTGGGTAGCCCCCATACTCTGAGTTTGATCCATTCTAACCATTCTGGATTAACTAAGAATCTATCAATTCGGCTCCAGTTCCGGGAATTACCCCATGTGTATTGTCTACCCATTATAGGAATATCCAACAATTCCACTTTATTTATGAAGTTTCCAAACTCAGACATACCTTTATTCCTCCTTGAGCACCCTTTTCTCTCCACAATTGAAGTGATTTCATTAAAATCTCCTCCTAAACACCATAGTTTAGGATATGATTCTTTCAATTTGGATAACACCTCCCAGAAATTCCTCCTATCTGTTTTGGTGTTGATATTTTTAATTTGTTTTAAAAATTGCTTCTATAATTAATATTTATATAAAAATTATATTTAAAAGGGACGATACTCGGCATTATAATCATAAGTTTGATAAAGAAAATATTTATCAATTGAGTAACACATTTGATGTATGTATATATTTTTATTTTTCATTATTTTCATAATATTATTTTTTTTTAAATTGCACACACATCACATGTGCACGCATATATAAAATGATACTCTATAAATGAGTTGAAAAATATTTAAAATTTTAATTTTAGAGTATTAAATGAGATTGTTTTAGAAGGAATAACATATCAATTGAGGAAAAATATTTATTTACAAAAAACTGAAAAATTTATGATTTTAATTATTAATATTTATAATATTACCTTTTTGTGTATATATATATATATTTTTTCTAATCTCACTTATATAGGGATGGCAATCTAAAACCGGCCCGACAGTGACCCGACCCCCCGTCCCCGAATTTAATGGTTATTCACCGAAAAATATCCCCTACGGGCCGGGGACGGTATTCAAAATTTCATCCCCGATGATATCCGGGCCGGGGACGGGGATAGGTGTTTCAGCCCCGGACCCGGCCCGGCCCCGGCCCCGCCCCCCGGTCCCGGCCCCGCCCCGCTTATTCCCCGAGATAAAATTACCATTTTATCCCTCCATATATATATCATATATGCTTGTATGTACTTAGGGTTTCACTTTCACACCCAACTCAGCCTCACACACGACACGGCGCTCCTCTATCTCTCTCTCGCAGCTCGCCATCGCCACTGGTGTCTCTCTCTCGTTCATCTGTCACTGCCGCCGTGCCGCGCCTCCCTCCTCACCGGCGATCCTCCATCACCACCGAGCCTCTCACTCACACACGGCACTCCTCTCTCTCTCTCGCTCTTGCCACTGGTCTCTCCCTCTCGCTCTCGCTCTCGCCACTGGTCTCTCCCTCTCGACATCACCACCACCGCTGATCTCTCTCACCGACGGCGACATCACCACCACCGATCGTCCCACTCTCTCTCACACATACGACGGAGATGTGCTCCCTCACCGCCGATCGTCCCAGATCTGGAAGATGAAGATGATGAAGATGGAGATCTGGAAGATGGAGATGTTGATTTGTACTCCCCGCAGCCGATCGAAATAGATTTGAAGATGGTGATATTTTTTTAAACAGATTTTTTAAGTTGATGATGATATTTTTTTAAACAGATTTTTTTAAGTTGATGTTGATATTTTTTTATACAGATTTTTTTAAGTTAATTTTTTTAAGTTGACAGATCTGGTTTGAAGATGGACAGATCTGGGTTGGGTGTATATATAGTTTCATATATGTTTATGTTTATGTATGATTGATGATGATATTTTTATATATGTATAGATTCATATATGTGTATATATAGATTCATATATGATGATTGATGATGATGATTTATGTTTATGTTTATGATAGACTGGCAGTGACGAACAGGTCGGGGATTTTCGGGGTCGGGGAAACCCGAACCCCGATCGGGGGGCGGGGGTGGGGAGGTAGCTAGGGTCCCCGTCGGGGATCGGGGCCGGGGTCGGGGAATTTTTCACTATCGGGGATCGGGGACGGGGAGGGTGGTCCCCGGCCCCGCCCCGCCCCGTTGCCATTCCTACACTTATATGTAATTCTCTCGTGTTTTTCTTGTTCTTCTTCTTCTTTTAAATTTATTGGGCAGCTCAATAACTTAACCCATCCTCCAACTCACTTGTATGGCCTACTTATTAATTTATTGATTTCTTCTTATTTGAAAATAATATATAAGCCTACTTTTTAGACTTAATGATACGTAAGTGATATGATTGGTTGATAATTAGAGAAGATATGAGATAGAATGTTAACTTTAATATCCTAATTAATTCTCATATCATTGGGCTTGAAAAATGGGTTTAATTTTTGGTTTTGAATAGAAATGCTCTTGTTTTATTCATATCACAATATGTATAGTTATAGTAGTTGAATATTAATTAAAGTTAATGTTAGATTTATTATATTAATATAATTTTGATTATGTTATACCAGAATATAAATGAATTTAGTAGAGCTAAACAATAAATTGTTTAATTTTTTATTTGAAAATTTCACAAATTTTAAAATGTACGCAACAGTGCTACATCTACATAATTTCTCTTACAATCCCTTGAATGAGGTGGCACATGCATGCAAGGAGAGTTTTAAGGAAATATTGGAGTGTGAGTCAATTTTTTAAATTTTGCTTGTTAGGTCATTTGAGGAATTTGCGGAGAAGAAATTGTGTGGATAAAATATTTTTCTTTATTAAATAATGAATTGATTTTAAATGGGTTTTTAATAAACTCAAAACGAGTCAAATTGCAATAGCTTAAATTTTAGTGCATATATAAGCTAATCAAGCGAAGTAATAGACTATTTAAATTTAACTTGAAGATTTATTGAGTTCTAAAATATGTTTAAAATTAAATAGTTTATATTTTTTTTATCAACAAAAAACAAAATCATTAAAAACATAAAACTTAACTTATTTACATAATGTGCCGATCTCGAACAATCATCTACATAATGAAATATGAGTCAAGCTTTAGTTTTTCAGCCCTAGTGTTAGGTGAGATAATAAATGAAATGAAATAATAAATAAGATTTGATAAAAATTCGAGTAATAGTACATAAACACAATATATATATATATATAATGAATAAAGATTGAGACCTCCTTTCCCTACTCCCTTTTGACCCCCTTTCTTTTTTGATTGGTCACTTTTTTTTTTTTTTTTTCTTTTTTTTCTCCTCCTCTAATCACCACCCGCCACGTATGTGCGGGGTGGTGGGGGTTGAAGTTTGAGGGAGTCTAAATCACTGCTGATATATAATATATACAAAATAGTATATTTTTTTTATTTATATTCTAAAAAAAAAATCATCTTTACACCATTTTTTCGGGTAAATTATATTTTATTATTAAATTATTTTTATTTATTTATTTGGAAAGGGATTGTCTATCATGTTACGTATGTACAGTTTGATCATCCTACGGTCTATGGTGGTGTTTTATATTTATGAGGAGACTAACGCCTTTATAGGGTGATGACACCATCATTAGCTCCAAATCTAATGGTCGGTTTTACTTTCTCATGGGTATCAGTACTTCTTTGTTGTTGTTGTTGTTAAGAAGAGTCAATTACTTGTACGAGGTCATAACCTTACAATCAGACGGTTGATATGCCATTACAAGGAGAGAGAGAGATGATGAAAAAGAGAGAATTAGAGAGATAGAGATAAATATACATTATACATAGATAGATGTAGATAGAGAGAGAGAGAGAGAGAGAGAGAGAGAGAGAGAATGTGCATGGGTTCGTGGTCATTTCTGGAACCCAGCTGGTTGGTTTAAAGGCTCTCTGCCCTGTAGCTTTTGTCTTTTTACGTGGGCTTTCCACTCTCTCTTTTACCCTTCTTATAATCCCCCCCCAAACAAATCATTCTCTTCATCATCACCATCTCTCTCTTCTCTCCCCCTTGAAGAAAGGCGAGACTCTTGGGGGACTTGCAGATGAGAGAGATAGAGAGAGAGAAAAGCATGATGAGGAGCTGAAGAAAGATGATCAAGAAAAGGGGTTGTCTCTTTTGAGGGGAATGTTGTCTGGCTCGAGGACCCTTTCTTGATCAGTATCTATTGCAGATCTGAGGTATTCATAGATCTGTATACATCTATACAAGAGAAAGAGACAGTGTTGTCGGACCAGGCTTCATTCCCCCCAATTATTGCTTCCACCTTGATTTCCAGATGATCTTGCCCTTGATCTGAAGGTGGGTTTTATTTTTATTTTTATTATTTTATTGTAGTATATATATATTTTTGAAAGCTTGTTTTCCTGTTTTTATTTAATTTTTTGTCTGGCAGTTTTGGGGGAAAATTGGCAGTTTCGGAAGATGGGTTATTGTTTTCAAGAGCTATATTGGTATTTAGTTATGTTGCAGATTGGTGTAATGATGAGTATCTTGACTCTATATTTTGTATCTTTTCTCAGAAAGTTGTTCATCATTACACTCTTTTTGTGTTCTCTGGGCGATTCTCTCAACCATGTTATGATGGTGTTTTTTGTGTCAGTCAAGCACTTTTCTGGGTCATCATTTTTCAGATTTTCCTCATCATCAACTCCACAACCTAAATCTGTTTTTTATGCTTCTTTTATTATCAGATCTGGCTCTTTTAACTTCGGTAGAACTCTCTCTCCTTTTTCTCTTCTTTGATGCCTCTTCTGAGGGTTTCCTGGATAGATTTAGCTACTATGAACAATCAAAGAAGCCTTTCTCTTAAATTAATTAAAATTTCTATTTTCAATCACATATCATCTCTGATTTACTCAGATTTTGATTTCTTTCACTGACTTTTCACTCACTATACTATGATCCTTTAGCCATCTCTATAATCCTTGTTTGTTATTGTAGTTTTTCTTCTTCCCAACCCACCAAGTTGTGTTTTTTTATATGTTTCAATCATCTTTTTTTTTTTTTACAGATCCTATCAGATTGTGTCTACTTGTA
Organism: Camellia granthamiana; assembly: GCA_036172215.1. Taxonomy (NCBI): domain Eukaryota; kingdom Viridiplantae; phylum Streptophyta; class Magnoliopsida; order Ericales; family Theaceae; genus Camellia; species Camellia granthamiana. The sequence continues at coordinate 2,641,079 of CM069908.1, read as the reverse complement.
TATTTATTTATTTGTAGTGGCTGAAGAGATGGAATTGCATCAAGAGTTTTGAAATTACCAGATTACATAGTGCCCGACTTTACTGATTCAATCCATTCTATTACTGTCATTTGTTTCCTATAATGGCCGTCTTTTATTCAATTCAAAACTTATTTCTTTTATTTTCTTACATGTTTTATGCATGTTGAGTGATATTAATATATTTGATAACAAGACAAAAGCTACTTCTGGTCTGAGGCAACCCACTTGCCTTGGCTTGGTTATTGCTTATTATTGCCCTCAACTGAAACCCTAAGTTTATTTTTGTGTCTTGTCTTTTCTTTTACTTTAGTTTCAAGATTTTAGCCATTAAATTAGTTGATTTTCAGGGTTAACAAGTTTCTCTTTTGGTCTCTTCTGAATTTTTGCTCAATGTTAACTGGTTATTTCATGTAGATTCAATTATATTAGTAATTCTTCAATGGATATCGGCCAATATTTATTATCAGTTCACCCGCATCAGATTTTAGACTTTTAATACCAACATATCAATCGATATAGGATTGTATTACAAATATTTGTAAATTGTAAGTATCCTAGTACGACTCTATGGCTCAATGTTGCAATGTATCTTGGGGATTAAATAATTAGGTGCAATATGGAGGTAAATCTGATTCTCTTGATGTGCTTTGCAGTAACATAGCTGGTTCCTGTGGCAAGATTCTTTTGTGTTCTTCATTTTACTTTGTTGTGATTATTGTTAATCAAAACTTTTTACGTTATGTTTTGAATCATTGAGAAAAGGTAAAATGGGTTCTAATTTGACATTTTGATTGTTTGTGTTCCCATCTTTCTTGTCCTTTACTTCGCTTTTGGATCAAAGCTTAGGAAGAGTAAATGAATACGATGGAAAGTAGGTAAAAGAAAACCTATATCTAGGCCTTTGGGACCTAAACAACACGTGTGATGACTCTCTATTTTCTCATATGAGCCTTTAATCAGCCAGTGATTGTTTCTCTTTTGTTCTCTCACATACATTTAGGCCCTATTTAGTTGAAATTTTTGTTTCTTTGTTTTCAAATTTGTGTTTTTGAAAACAAAAACAATGAGAATCTGAGATATACCTAGTGTTCTTATTTTGGATAAATGAAGTCACTTTTTTTTATAAAAAAAAATGAAAAAAATATAATAAATTTCACAATTTTAATATAATTATATTGTTTTTTTTTTTTAAGGTTTTAATTTTTATAACACTTACTCTCATTCAAAAAATGATTGTTATTTATTTTACAGTAAAATAAATATTATTTATTTATTTATTTTATATTTTCACACAATTTGCTTAGTGTAAGTAATTATATCAAAATTTTGTGTCTTGTTGTAATTTTTTCAAACGTCAAGAGAAATTAGTGCAATTTTTTGGAATTCTTAAAAAGTGGTTTATTTTCCAAAATTTTCAACCAAAAAAAAAAAAACCAAATCCCCGAATACGTTTAATGCGTTCATAAAACATATATATAATAAAAAAATCAAAACACAAGCACAGTTGAGCTATGTTCCATGCCCAATAAAAAAAGATGACCAAGAAAGTGATTAGTCAACAATTATCTTTTGGACATAAAAAAATATGACAAAAATTTTAAAGAATACAATACATTTTTTTAATATTAATTTTAAAGTGCTTTAATTGATTTTAATTGTTTCATAATTTTCAAAATACTTTTTATATAAATGGGCAAATTCACTTTAACCTCCTAGGGTTTTGCTCCAAAACATTTTACTCCTTTGTCATTTAAAAATAGCCAATAAACCTCCTTATACTTCTGATCATTTTATACTTTGCCTCCTTGTCATTATTATTAATTTCGTCCAAAATAATGGCGAGTGTTCCACACTTGCCAAAATTAAAAATTAGCAATAAAAATTAAAGTCAAAATCAATGTTAAAAGACAAGCATACCCTTCACTAAATCCTAGAGAAAGAGAGTAATTTCTCATCCAGATTTCATTGATGTCAACAAACTCATCATCACTATCATCTTCTTCTCCTTCCATCCCTCACTCGCCACTAGACCCCAAAAGACTTCATCTTCTTCTCCAACTAATATGAACCTTAAACTCTAACCCTAACCCTAACCCTAACCCTAACCCCTCTTCTTCAATAGCGTTCTGGATTCCATCATGCTGCTGCTGTAGCAGCGAATGTCGTCGTCCGATAATGCCAATTCGCTGTCGAAGTGGCGCCCGCTAAACTCCCCTGCTACTTCTTCTTTGCTTACTTGCTTGCTTGCTCGGCTACACTGTCGGAGACGGCGATGGAGTCTTCGTTGAAAACTCATCGGAGCACCACCATGGATCATCTGTTGAAATATAAATAAATGATTTTGAGAGGATAAAAACTAAAATATTGAACAGTGAAGAACACTATCAGTGTCACGACCCAACCTACCCCTATAGGTTTAAGCCCTAACCACTCAGTAATCCCAGATTACCTAATCTCAAAAACAAAATTAACATAATTTATTATATAGTATACAGGGCCACAAGCAGAAGCAGAATATAAAAACTTGTGCATACAAAACATGGTCAAAACATACATGCTATATTTCACATCATACCATAATATATACAAACATTCATCTTGTAGATACAAACCCAAGATCAAAGAGGATGACCCAGATCTGGTTAGGTTGTTCACTCGGGCGCTTCTGTGCGATTGGAAGTTTGAGGGGTGTTCTCAGTTCAGATATTCGGAGGTGTACACCGTCCGATTGTGTCTCTGGATGATTTCATTCGAGCGCTTCTAGGCGTATGGGAGTTTTGAGGGGTGAAAACCGTCCAGCAGCTTAGGCTGTAGCAGGTGTGGTGAAGTGGTGATCGCATTGTTTCGTCCAGAGGAGTGTGTGGGTCGGTTCAGCAGCTTAGGTCGTAGCAGGTTTGCTTGGAGATGGCGTGGCTGGGCTGGGTGAGGTCGTGGCTGGGTTTTGGGAGTGATTGCAGAGGTGCTAAGGAGGGAGGATAGGTCACGGGGTGGAGAGTGAATGGAGCAAGAAGAGGAGGGTGAAGCAAGAAGAGGAGAGTGAATGGAGCAGAGGTGCTAAGGAGGATCGGTGTAGGAGGGAGGATAGGTCACGGGTGGCTGTTGACGGCTATGGAGCTTGTATGGAGGTAGAGTGTCCGGCAAGATCGAGTTGTTTGGGTCTGCTTGGGTCTGTGCTACATAGCCAATGGAGGGAGCTGTTTGGGTCTCGGAGCTGTTTCGTTCAGCAAGAACGAGTTGTTTGGGTCTCGGAGCTGTTTCGTCCAGCAAGATCGAGTTGTTTGGGTCTCGGAGCTAGTGCAGGGAGCTTTGTTCAGTCTGCAATGGTGGATGTGTGTTCAGCAAGAAGGAGCTGTTTCGTTCAGTTGTGTTCACCTGTGTGTCCGGCAAGTTTGGTGGTTGAGTGTAGATGTGTATCAGGCGTGGGGCTCAAGAGTGGATTATTTGGCTATGTAGCACAGGTGAATATCAGGTTGTGGGCGTGCAGGTGGTAAGCACATGTCATGGGTGTGTAGTAGGTAGGCTTTGGGTATTGAGGCAGCCCAGGTGGTTAGCTTTTGTTTGAATTATAGTCAGTGGGCGGGTTTGTTTGGTTTTGGTGTTGGGTTTTGTTTTGGGTTGGGTTTTGTGGGTAAAATTTGGGGGATTTCTTGTATTTTTATTTTATAGTTAAGTTCTTCTTAACTTTTTTTGATTTTTTGTTTTAAAAAAAAAAAATTCGTGAGGCCAAGAGGTTGGTTGTATGGATGCGAGTAGCAGTAGTAGGGGTAATTTGTACTTTCCGAATCTCTCTCGATGCATTCCATTTTC
>CM069908.1:2391400-2637051 GCA_036172215.1 Camellia granthamiana | reverse complement strand
TGGGGTTGTCCAAACAATTCCTAACCTAACTTAGGCCCAAGGGCCAGACAAGAAGAAGACGCCAGAAAGGTATGAAAGAAATCAATATATATACAAGTAATCAATCTCTCTCGAACCAACTACTTCTTCCTCCTGAAGCTAAAAGCTTCCATTTTTATACTAGAGACTCCTCTAACTTAAACATCGGAGGGTCCTCCAGAAGGAACCCCACCTCCGGGTTCCTTCTTGACGGACTTGGTGTAGGTACAACTGGGAAGACGAAGTTCAATCATCCTGTGGAGCTCCGGGCCCTGTCCGACCCATTCCTCCTCCGACAAAACTGGTATCATCATATTCTTTCTTTTCTTTTTCTTTGGAAAATATTGAATATTTTTTAGGGAAATTTAATCAAAGCACCCTCATAATAAAATTTTAATGTATTAAGGATAAATACAAAAAAAAATCTTGAGAAGTCCAACACATATCATTATTACCAAAATATACGTAGTGAGTAATTTACACTACAAGAAAACAGGGTATATAACACGGAACTTTTTGCGACGGTGTAGGTGTCGTCACAAAAAATGGTTTTTTGAGACGGCGTGTAGCTGCTGTCGCCAAAAATGACTTTTTGTGACGGTAGTGACCCCGTCACTAATAAATGTACATGAAAAATTCAGGAGCATTTGCGACGCCTGGTGTACCGTCGCAAAAAAAAATTCTTGAGACAGAAAAAAATTACTATCGCAACAAAAAAAAAATTTTTGAGACGGTAAAAAGTTACTGTCGCAAATAATGGACATTTTGTGATGATAACAGTCCATCGCAAACTAAGTCTTTTTAAAACGACGTCGTTTTATTTGTTAATATTTATTATTTGTGACGGTTTAAATATGCCGTCGCAAAAAGTGAAAATTTCCTCACCCGCTCATTTTATCCCATTCGTGGTGAAATTTTCCCCTAAATCCCTAAAACACTTTTGAAACCAAAATCCCCAAAATCCCTAAAACTTTCGAAACCAAAATCTCCAAAATCCCGACCTCTAGGTTCCAGCATTCAGCATTGCTAGTGACAATGAACGACGATGAGCAACGAGTGACTGCTAGCAGCGAGGGTGAACGACGACGAGCAGCAATGCGTGACGACCTTCGCAAACCCTTCCACTCTTAACTCCCTCCTGTCTATGACCTCTGGAAGACTCAGGCCGTTCCATAGGGGCGAATGGCTGCAGGATGAGCTTCCTAACTTCAACAAGAAGGTCTGTATATTCTCTATTACTATTTCATATTAATTAATATTTACAAAAATAACTACTCACACAGAAAGGGCCTCTCTCTCTCTCTCTCTCTCTCTCTCTCTCTCTCTCTCACATACACACACTCTTGATAATGACGGAGAATAAATCTAAGTACACTACAAAGTACCACTGCTCACGTGAAAGTACCACTTCATTTTTAATTTGGTGTTGAAGGTAGTTAGAATATTTTGTTTATGGTGTGTTTGGTAACGTTTACGTTTACGTTTTTAGTTTATATTTACAAAAATTTTATAAACTGGTTTTTGTTTATTTTTTGTTTATTTTTAGAAAAACATAAACTACAAACGCGTTTGGTAATTGACAAAATGTTTAAAAAAAATTTAAAATATAAAAAAGAGTGAGAAATGACAAGTGGTGGCAAGTGGCGGCAGAAGACGGTGGTGGAAAGTGTTGACGGTGGGTGGTGGGTACCTGGTGGTGGTGGGTGGTGGCAGATGGGTGGGTGACGGTGGCGGGTGGTGGGTGGTAGCGAGTGGGTGGTGGTGGCGAATGGTGGGTGGTGGTGACAGGTGGGTGGCGGATGGCGGGCGGTGGGGGGTGGGTGGTGGTGGTGGTGGGTGAGTGGGTGATGGTAGCGGGTGGCGAGCGGTAGGTGGTAGCGAGTGGGTGGTGGTGGTGGTAGGTGGTGGGTGGTGGTGGCAGGTGGGTGGCGGATGGCGAATGGCGGGTGATGGTGAGTGGGTGGGTAGATGACGGTGGCGGGTGGTGGGTGGTAGCGAGTGGGTGGTGGCGGTGGTGGTGGTGGTAGTAGTGGTGGTGACGGGTGGTGAGTGGTGGTGGCAGGTGGGTGGCGAATGGCGGGTGGTGGTGGGTAGTGGGTGGTGATGGTGGGTGGGTGGGTGACGATGACGGGTGGTGGTAGCAGGTGGGTGGCGGATGGCGGGTAGTGGCGGGTAGGTGGCGGGTGGTGGTGGTGGTGGTGGGTGAGTGGGTGATGGTGGCGGGTGGTAGGTGGTAGCGAGTGGGTGGTGGTGGTGGTGATGGTGGGTGGTGGTGGCAGATGGGTGGTGGGTGATGGTGGTGGTGGTGGTCGGTGGGTGGGTGACAGTGGCGGGTGGTAGGTGGTAACGAGTGGGTGGTGGTGGTGGTGGGTGGTGGGTGGTGGTGGCAGGTGGGTGGTGGGCGGTGGTGGGTGGTGGTGGCGAATGGGTGACAGGTGGGTGGTGGTGGTGGGTGGCTAGTGGTGGATGGTGGTAGCAGGTAGCTAGTGAGTGGTGGTGGCAAGTAGGTGGCGGGTGGTGGTGGCGGGCGGTGGATGGTAGTGACGGGTGGTGGGTGGTGGCGGGTGGATAGCAGGTGGGTGGTGGGTGGTGGGTGGTGGTGGTGGTGGTGGTGGCGGCGGCGGTGGCGAGGGATGGGTGGTGGTGGTGGCGAGTGGATGGCAGGTGAGTGGTGGTGGCGGGTGGTGGGTGGTGGCGGCGAAAGACAGTGATGGAAAATGGTGGCGGGTGGTGGCTAGTGTTGGGTGGTAAAAAAAAAAAACTGAAAACTCAAAATGGAAACACATTTTTTGCCTAAATTTATAAATTGAGACCACTGATTTATAAATCAGAAATTTTACCAAACAAATTTTTATTTGAGTTTTTAAAATTTCTGTAAATATAAACAAAAAATTAAAAATGTAAGTGTTACCAAACGGCACCTTAATGTTCTCTATTTTGTTTCGATTGATGGAATACTTTATTGAGGACTTATTTAGTTGATCTATCATTTACTTCTCTCACTTTGAGTGGGTATGCAACAGCAAGTGCACGCTCTGATGGTCTTCTTCTGCTCTGTGGAGAGAGGGATGCTAATAGTGTGGTAAGTTAATGTATTCTTTCCATGCTCGATGGATTCAAAGTATTGAGATATTATAAGCCATGTACTTTAGTTAGCTTATTGCCATTCTGAAACGGTTTACCTTTTCCAGGGCATTGATGAACTTTTTGCCTTTATATGTTTTCTCCGCTTAAGTTGGTTGTTGGCTTTCTTTTTTACTTTGGGGAGCCAACAGTAGCACTCGTTGAAAGATCTGTACTCTCTTGTATTTTGGTTCTTTTCAAGGAGCAAAACTTGGAGTGTTCAAAATTTTCATTTTAGTTTGTCTATGAATGGTTAATTTGGCATTGTTCTGTGTCTACTTGATGGTGTCTCAGTTATTTGACTTTCAGGAGCTTTCATTTTGGGCCATGCAGCTATATATAAGAAAAAAAATTGGTACAATTCTGGTTTAATATGCATGTCCTACTAATTGGGATGGATTGTCAAGTTGAATGCATGTGAGACAGTTTATCCTTGGGGTGGCTTTGGGAAGAGACTGTTGTCCAAGTTACTCCCACGTTCTACCATTTGTGAAACTTAACATTTTCTTCATGGTTAAGATTAGTTAAAATTTGGTTAATGTAAATATGAAAAATGTTATAGTTGATATTGAATTGAATGGGTCTAACACATTATTTCCATGTCGAGATCAGGTAAGATTTGGTTAAGGTTAACATGAAACAGTTGCTAAAATTGAATTGGAGTGTGTTTAGCCCATTAGACTCCATGCCACCAACAGATTGGGCGATGGTGTGTGAGACTTTTTAGCCAAGAGAGGGTTCCATATCTTGAGTGTGTAAGGTCATCACCCATCAGTCATCACTTCCTCTATTCGGGTTCTTGGGCTTGTATCTGTTGGGGTTTTTATTCTGTTTTTCAATTTGTTTTTTCTTTTAGGAGTTAAGTTTTGTCCATTTTTTTACATGTTGACTTGACTTTTTGGAAGATGATGTCTAATACATGCATATATGTGTAGTTGTGCATGTGTGTGTGTTTTTTGGTCGAGTTTTATGGCAGTATGTTTGCTCTGAACACACTGTTATAATCTGCTATGAACATTATCTTTCAATTTTATCTATATGATTTATTCTCTCTAACGATATCAAGATAAATCACCTCCATTGTTGTTAATGCTTAACCTTTTACGTCCTCTTTGAATATTTTTGCAGCCACTGGCAAGTGCATATGGACTTGCGAAACATAGAGATGGTCGGTAGGAATGGGCAATTGCTCCTGGTGTCTCACCATCTCCTAGATATCAACATGCTGCAAAAAAAAAAAAAAAAAAAAAAAAAACCACTGTTGACTTCTTTCATGTAACTAGAAAACCAATCTTTCACATGTGCTCCACTCTTGTAGGTTTTTGTTAATGCGCGGCTCCATGTTTCTGGAGGTGCACTTGGTGGTGGACACATGGTGGAGGACTCATCAAGTGTTGCAGGTATGTTCCTTGAAACCTTGCAAATATGTTGACATTGTTGGTGTAAAAAAGCTACACTTTTATATGACAGTTTTTAAATCACAAGGATCTTTATTTAAGTACACAAGGGTTTACCTTTGAAAATCAAAGATGGAGTGCCTACCTAATTGTGGTAAGCAAGAACACCAGAAAGCTACTTGATGTACAACGTTCATTTGTTCCTTATATTTGTTCGTATACTTGCACTGAGATTGAGCTTTTGCTGTGGGTATTATCTAACAGAAATAAGGTTCTGCAAGTGAACTCTTATATGCTTTGATGGGTGAGGCTGATTTGTTTCTGACGAGAATGTAGCAAATGGCAATAAAATGGTTACTATATACACATTATTTAGAGAAAATCTGTCACAAAATCAAGTGCAACTCTCATGCTTTATACATTTTATTTGCCACTCAATGATATGATAACTGATCAAGGTTGGCTAGAATATTTGGTTTATAGATTCAGTTGACCTCCTGTACATATGATTGTGCAGAGAAATCATTATCTATTGGATTTGTTGCTGAACTATTGGAATTTTCACTTATGGATGTTAGCTTGAATTTTCTGGCTGAGATATAGATTGGTCATTTGGATCGTAGGTGGGCTGTTGATTATTATGACACAACTTATATATCCTAGGAAAGTTGTCTTGCAATTCAAAAGCATAGTGAAAGATGATATTAGGCTTAGTAATTTTATGTTTAGGCATTTACCCCCCCTTTTTTTTCCCTTTGATAAGATTTTATTAGAAGAAAAGGTACCGAAGGGATGCCACCCCGTATAAGCTATAAGATAATCTAAACAAATAATCTATTCATGAAACCATTTAGGTTGGATGCTAGAACATTTACCTTTGACGTTACTGGTTATGCAATACCTGCCACCACAATATTGTTTGATGGATAATTGAAACGTTGTTTGTATTGACTTGTCAAACAAGTGAAAGCTTATTTGTAAATCATCCCCCTTTTGATTTTTCAGTCAATCTTTGTTTTCAAACCTAGGCGGGTAAGACTACTTTGTAAAGGGTTGTGAACCTCCCTTGGTGCCTCATATAATAATATTATTCTATACTACTATATATGTGAAGCCTTGAGATGGTTTTGACACAAAATGTCTCATATTTTTGGCTTTCCCAAAATACCCCTATTATTGGTGTTTTTGTAAAAATTATATTGAAAGAAGGGCGTGACTTGAAACCAAGATCATGGGTTTGGCAAAGCAAGCCCTTGCCACTTGAGCACCATGTACTATGTGTGCTTTCCTTGTTGTCATTATTCTTATACTATTACTTTTTCTAGAGTGTGCAAACCGCTAGTTATCCTAATAAAAAAAGGCATGCATTTTCCTTTGAGCAGGAAACTGGTTAATATATTCTTGATGAATAATACTTCATTTAGAAGGGTAAAAGAAGAAAGTTCATGTATGGGGATAGTATATACAAAGACTATCACATTTAAAGAGAAAAGCCTATTGATACAATCAATATTGGAACTACCCTTCTCAAGAAATGCAGATAGGGGCTCCAAAGGAATAACTGACCAGTTTCTCATTGTCATTGAGTGAAACCAAATTTATGAGTGATTCAAAAGTCTTCTATTTTTAACTTTCTAGAAACACGAGGGCACGTCATATTTGACCTCTCTTCAAATCAATATATTCTATTTATTGTGGCCTAAATCATGGACGTACATCACATCAACAGCTAGGTAATGTGTCTCTGCCTATTGCCAACAGTCGTTTCGGAATTATACTGTATGGGTCGATCCTCCTCTCCCATTTTTTTTAGCAATTTATCTTAGGGTCTCCTTGCCAAGAGCATTCCAAATGAGAACACGTGAGAATTTTTTGAAAATTGCATACCAGGGTGCCACCTTCTAACAAAAATTTATCTTCTTCCAAAGACAGTGGACCCTCATCAAGAATTTAACCAAGAGCTTCTTCACTTCTGATCTTAAAAATGAAAAAGCCGTTGTCAAGTGTAACCACTTTATCCACTAGAAGCAATTTCATTTATGATTTTTTATTGAAAGCTTCATGGCATCAATTTCTCTCATATCTCTTGTTTCTGTGTGTCTAGTCTTGGATACTGCAGCAGGAGTCTGGTGCGATACAAAATCTGTTGTTACTACTCCCAGGACAGGCAGATACAGTGCTGATGCTGCTAGTGGAGATGCTGAAGTTGAGCTGACGAGACACTGTAGGCATGCCGCTGCTGCTGTGGGTGACCTGATATTTATCTATGGTGGTCTACGTGGTGGTAAGGCATGAACATGTGATGAAACTTCAATTTGTTGCATTTTGTTTTAGATTTCAAGCTGGCAAGTACTTTCTAGCATCTGATATGATTTTGCATTCTGATACCCCAGCATACTATGGTGGATATGTTCTAATTCACATTGTCCCAGCATAATATTCATCTATCCTGATTTGCACGTAGTAAAGTGATATAGCCTTTCAAAGTGCTTGAAGTTGTTGTCTATGATGCTCAATTGATGGTTCATCCTTCTTTCGAAAAATGTTATATTTGATCACAGTTGTTAAATAAAATTAAGATTTGAATCATGAATCAAAATCTTACTTTTATAAATCGTGAATCAAATCAAGTTGTAATCATAAGTTCTAGAGACAAATTTTAAGAGAGATAAAAACCACATGTAGACAGGTTAAAAAATCAATGTGGAAATGAAGGATTAGACATACAGTCTAAAAAAACTTGATACGATCACATAGACAAAAAGCTTACGTATTCCGTTAACTATCAACTCCCCCTTTTGTTATAGATCAACTCAATACATTGTTCGGCTATTTGAGATTGCCCATATGATTCCTATTTTCCTTTCTGCTCGATTAAAGATTAAAGCACAAGCTAAATCTTAAGCGACCTTGTTTTCTCTTAATATCTTATCTCATGTTTAGTTTGGTCTTCCTCATTTTTAGCATCACCCTTAATATGGACAATATTACTCTTCCATGTTGGTGCAATGGTTGCCTATTGTGCGCATGCCTTTTTTTTTCTTTTTAAAAATCTGGAGAAATATTCTTATTTACTGTTTCATGAACTAATGCAAGCCATAAATAACTCAAGGAAATTTACATCTAAAGGTATTGAAAAAAAAAAGGAAGCTCTTTGGTTTCAAGTTAGGGCCCACTTGGGACTTGCATAGTAAAGTTTTAGGATTTAGTTATGTTTTATATGTTTTAAGAGTTGGGGGTATATTTGACAAAATTATTTAAGAGTTAGGAGTTAGAGCCGGATTTCCGTCTAACCAAAATTATTTACTTAATTATCTTTGTAATTATATAATAATTAATTTTTTATATTTTTTTTATAATTAAAATATTAACACATAATTATATTGTCATTAATTATTTTTATTTTTTATTTTCAAATATTTCCCGAGTAACAGTTTGCTTCTTGTGAAATGCAGGCGTGTGAAGATTGCGATTAACTTTTGTTTTTGTTACCCACGGAAGAATCATGAGGGAAACTTTTGTTTTTAATTAACGTTATTTTGAATTGTGAACAACATTATGTATTTAAACATTGTATATGTATTATGCAATATTATGTAGTGGGATAATTTTGCTAATATGTTATAATGAATGCAAGAATATTTTTATTATGGATGAATTGTTATTTTTATACTGAAATTTTTATATTATTATGTAATTATTGGTTTCTTTTTCAGTTATTTTTCATTTAATACAGGTAATTTTCATTTTTTTTTTTTTTTTGAGACGGCACCACATTGCCGTCACAAATGATATTGGCAGAGTTGAGATAAAAACCTTCTAAGATGGCACCACATTGCCGTCGCAAATAATCTTTTAGCGACGACATGTCATGCTGTCTCAAATATTTTTTAGCAACGGCAGGTATCCCGTCGCAATAAAAATACTTTCGTGACGGCATTTTTACCGTCGCAAATAACACTTTTAGCGACGTCAACACAGTGCCATCTCAAAAAATCTCAGATTTTTTCATATTAATGGCGACGGCAGAATTCCGTCGCAAAAAAGTAACTTTGTCGTCGTAAGCCGTCGCTAAAACCTTTTAGCAACGCCCTTTGTTGCGACCCCCCACTTACCATCGCTAAAAGTCATCTGTCGTCGCAAAAAAACTTTTGAGACGGCATTTTGAGTATTTGCGACGACATTTCGCCGTCGCAAAAAGTCAAATTTTTTGTAGTGTTAATATTTTAGGTAAAATACTAATAGATCCTAATAGTTAGACTTAATTCTCATTAAGTCCTATTAAAAGTTAGTCTTAGTAAAATCATCACTAAAATAATTTTTTGTATCGATTTTTTGCACATGTCGGTAAAAATTGATAATTAGTGACTTTTTCTATCACTTTTTTTATAAATTGTCGTTAAAACTTACAATTAATGACTTTTTTTGTAACAAATTTTTAAATTGTCATTGAAAACTGAAAATTAGTGACTTTTTTGTGACGATTTTTTTATACTGTTGCTAAAATTTATAATTAGTAACTTTTTTGTGAATTATTTTTCAAATTGTCGCTGAAAATTAACAATTAATGACTTCTAATAGTATTTGATGAAAACCGCTGTTAATTATCACAAGAAGACCTATTAGATAATAAGTCTACATATTAGGACCTACACTTAAATTTTAAAATAATATAACTTTTGATCTAGATGTTAATTTTTAATAAAATTAATATTTTTAGAACTCTCTCATCAAAATCTATCAAATAAGATCCATATTGGTCATGAAATTCTTAAAAAATAAAAAATACCATCAAAATTAACGTAAATAGTAACATGTTATTCTGATTTATAATAATATTTTACTGGATGAACCAACTAAAAATACACATACATAACATTTTTAAACTTATATAAAATAAAATAAAAATGTTCATTGTCAAAAGAGTTTTGTGAGATAGATATATATATATATGCATGGGCAAATAGTGTTCAAGAAAAAAAAAATTTACTATGCCTTTGTTCAATTATATGCCTTATTCTTAAGAGATTTATAAAATAAAATAAATTAAGTTGCCATTTTAAATAAAGTTGTCATTTTCACTGAATAAAAGTTCAATGAAGAAGTTTTTGCTAAATTTTTCTATTTTTGAATCCATTTAAAAAGAACTTCCTATGTTATACTGTTATTAACAGGGCAATAAACATCTTTCCCCTTTAACACGATGATGTTATTGACCCATCTCTCTCTCTCTCTCTCTCTCTCTCTCTCTCTCATAGTCAGGCTTAGGGCCTTTGGGTGGAATTTTAATGGAAAGGAAAGGACAATTGTGTCATTTTGGCTCTACATTTATTCTATGGAAAATGTTTGGGGAAATTCTATTTCCACCACCTTAATAAACTCAGGACAAATCTTTTCTCAATACACATCTCTATTAATTTCATTATTAAGTAATTATCTCAATCCACATCCTTAAAATTACAAATAAATCCTCCACTCATATGTACACACACTTTACCCTCAAAATGCACACATTTTAATTTACCCCAATTTACAATTCTACTTCCACTCACTTTCATGAAGACCAAAGTGACCAGAATTTACATTTCTACTTCAAACAGGAAGGAAGAAGAAGAAGTTCAAACAAAAAATTAAAAAAAAAAAAAAAAAAAAGCAGCACTTTCCTAGGTTCTTCCGTGCATGCAAGGGGAAAATTTAATTGACTTCAGCCTGCCTTTCCACTTTAATTGATGATGTCACCACTATCATCTTTAATTGAATTCAACCCGCTTGTCATAGGTTCTTCAGGGAAAATTTCAATTCGGTCTTACGGAGCCGAATTAAGTAAAATAGTTCGGAAAATAAAAACCGAAAATAATAACAAAATTTGGATTTCTAAGACCGAAAATATTAATTTTATTCGGAAATCTAAGACCGAATAGTTCATGCGACGAACTATTTCTATTATTTCGGTATTTGATAACCGAATTAATTTAACAAATTCGGCACTTGCGTTTCCGACTAAAAAACGTAAAAAAAAAAAAAAAAAAAAATTAGGAGTGTTGATCAAAATCAAATAAAAATTGTTGAACTAATAATTAAACCATGTTAATAATTGAGTATAAACTTAAAGATTAAAGTAATAGAAGAGATGTTTTGTTTGCAAATAACAGAGAGGAGTACAGAGTGTGTAAGAAGCAAAGTGACTAAAAAAAAATTAGGGTTTAATTTTTTTTGTTCAAAAAGTGTATATTGAGATATTTTTATTTTTAAAAGATGTGTATAGAGAATTTGTATATATAATATTAAGAGTGTTGATCAATGACTATTATAGTAATTTTTAATTAGGATATAATTGTCATTAATCTAATTTTTCATTAAGTGTGTGGACTGAGTTTATTAGGGTGGTGGAAATAGAATTTCCCAAATGTTTGGGACCTTTTTTTTAGGAATCCACAACCCCTTTTGGATCTCAACTATTGATGTATGTGTAGAACCACTTATATATGTGTGAGGCCCATATCATCAATGATTGAGATCCAAAAAAAATTATGAGAGTCCAAAAAAATGGGTCTGAATCATTATTGTTATTCTATTTCAATGTCGTTTGTTTGATGGGTACATTGTATTCATATTTAAGTCACGACATCCAAGCTGGGACCTACCATTGATTGGTTATTTTCCCAATAAACATCCAAGTTCATGATTTATTGTTGAAAATTGTTAACCATAATTTTATTTTGAGTCTCGTTTTAAAGGAATTCATTTACAAATCAATCATAATTAGTATATTCAAATAGAAAATTATTGTTTATTTCTTTTTCTTAATGATTAATTTCAACTCAATCTTTTACGCATTGAGCACATTATCCAACAATCCACATCCACGTTATATGAAGCAGCTTTAACCCCCCCCCCCCCCCCCCCCCCCAAAAAAAAAAAAAAGAGATTTTATATTAATTCTCACATATTAGATTAATGATAGATAAATATAATTTTTGTATTAAAATTTATAATTTCAGAATTATCACTATCATATTATTCTGATTGAATTTTATATATGAAAATTTTGTTGGTAAATTATTTTTCTTTTTCTAAATGTTATGTACCCATCATTTAAAAAAATAAATAATTGAAATCATCCTACCACGAAAAATCAATAAATATTCCAATTATTCGTATCCTTTTATGTAATGGAAGAGAGGAAAATGTGAGGAGAGCAAAAAAATCAGCCACACACACGTATAAATATATACACACCTATTATAGGCTCATAAATACCAATTTCTTTTTATTCTTGTGTGTTTTTATAGTAGGCGTTTATGATTATGAACCATGAGTACCTTTGCGAGGTCTCTATATACTCTTCCCTCTTGAAGCAGACCATCATGGCTGACCCTTCTCTTTTCTCTTGTTATTTTCTTGTAGAATTTTCTCGGAAAAAGGAAAAAGGCAAACAAAAGGGCAACCTAGGCTTTATCTTTCCTTCTTGTTTGTTAATTTTCTTTTTGTTTCTCATGGGTAGCGGAGACAAGAGCCTGCTGAGCTTTCACCAACACCACCACCACCACCGCCGCCGCCGCCGCCACCAAGGGAAGAAACAAGAAGAGGAGGTGGTGAGAGATGTGCCAAAAGGGTGTCTGGCAATCAAGGTGGGGCAGGAAGAGGAGGAACAGCAGAGATTTGTGGTGCCTGTGATGTACTTCAATCACCCGCGGTTCATGCAGCTGTTGAAGGAAGCTGAGGAAGAGTACGGGTTCGATCAGAAAGGTACTATCACCATCCCTTGCCACGTGGAGGAGTTTCGATACGTTCAGGGTATGATTGATGAGGAACTACATCACCACCATCACCACCACCACCTATGCTGGTTGTTTTGAGGGTTTCACAGATTGATTAAATATAACACTCAAAACACTCTAGTTAATTAGCTGGTTGTTGAATTGAATCTGTACATTTTAAGAGATTTAGGTGTCTTTTTCTTTTTCTTTTCTTTTCTTTTCTTTTTTATGTAGAGTAATATATTTTGATGAGGTTGGTGATAATATTGATGATTATTGTTGATGATGACCACGAAAATAAAGTTGCTTGCAGTTGGAGCTTTTATTCCAAACCATATTAATTGGATAAGTGAATGAAACTAATAAAAATCTTATATACAAATGAATTTCTTACTCAATTTAATAATCATCATTATATATGAAATAATGGATCCTGTTTGTATTTATTAATATGATCTTACGTAAAAAAAAATTAAGTAAAAAATCTATTTATGTATTATATTATTTGAGACTTCTATAATAGAATTTACATTTTAAATAAATCTAAATTATACAATAAATATTAAAAAAAATAGCATTATCTTCTTTTCATTGGTTAAGGATGTATGGATAGATGAAAATTTCATGCATGCCCCCAATCGTCTTTTTGGCCAAACTCACTTGTAGCAATCAGGAGCTTCTAACTGCCCTCACGCAACTTCTTTGATCCTCCATTAATTTTCACCAATGAAAGAAGTAACATGAAAAGTATTCATGAAAATTCTTCGTCCTTTGATTAGTTTATAGTGTTTGTAGTGTTTTATTGTATATTATACAATCACCCTTGGATTAGTTTCATGAAACTTTTCATGATATTTATTTCATGATACATGGCATTATACATGAATAAATTTCAAATTATGGCGTTATTTGAAAAGAAAGTTGGGCTAAAATAACTCACTAAAATAGTTAATAAGACAAAATGTTATATCTAATTCATAATCATTTTATTTTTTCTCTCATAATCAACAAATCAACTACAAAAAAAAAACTAATCAACTTTCCAAACACAATTTTTTTAACCAAACTAATATAGTCAAAAAGTCAAATAACTAACTAAAATAACTAACTTTCCAAATAAGGATCTCAGAAAATAAAAATAAATAAATAAATAAATAAATATATTAGAACATCCCACTTAATATCAAAATATACCCTACGCTCACTCCCATCCACCACCACCACTAACTAGCTCTGGCCACCCTTAGCCGCCACCCCTCAGCCACTTACCACCTTCGATACAACCCTTCAGCTCTTCCCAACTTCGGCGAAACTCTTGAGTTAAATGTGTCTACTGATATATTTATATTAAGGGATTAAATTGAATATTTTTTTATTATATTAGAGGCTACATTAACACAATTTAAACATAAAAAATCAAAAGGATACAAATTACATAATATAGAGATTAAAAAGGCACTTAAACCTTATGAATATTCACCAAAAGTTCCAAATAAGATGTCAAAAAGATTTTATTCATCATAATTGAAGCATAAAAATTGAACTAAAATTTTGAAAGAAAGAAGAAGGTCTGAAGCAAGTGGTGCCAAACTGATATTTATTTGTTCGGACTGTCAATATCTCAACCCAAACTTTCTAACCTTATTGCTATTGTTTTTTAGATAGCAACTTTCTGTCCTTATTTGAAAAATACAAAAACGTCCAATCCTTGTGAATAAAATCAATTACAAAAATTGAAAGACGTGTTTGGTTTGTATTTTAAGATAAATTTTTTTTTAAAAAAATTGGAAAGTGGGTTTATAAAAAATTTTGGTTTGTTTGGTTATATATTTTGAAAATAGTTTTAGAGTTTGAAATGATTTAATATTTTGTTGTAGTTAAGTAGATATGTGTGAGAAAAAATGATTGAGAATGAGAGAAAAGAGAGAAAAAGTAATTAATTAATGTGTAGAAGAGAAAGTGATTTTGAAAAAAAAATTCAAAAAATTCAAAAAATTTGAACCAAACAAAATTTTAGACCCATCCAGTGAAGCCATTGATGCATCAAAAAATTTGAACTAAACAAAATTTTAGCAGCCCTAAGCTTCCTTGACAAAGTCTAAAAATCTCAAAACCCATCCAATGAAGCCATTGATGCGTCTGATTAAATTTTATGTTTGAATGTACTCTTAATTATTAAATTATAATTAATTTTTAAAATTTACAAGTGACATGATTTTTGACACAATCTCCAGATTTATTTCTATATACAAAATGAATGGAAGTATATCATATATCATTACATGCATGCCTCATGTATAATTATACCGATATTTTCTTAGTAAGATTAAAATGATCGAAAGATAACATAATAAAACAAAAGTAAATAAGATGAAATACAAATTTCAGTATAAAGAAATGACATCATTTTATCAACAATATGACTAACTAATAACTTATAAAAAGAAAACTAAAGTATTGTGTAAATTAAAACTTTAAAATAGTTCAATATAATTATACTGAATTTATTAAACTTAATACATTCTCTCTAAATTTCAAAGAAAGTTATTGTAATCTATCTTAATAAGAACAAGAAGTAGTAATTAGTCCTCCATGAAAAAACCAACAAAAAAAAAAATAAGGCAACGCAATAATAGGCGAAAACAGCAACAAAAACCAGAAGAAGCCAACAACCAAAGAAAACTTGTGTTCTTTTCTCTAAATAGTTTTTATTTTTGTCCTTTTTCTTGTGTTGGAACTTGTGGCAAGAATACACCATGACACAAATGTATGTACATAGCAAAGAAAACGGGACAAACATTATCATTCTCTCTCTCTCACTATTCCTGAAAAACAAAACAATGCTCTCTCTCACTATTCCTGAAAACAAAACAAAACAAAATAAAACGGTGCGTTACCTAGCACCACTAAATTTATCACAACATATGCATTCCATAACCTGCCTACAACTATATCATCGTCACGGAGAAAGTGAATCAAAACAGACAGGATACGAATGTTCGATCACCAAATGTCCCAAGAAGGTTTAAACCCCGTTAAAAAAATGAGCCTAATACTGTTTATCAGGGTCTCCAACATAGAAAAATAATATGCTAAAACTTGACAAAATATGGAAGGTCTCCAACAAGGGCATGGTTGGAAGCTACATTCATATTTCCAAAATGATAGCAGTGTCGCTTGTCACTGCCACATTACATATCCTTCACACAACATTTACATTCCACCACCAACAGCTAACTTTACAGTCATGGAATTATAAACTATATGAATTAACACAAGACAATCTGAGCAGATAGAAGTTAAAACCATTTTGATTTCTAAAATAAACAGAGGTTGAGCCAGACAAAACTAAAAATTTCATAATTTCTTTGGAACCAAAAAACAAAATTAAAATTCCGAATTTTACGCTCAAACCCAAGTAACTTTGGAATATGCAGAGGGAATGAGCATGGAGAAAATCCAACATAAAATTGCCTCACCAAACTCCCAGCTGACTTCACTACTATATTCATTTGTACACATTTTTCTATCCCCCACCACTAAAGGGGGAAAAAAAAAAAAACAAAAACAAAAAACTCCAAATCCTTTGAAAGCCATGAATTCTAATTGCTATCATTTGTCAAATGCTAAAAAAACCTATTGTTGTCTTGTATTTGAGCTCCGAAGCGTCAGGCCATGCAAAAATTTGGTATACCCAAGTAAACTAAGCTTCCCATCAGAGCTCCGAATCCAGTCTGTGATATGCGAATAAGCTGATGGCCCCACGTTCAATTCTGCATCAATAGAAGAATCTATTGACCAAGACTCTTTTCAACATTAAAAGGAAAAATAATAATTAAGAAATTGTTCTTAAAGCTTCAGATTTTAAATACCCGAGCCAATTCCTCCACTGAGATGACTCGGTTACCCTCCTGCTCAAAATGCTCAAATGCTGTTGATGCAATCTGCTCCCACCCTTCAACAGCCTCCAGTTGATATGTGCTAATTGCAGCTGCACAAAACTCTTCAAACTCCATCTTTCTATACGCAAGTGGTGCCATCTGAAACCAATATGAGCCATAAATTCAGGAACCATAATGCTCCCTCTCACTCTCTCTCTCTCTCTCATGTGTGCGCGTGTGTGTTAACAAACTGTGATGTTAATATATAACAAAAGGACATTAAAAGGCTGTATTGTCTTAATTCACTAGACATAAAACAGCAAGAAAGGAAGGTAGGCAGTAGAAGTTGCGAGAAAGCACCGCACAAGTTTGGAGTTAAATGCAGGTAATTTATTATGATTAAAGATAAATCCTCTTTAAATTCACTGTCATAGCAAGACATAAAGCAAATGCAGAGTGCGAACAGTTACATTATGGGTAACTGAGGCATGTAAATGAGCAAAAGACGTTCTAATTCTAAAATAAATCAAACACATTGATCAATGGTTTCTACTGAAAAATAATAATCTCATATGCCTTACCGCATTAAGAATGTCAGGAACCCTTGACTCGTTCATTGCATCAGTTGCATTTCTCACAAGAGCCTGAAAATTTAGTTTAAGTTCTTCGTTAACCAAAATCTCAACCATAGACAAAAGGAAAATGGATAATACATGGCATTCAACATCTTTCCTATAAAACAAGGATTCCCTGAAATGATAAACCACATCTTAACTTCAAAGATAACAAGAAAGAGAAGTAAATAACCATTTTGAAGTTATCAAGAGAGATGTATCCATCTTTATTAGGTTCCAAGAGCAAAAATTGAGCTCTAAGAAAATCCAACTCATTCACTGTTAAAGCTTTCGAAAGAGCCTGCAAGCAAACAGCAATAATGAGAACTATAAATCAGATCAGAAACCTTAATCGATCACTTCAATTCACAAAATTAGATTTTCCAAATTCAAGTTTTTTTTCCAATTTTTTTTTTTTTTTAAAAAGTGGTTCAAACATTGGCTTGCACTGCCACCAGATGAAGGTGTTCAAAATGTATAAATCTACTAGTTGATTGACAAGAAGAACAGTGAAACAAATTACAAGGTTGATGATGTGAGTCACACAATCAATCCTCAAACGAAACTTTCAGTTTACAGATGTAAGTTCGTAAAGCTAACCAGTATTGAAAATTAAAATATGATTCCTTCCGAAATGAAACATCTGGTTTTCAATTGCTGACCACAAATTCTAGATTCTAGCCTATATTTCAGAAGCATACATTGAAATTTGCATAAACAAATGAAGGATAACAACTTTAGTTTGCTAAACATCAAGGGGTGACAAAAGGTTACATTGATGTGATTAAGGACATGTATGAAAGGGTGGTGACCACTATTAGATCACCTGCTGGAGAGACAAATGAATTTTCTATCACTGTAGGGTTACACCAAGGATCTACCTTAAGTCCTTATCTTTTTGCTTTAGTTATGGATGAGTTGACAAGAAATATTCAAGATGACGTGCCATGGTGTACGCTTTTTGCAGACGATATAGTGCTAGTGGATGAGACTAGAGAAGGAGTTAATACAAAGTTGGAGATTTAGAGAAAAGCTCTTGAATCTAAAGGATTCCGGATAAACAGAACTAAGACAGAATACATGGAGTGTAAATTTAGTAATAGTAACAATAAAAGCAGAGGAGAAGTGAAGATTGAAAACCAAGAACTGCCTTAAGAGTGAACATTTTCGTTATTTAGGGTCAATTATCACAACAGTAGGGGAGATTGATGCGGATGTGGCCCATAGGATTAAGACGGGATGGTGTAAGTGGAGAAGTGCGTCTAGAGTACTGTGCGATAAACGAATACCCACTAGACTTAAAGGTAAGTTCTATAGAATGGCTATTAGACCAGTGATGTTGTATGGGACGGAGTGTTGAGCAACCAAGAAACAACATATAGATAAGATGAGTGTGGCTGAGATGAGAATGCTAAGATGGATGCGTGGCAAAACTAGACAAGACAGAATTAGAAATGAGTATATTCGGGAATGGATAGGAGTAGCACCGATAGAAGATAAGTTGAGAGAGAATCGATTGAGATGGTTTGGTCATATTCAACGGAGACCAACAAATGCAGTAGTGAAGAGATACGATGCTGTAACAGTAGATGGAAGTGTTAGGGGACGGGGTAAACCTAGATTAACGTTGGTTAACGTTGTAAATAAAGATATGGATATACTTAATTTGACTAACGAAATAATCTTTGATAGGGTCGCGTGGAGAAGAAGGATTCATGTAACCGACCCCATTTGATGGGACTTAAGGCTTGGTTTCATTTTGGTTTTTTGGTATGGATATAAAATCATTTCAACTTATTTTTAATGCAGAAATTCATCCCCTTGAATGAAGCATATTTGTATAATGAGGCCAACATAGACGGATGGAAAAAATCTTGTGAAGAAAACTAAGGACAACAATCAAAATGCAATAAAGTACATGCATAGCTAAAAGAATGAAAAGAGTTATTTGGCTTACCAATCAATGAGGTAGAGGCCATGTACATACAATATATTCATGATACAATTTAGGAAACAATATATACAAGTCAAAATTCTTATAATCAAAATAATTCATATTCTAATTCTTAATCTAATTTCTATATTCAAACATAATATTTTGATTCCTCCATTCAACACTCCCCCTCAAGCTGGCATGAAGATATTCAACAAACGTAGCTTGTCAATGGACAACTGGAGCAAAGTTAGTCCCACAAGTTTTGTGAACATATCCGCCAACTGCTGAGAAGAAGAGACAAAGGATAGACGCACAATGCCAATCCGAACCTTTTCTCAAATGAAATGTATGTCAACCTCGATATGCCAGATACGCTCATGAAGCACAGAATCAAAAGGATAACATAATAGCAGATTTGTTATCACAAAATAAAGAGGAAGGAACAGTCTCCTCAAAACCCAATTCTGCCAGAATAGAACGAATCCAAATAATCTCACATGTCCCATGAGCCATAGCCTGATACTCAGTCTCTGTAGAAGACCTAGAAACAACTGTCTGCTTCTTACTTTTCCATCAGATAAGATAATCACCATTAGTGTGGTAGGTGAGTGTGTTAGTATATTCTCTTCCTCTCCTATATATAGGAGAGTTATTGTATACATTCTATATCAATCAATAATATCAATACATTAATTTTCTACATGGTATCAGAGCAAGGTTAACAACCTAGTAATTCTGCTTCACCGGCGGGCGGCAGCCTCGCCTTGGCCGCCCGCCGGACCTCTACACAACTCCGCTGCCACAAATTATTCTTCTTGAGCTTCTTGTTGTTGATGAACAGTTGATCATCTTCGTTGCTGTTGTTCCTACCCAAAATCCCTCTGGGACATTTCGTCGAACACCATGTCTGCAACTTTGAGGAGCATACACACACAGAGGCAGCAGTGGATGCAGCACTATCAGCAACAATGGATGGCGATGCAGTACCCTGCGACTGCAATGGTGATGCAGCAGCAGATGATGTACCAGCAGCAGCAACAGCAACAACAACATTACATGCCCTACCAACATCAACCTTATCAACATCAACAACAACATTACATGCCCTACCAACATCAACCTTATCAACAACAACAACCACCCCACCAACAGCCACAACAGTCTCAGCCTCAGATTCAGGGTGGTTCTAGTGAAGAGAACAGGACGATCTGGATCGGTGACCTTCAACAATGGATGGACGAAGGCTACGTCAACAGCTGCTTCACTCACACCGGCGAGGTTTCCTCTGTAAAGGTTATTCGCAATAAGCAGACTGGTCAGTCAGAGAGCACAGGTGATAGGCGTGTGGATGCTGGTTCAGATCTTTCTGTATTTGTAGGAGATTTGGCTGCAGATGTTACTGATGCAGTATTGCATGAAATTTTTTGCTAGTAGATATCCATCTGTTAAAGGTGCCAAAGTTGTTGTTGATTCAAATACTGGTCGTTCAAAAGGTTATGGTTTTGTTAGGTTTGGGGATAAAAATGAGAGGTCAAGGGCCATCACTGAAATGAATGGCATGTACTGTTCATCTAGGGCGATGCGCGTAGGTGTTGCGACCCCTAAGAAGCAATCAGGGTATCAACAATATTCATCACAAGCTCTGGTATTGACTGGTTCTCTCCTTCTTGTGCTTCCTCTTGAACTCCTGAACAAAATGGTTCACCATTCTGTTATCAAAATCCTCATTTGATGTCTCTCTGCTAACCATTGAAGAGGGTATTTTCGAGGTTAAAGCCACTGCTGGTGATACCCATTTGGGAGGTGAGCACATTCTTCTCACCAGCACTGCCGGGATCTTACTCTATTCGACTTGTTGTGCTTCGCCACTGATATAACGAGCGACGAGGTTTATGAATCCAGATTTCTCATTCTCACTGATTTGAGGTGGTGGTTCCTTATGACAGCTTAGCACCAAATTCGACTTGTTGTGCTTCGCCACTGATAGAACGAGCGACGAGGTTTATGAATCCAGATTTCTCATTCTCACTGATTTGAGGTGGTGGTTCCTTATGACAGCTTAGCACCAACGCCTGAAGATCCTGATGAAACTAGGAAGCTTTTGGACAAACTTGTTGTGTTAAAGCTTAATGGAGGATTGGGAACAACAATGGGCTGCACTGGTCCTAAATCAGTCAACGACATTATAAAAGCTTAGTTGGTCTAACTTCTCATTTCTTTTTTATTTATTTCATCACACCCATCCACCGCCCAAACTTTATTTTTTATAAAGCTTAATTGGTACTGTCGATTCGTCCTGTTCCCCACTCCCTCCTTTATTATTTTTATTCATCACTATATATTCATCATCACCATACTCATCATTTCATCACCATCACCGTTACCATATTTTATTATTTTTATTCGATTTCCTTCCTTTTCACCACAAAAAAAAAAAAAAAAAAAAAAAAAAACAAAACCCACAACCCACAACCACAACAAAAACCGGCATTATTTTTTCACCTCTTCAGCTGTTCTCTTCTTTTTGCCTTTGTCTTGGGCGTCCCTTGCCGGTGCTGCCTCCGTGTTTCCCACGCCACCGAGCACGTTCACTTCCCGTTGCTCCTCAACTGTCACATATGGCGGACCTCCAAATCTGAGCATCACGGTGGCCTTCCGCTTCAGTTCCTTATTTTCTGCCTTCAGCACACATATCTCTGCTCGGGCATCCGTATACATGCTCTGGAGCAGAGCCAGTTGGGCTTTTACCTGCTGCACCTCATTTGTTCTACTCTGAAGCCGGTGCGACAGGTTGTTGACCGCCGTCATTGTCTCAACACATGACTTCAGAGTATAATGATTGGCCTCAATATCAGATTGAGCAGCCATTATCTGCTCAATTGACAACATTGGAAAGTTCAACGGCGTAAACCCAGGGGCCAAGCCCAGGGGCACTTGGTTGAGGTTCAAGGGCAACTGCCCCGGCTATCTCTCTTGTGGCCTCGTTGAGGTCGGGAAAGAGCGTGAGACCACGGGACGAAGAGGCTATGTTTTGGGTAGCTGAACGGGAAGAAGAGGCCATATTCAGGGTTGGTTGTAGAGTGTTTCAGAGATAACAGCTCTCAGAGAACGACGAGTTGTTTTTCAGAGGTTTTCAGCTGGTTTGTTATGCATCAGCGGCAACCTCGCCTTGGTTTAAATAGGCAAGGCAGACACGCGTATCACGCGCCTCTCAACGCCAGACGACAAATCGGCGCGCTTTTTGATGGCTCGACTTTTGATGGCTGTCGGGCACGTCTTTTGATGGCACGCCTTTTGATGGCACGCCTTTTGATAGATTGGGCACACCTTTTGAGGGTGCGACTTTTGTGGGTCCGACAAGACTCTGTAAACTATCCCGACTTTGATTCCGGTTAGCTTCTATATGGGTCCGACAAGACTCTGTAAACTGTCCCGACATTGATTCCGGTTAGCTCCTATATGGGTCCGACAAGACTCTGTAAACTGTCCCGACTTTGATTCCGGTTAGCTCCTATATGGGTCCGACAAGACTCTGTAAACTGTCCCGACATTGATTCCGGTTAGCTCCTATATGGGTCTGACAAGACTCTGTAAACTGTCCTGACTTTGATTCCGGTTAGCTCTTATATGGGTCCGACAAGACTCTGTAAACTGTCCCGACATTGATTCCGGTTAGCTCCTATATGGGTCCGACAAGACTCGGTAAACTGTTCCGACATTAATTTCGGTTCTCTGCTACAACGGTTCGACACAGCCATATAGTGTCTTCTACAACGGTCCAACATGACCCCGTAAACTGTTTTCTACAACGGTCCGACATGACCCCGTAAACTGTTTCACAGCCATATAGTGTCTTCTACAACGGTCCGACATGACCCCATAAACTGTCTTCTACATCGGTCTGCCATAACCATACGGTCTTCTACAACGGTCTAACACGACCATACAGTGTCTCCTATCCACTTTTATTTTTATTTGTCAGATTATTTTCCTGTTTTGTTACTTTCTCTCCAAACTCAAGTTGGTTAGTCCCTATCCTCCTTGAGTTTGAGGGGGGCTATTAGTGTGGTAGGTGAGTGTATAGTGTGATAGGTAGATGTGAGTGTGTTAGGTGAGTATTAGTGTGGTAAGTGAGTGTGTTAGTATATTCTCTTCCTCTCCTATATATAGGAGAGTTATTGTATACATTCTATATCAATCAATAATATCAATACATTAATTTTCTACAAAATCCTTACCAGAAATTTGTGTGAAACCTTTGGCCACCAAAAGGGCTTTGCAAAGGTCAACTGAGCCATTAGTAAGGTACTTTATAGTAAACACCATTTGCAACCAACCATGCTTTCCCCAGAAGGTAAAGATATAAGATCCCAAGTGTGATTCTGCTCTAAGGCTTCCATCTCAGTCTGCATAACTGCTACCCATTTGGAATTCTAGAAGGCCTCAGACACAGAACGAGGAATGGACTCCAACTCAAGCCTGCCAAGAAAAGAATGGTAAGAAGGGAAAACCCTGTCATAGGACAGATACTGGAAAATAGGATGATTAGTACTACTCAAATAACTTTAACAATTTGGAGGATGTCGATCCCAATGTGGGTTATGACGAGGAGGTAGAGAAGCTAGAGGAGAAGAGTTACCTAATCCAAAGATCGAAGAGGCGACAGGAGGGGCTGAGGGCGTGGGTGATGGGAGTATACTTGTAATAGGGGAGAAGGCGAAGGTTGAGAAGAAGGAATGGGGACAACCTCATTCTCAACCTCATCCCAAATGGTTACCGAACGAACAGTGGAAGTAACAGGAGGAAAAGCTTGCAAAGAATGGTTAGTACCAAAGAAAGGAAGATCCTCACAAAATGTAACATCCAAAGTGTGGTGAAAGTGACGAGACACAGGGTCATAACACCTATATCCTTTGGACATGGAAGAGTACCCTACGAAGATACAACGAATAGATTTGTCATCTAACTTTGTGCGAGTGGGACTCTAATTTTGATCAAAATAGCTACACCCAAAGACACAAGGTAAAAGTGGAAACAAAGTGGCAGTGGCCATAAGGATATGAAACGGAGTGAGACCATGCAACACACGACTAGGGGTTCTATTAATGAGGTAAACAACAATAAGGACAGCCATATACCAATAAGACTTGGGACGGTTTTTACGTCCATCAACACCATTTTGTTCAGAGGTCCGAGAACAAGTAGGTTGGTGAAGAATACAGGTTTGATTAAGATGAGAATGAAATGCATTATAAATATATTCACCACCATTATCAGAACGAATAGTCCTAACAACTGTATGAAACTGAGTTTTAACCATCTGCAAAAATTGGACAAAAATGGAAAAGACGTCAGACTTACGACGAAGTAGATAAACCCAAGTGCACCTAATGTGATTATCAATAAAAGTCACATAATATCTATAACCAGAAAAAGCGATGATAGGGGAATGGCCCCAGACATGAGAATATATAAGATCAAAAACACTAGGAGCACGAGTCATATGAGGGATATAGCTAGTACGGGTATGCTTAGATAACTCACAAACCACACAATGAAACTTAGAATTTTTGCAAACTTTATTAAATAAAGGAAAAAGTTGACATAAATACTGAAAATTAACATGACCTATACGAGCGTGCCATAATTCTAAAGTCTGAATATTAAAAACACAAGACATGGAGGCAGGCAAAACAGAGGCCTAAAAACTAGCTAAGGAAGAAGAGGAAGACTCGTCTGGTAGATCCCCAAAGTAGTACAGTCCATCATGCTCATAGCCCTTGCCAAAAGTCCTCTTCAAACTCAGGTCCTGTAAAAGGCAAAAAAAAGGTAAGAAAATGACATCACAATTAAATTGTTTGGCAAGACGACTAACGGATAAGAGATAATATGCAACATTTGAAACATGTAAAACAGATGATAAAGTAATGGTAGGGGATAAAGACACTACACCCTTATGACGAACAGAGGATAACAAACCATCAACGAGACACACAAACTGGGCTATAGTAGTAGGGACTGGCGAAGAAAGAAAGGCAAACCCAACCGTCATATGATAATTAGCCCCAGAATCCAAAACCCATGAGGGACTAGCAAACCGAACATGGAAAGTAGTAGAAGTACCTGTTGCAAGGGTGGCAGAAATGGTAGATGATGGGCCATGAGAATTGGCAATAAGAGATCCAAGCTGAGCCTGAAGCTGACCAATCTGAGTCTATAACTCCTGTAAATTGGGGAGATAAGAAGACCCAGGAGCAGGAGTAGCAGAATCTACTAGTGTCGTAGTGCAAGGGGTACCAGCACCACGAGGACGAGAGGAACGTTGCCTCAACTCATGATGAAGTTTGAAGCAACAAGCCTTAACATGACCAGAAACACCACAATAATGACAAGTAACTAGACTAGTAGAACCCCGAGAACCAGACTTTGCAGCAAGAGCCATCTGATCAGATGAAACTGGAGACAAAGGAGAAGGATTCGGATGAAATAGACGCCTACAACGCTCATCACTATCAATGGTGGCAAAGGCCTTATAGAGAGAGAGCACGGGTGATGTGTTCAAAATTTGAATTCGAAGGGATTCAAACTCAGAGTTTAAACCCATCAGAAACTAGTAAGTATGTTGGCGAGCAAGGTGTTTGGACACAAGAGAGGCATCATCTGCTGGTAACTCAGTCAAGGGCTCATATTGAGCCAAGTCTTCCCAACGGGCCTGAGAGGTATCCAAAGAATTCTGACAAAGAAAGACCCAAGGCAAACTGAGAAGCACGAGCAATATCCTGATAGAGCTCAAAGATGCGAGCATCGTTATGAGCATGAGCATACATCTGTGACAAGGCATGCCATAGAACGAGAACTGTGTCGCAATAGAAAAACATGTGATAAATATGATCTTCCATAGAGTTGAACATCCATCCCAAAATAGTACAGTTATCAATATCCCATTGTGCACGCTTAGGATCTGTTGCAGCAGGCTAGGTACTGGAAGATAAAAGCCAATGAGCTTTTCCCTTACCCCCTAAATAGAGTTTAAGGGAGTGGCTCCAAGCAGCAAAATTTTTCAACACCACACTCGTAATACAATGAATAGGAGTGTGATGATAAAGAGAAAAATCAAAACTAATTGGGACAGGCTTGGTGGGTATATCAGCAAAGGATGGATTAGTCATGGTGGGAGAAAAGGGGCTAAAAAACACACAAAGATAGCAACATAGTCCAAGAAAAAATAAGAAGCCGGAAAAAAACTAAACAACTTATCTAAATAAATGTTACCGAATAAACCAAGTAGCCCAAAAGAATAAAAGGACAGACAAAAGGACTTAATATATC
Source organism: Camellia granthamiana (assembly GCA_036172215.1). NCBI lineage: Eukaryota > Viridiplantae > Streptophyta > Magnoliopsida > Ericales > Theaceae > Camellia > Camellia granthamiana. The sequence continues at coordinate 2,610,993 of CM069908.1, read as the reverse complement.
AGTCCAATCACCCCAAGAGGGGCAAAAAACAACCACAGACCACCTAAAGAGATAGCCGAAGCATGTAAGACCAGAACCAGGTCTAGTCGGCAGCAACCAAAGCCTCGGTAGGGATAAAGAAGGCCTGCCGAAGTGAAGACAAGGAAGGAGAAGGGCTACAGAGGCTGGGTTGAGGCTGGGCTGAGGCTATCAGAGGGAGAAAAGGAGTTAGAAAAGGCTATCAGAGGCTAGAGAGAAGAAAGAAGGCAATCAGTGGTGATGGGAGGTTGAGAGAGAGAAGGCTAGAGAGGCTCTGATACCAAATTAAAAAGCCCAACCTACATTTCTCCTTAAAACCCAGGTATTAAAGAGAGGAAAACTAGAGCCTTATAACTAACACAAATGGGGCAACTCCAAGAGATGTGAGACACATTCCAACACACCCCCTTGGATCACAACATACAGTAGCCGGACAAACGGCACACCAATTACAAGCCCAACCAAGCTCTGATACCAAAAAGAATAGAAAGAATTATTTGGCTTACCAATCAATGAAGTAGAGGCCATGTATATATAATATATTCATGATACAATTTAGCAAACAATATACACAAGGCAAAATTCCTATAATCAAAATAATTCCTATTCTAATTTCCATATTCAAACATAATATTTTGATTCCTATATTCAACATAGCTTCCCTAAGAAGATTATGGAAAAAATCAATCCAAATACCGAGTTAAATGAGATTATAATTCATGGACAACCAAAGATGCCAAAAGTGAACAGAGAATTGTTATTTATGTAATAGTGAGTATAAGCTATTAAGAATATCCATTCCAGATGAACAGCAGACGTGATCGTGATCAACAACTGGGGTACTGGTTCTCCCATTAAAGAAACGCAAGCCCCTCATTGAGTTAGAAACACAATTAATCAAAACATTTTCCATGTTGATATACCAAATGAAGAACATGGTGATAAGAAAATGAGCAGATCTGATTCAAATCTTATTTAGTAAATTTTTGGATTCAATTTGAATCTTGTTCATGATTATTTAAAGTAAAAATGTTGAATTTTAGGGATAGTTTGCTGATAACTAAATTTGCCAGACATATGCCATGATAGTAGACCATTTGCCTTGTAGGTCGTCATATCCTGGGCTTTTATTAGGTCAAGAATGTTCCAATGCTCCTACAAATGTATTTCTACATGATTAATTTGAAAAATAGTAAGCCTGTCTGTATTATATATTGATAAGAGTAGACCTGTATGCATTTTATATCAAACTATTAATTGCTCCCAATTTAGAAGTACCTTAAATTCTAATAGTTCAATATATACAAGTCTACCCCCTTTTATATTGCATTTTAGAGCAGGTGATGTGTCACATTCCCATTCCTGTTCCTAGTATTCCTGTTCCTAGTGCTGGAACAATTTGTGTTGGTGGCAGAGACTTAGCAAACACAAAGCCCAATGTCACAAATGCTTTAAAGACAAAATTCGTTGTGACAAACAGAATATGCAACATAATACAAACAGTACGCCGAAAGCAATCAAGAATAACCATGGCCAAAGGGGAATAATCTAATAATACCCAACACCTTGTTTCTAGTAAAATTAATCACAAAATAATAATAATAATGCAGCTATACAAGGTGACAAGATAGTACCTTTAGGGCTGCACATTTGAAAGGTGAAGCATGAAGGTATGACTTGACTAACTTATAGATCAATATATCTAAAGGAACAGGATGATTTTCACTCCGCAACCATGGATGAGCTGCATTGACAATACAGGGCATTAGTCTATAAATTAAATAAACAAGAAATATGCATTACATCATTAATACCTAACAGAAAGTGAGGTCACCATTATGCATCGACCATTTAAGGGAAAGGACTGCTCCAAAAGCATTTTTATTTGCTTCATTAGTGTATGGAAAATCAAATTATTTCAAGTTTCAACAAAACAATAACTAGAACTCGCAACTTACTCAGAGCTTGAGCAGCAGTCATCCTTTTCCTGTAATCCTTGTTTAAAAGCCTTTTCACAAAATCTTTCGCTTCTGCTGACATATAAGGCCAAGGTAAATCATCAAAGTTAGGGTCAGCTCTTAGTACTGAACGAAAAATCCCTGATTCGGTTCTCGCCCAGAATGGTCTGCTTCCACATAACAAGATGTAAGTAATAACACCAATACTCCAAATATCTGCTTCAAGACTATAAGATCTGTGGAGGACTTCTGGTGCCACATAATATGCACTTCCAACAATATCATTTAGTCTTTCATCTGCATAAACAGTCATAAAAAAGGAAACATCTTACGAATTCAATGCTAAACTCTGCTGCTATTAACTATTCTTTATAGCATCATATATCACAACTTTTGTTTTTCAGTGTTCGGTCCAATGAAAATATAACCATTGCATATCTATAACAAATATCTACCCACTGACACAAGTCCATGGGAACACTTCTAGCAAATAACATGGAAGTTTGCATCAAAAAAAAGAAGGTAAGTTGATCTAAAACCCCATGTGGCAAGAACCCATTTTAATGGATTAATTACCTTCTAGACTCCAAAACCCCAGATGCAGCCTCAAAACTCCTATCCTTAGTGCTGCTTAACAAACCAAGCTGTTTGTCAAAGGATCGGACTCAGCTTGTAAGAGGCTTGCTTGGGCCTTTTCACTCGATCAAATGAGCCAAGCTTGACCTAAATTCTACTGATTTTATAATTGAGATAAACTGTTACTATCCCAATCCCAGTCCAATTAGGCACACATAACAAACATGCATTTTATTGAGAATTAGGCTTAGGAATAGTTCATAAACAAGCTAGATAGGCTTAGGAATAGTTCATAAACAAGCCAGATAATTGTAGAAGACACCCGTTTAATTGAATTGCTAGCTCATTTAATCACATAAACTGGCTAAACAAGGCAACCGTGACACGAGAAATATCAAACTCAAATTGATTAGGAACTTGATTAGGCCAGTGAATGTTAGGCAGAATAACTTTATTGTAAAGCAGTACTGGATGGAAATAAAACACCAACACTACATAAATCCCCCCTTTTCCCCTAAATCCATTTAATTTCAAATACATACCTAAATAATTTACAACATCTTATATTAATATTATTATATTATACAATATGCAATATATAAAAATCATTAAGACGTGTCCAAGTACCCGTACTTGTACCCAATTTTTGTATATATGTTCTAAGACTTAGGGTTTAAGGAGGTGAAACAATTGGACAAGCACCTGCACCCAAAACTCATACCCGAGTCTATATAACCCATATGTAATGAGGTTAAAATTACATTAGTGTAGGATTGATAACTGAGAATTCATACGGATATCTATTAAGATAATGAGCAAACTTAGGATGAACTGTGTCTATTACCTGGTCTGATGAAATCAGAAAGGCCAAAATCAATAAGCTTCATATTAGCATCTTCGTTTCTAGAGGAGAAAAGGAAATTCTGTAATGCAAGCAATTAGAAAGGCATTAATTACATAAAAATATATCGACAATGGGGAATCTTTACTAAATGCAACAGAAAATAAGTTTTTTTTACTTGGAAAGCTAAAAATAAATAAATAAAATTATGTGTCCCAATAATGCAAAATACAAAGACGTCAAGTTCAAGAAGCAATAACCTCAGGCTTTAAGTCACGATGCACAACACCTTGAAGATGACAAAATGCAACAACACTTAAAATTTGCACAATAATGAGTTTTGCATCCTCTTCTGTGTATCTACCACCTCTGTAGCCAAGGAAAAGTATATAATAAGTTCAAATCAGACCTACCAAGAATAAAATAATTATCAAAACAATGTTCCTTATTACCTTGACAATATTCTGTCGAGTAGTTCTCCACCTTCACACAATCTGATAACCAAACAAAAGCTTCGTCAGATCCCCAAAAACAAATCCAAGAATGAAGTCAAAAAAATTGATGTGGAACTCTAAATAAAAACTTTTGAGCACTAACTCATAGACAAACATCAACATAACTAATGGTAGCAAGTAATTCCAATATTTTCAGGAAGAGTGAAACAGACATCTATCAATAATAAATCATTGATTATTAATGGAATACATGGAAGAAGAGAATAAAGAAAAGGAATATCCTAAAGGTTTGAGGTCTTATGGGACTGCTTAATTTCGTTTAGTTACTCATGCTTATTCAAAAGCTTTTCTTTTTTTTCTTTTTTTTTGACACAGAAAAAAAGAAAGATTTGATAAATTGTCAATACGTATACATTACAAACTCTTTGTTTTGTACAAAGGTTAAACCTTTTTAGTACCTTTTCAGTAATAATAATATTATTATTATTTTTTTAAATGTACACAACATAAACATAGAACAAAAGAAAATGAATTAGTTCAAGAAATAAGTTCCATAAGATCATGAATAGAGGCAAGAAAGGACATACTCCATGACTATGTACACGTTGTTGGCATCCTCACAAGCATCATAGAATCTGACTAGATGTATATGCCCCGATAGAGCTTTCAATATTTTTACTTCTCTACGAACATCTTCAATGGATATAGCTGTAGTCATCTGCCAAACAAAGCTTGATCAGATACATATATACTGCTCAATTGACACATAACAAGGTAAAGCAAATGTCAAGGTTAGTGGACCCCCCCTCAAACTTGAATTTGAAAATTTCAAAGAATTTCTGTTGATGTCCAGTAAGTTGTAACAAAGAATTAATCTAACTGAATAATTATTATATAGTTCTTGACAGGAGCAGAATGGAGAACAAGAATTCATATAGCTGACCCCAACTGATTGAGACAAGGCTTAGTGGTGACGAATTCCTTTCCTCCTTTTAGCTTAAAAATCAATTCATCTCTAGGAAAGAAGACATACTAAGTTGAATCATATAACTGTTGATGATATTACTAAGGCAAATTGACCTTCTATCAGTGCTTCATCCAAAAGACGTGGGAGCTTCGCAACTTAACCATTACGACCAAAATGATGCCAAATTCTGTATGAAAGCAAAAAGTCTTGATGGATTTTCAATATGTAAACTTAAGTGTGAAACTAATGCTTTCTTCATTATTATCATGTTTGTGCTTGTCAGCGAAAAAAAACTTCCATTTAAGGTAGGTACTCTCATCCATATTTTCACTTTGATTACACTTGACAAAACATTGAGAATGTTTGCTTAATTATTGATTGGATGATAAAAATGTAATACAGAGTGTATGGCATGTTACATGTGACATCAACCTACCAAATAAGTCGATCAACTATTACCCCCAAGATGAATATTGGGAGGAACAACTATTAATATTGATTCTCCTGATAAGGCACACATGGTTTTTACTTTATTGAATATTTGGCTATGCTGCCAGTATCCCCGACTAAACGTGTCAAGATTAATCTCTATAAATGCATGGGAACGCCTTTAAGCCATATCCATCAAATAGGCCTGAAAACTGAGATGTCTAGCTACAAAGTCTGAACCTTAAAAGTCAAAAAAAAAAAAATAACGAGTTTGATTTATTATGTTGCATAAGCAATGAGTGTAACTCCACCTACATTGTCCTAAATGAAATATATATTACCTAGTGATCTAAACCCCAATAAAGGAGGATTTTGGTAGGTAGATGGCCAGATTAAGACTTAAATCCTAAAATACTCTAGTCGGGGCATTTAGCTAAATGAAAATATTGAAATGGACAAGTGGTGATACAAAAATAGATAAAACATGAATGGAATATATTCCTGTGAAGTTAAAGGCATGGATTTAACAATGATATCGGGATATGTGTAGAATCGGAGATATGGTCATATATTGACCAATATTGGACAATAGCAGCTGATATATTGATGAATAACTGTATCGGAAGTCCAAACTTTTTATACGTAACGTCCAATACGATACGTAACGGCCTATATTTAAAATATTGGTTAAAAGTGGCACTATTGCGAACAAAAGGACAGAAAGTTGCTTGAGATGATTTAGCCAAGTACACGATAGAGCAATTAAATGTGTCGGCAAGGAAGAGTGATCGTATTAGGTGGAAGGTACCAAATGGGTACAGGGAATGCCAAGAAAGTAATGGGTTGAAGAAGTAAGAAAAGACACAATTGACTTCAACTTTACTAAAGATATGGTTTAAATATAGCCAAATGGAGAAAATGGATTCATGTAACTAACATCTAATTCCAAGTAACTGAAATTAAGTCTCATTGAGTAGACTTGAGTTTACTTGAGTCTCAAGTGTCAAATACGGGTGCATCTCAACCCTTCTCATTGTCTCCATTATGTTGCAAACAGGCAAGTCAGAAACCAACTATAACAACAATGTATACAGTAAATTATGTTATGTCTAGATTATGTTATGTCTAGATCCATTCCATTATATGCTTATCTGGCAAGCAAACCCCTCCAACAATCTCTCCCCCCTACCCCCGCAAACAGATACACGTGTTGTTACAAGGTTTCAAAAAACATAAATAAAAGGAACCATTTTAAACAAGCGAAATAATGACTGATTTTATTTCCCATGACGAACTTTAAATACATAAACGACAAACTAAGTTAGCTTTATTATGTCCAACATGCAATTAAATGACAAATGACACACGTACATTAAATACTCGTTGCTTTAACTACTTCGAAATTCTGACATAATGACAATGTCATAATTACATTGCATTCTGAAGTTATGAGCCCCTTCATGTCAGATAACTAATATTCTTAACTGACACTTTTCACCATGCAAGTTTTCCTACAAAAGGCTAAATCTTGATGTAGACTTATAATTAGTTATACCTTATCACGTATCCTATCCTCCTTCTAGAAACCAAGTAAGCTACAAGACACAATTTTCTTTGTGGGAAACAAGTAGTTTAAATGACATTTCAGTGACTCTTTTAAAAAGGCGCATATTGCTTTAACATAGAAAGCACTGAAGGCTCTAAAAGAGCATAAGAACTCATAAAATTTATGGTAAAAAAATATTTGGCAGGAAAAAACCTTTGATTCTTGAATCAAAGGAGATCAGAGTTGTAAAGGGTGGAACTGCACGTTTTACAAATAAAATTAACAAAGTAGAAAATCCTACAAATATGAAATTTATGCATGGTTTGCATCTATATGTGTGCATATGTTTATAACAATGAGTTGTCAACCATTTATCACTGATTTTAAGTTCTCTAATTGTTGTATAGCTGAGATAGATAAAAATTTATTCTCAGTGGATTAGCTTAGGTTCTCTTTTCTTTTTTTCTTTCAAAATTTCCTTGTAGATTTGTTGAATCAATTGGTCATTGGCTGCTCACCAGTCTAATTTTTTATATCAAAATTGTCATACAAAAATTCTAATAAAATAAAATAAAATAATAAAAAAATAATTTTAAAAAAAAAAACAACAACAACAACAATTAGAAATGAAGACATTATCTAATGACAAGTTCTGTTACATATACAGATTATAAACAGAAATGAATGCGGATTTTGGAGTTTGATGTATTAAAATTTAGAAGGCTATCAGATACCATCATTGCATATATTGATTTTGGAGTTGTGAAAGGCACATACCTGCCACATTAAAAAAATAATATAAAATAAAAAAATCTACACTTTGAAAGGAAGATTCAAGAAAAGCCAAATATCCCGAACAAAAACAAAGATAACTGCAAAATTAGCTAGAAAACCTAACAATGCAACTCCAAATTTACTGCAATTTGAAGAAATTAAACCAAAAACAAGCTAAACGGGCAATTGGATCAAACTGCAAATGCTGTAGAAGTGAAGTGGACACATATATGATATATCAATTTACTTAAAAACTGATTAAAATCAGGATATAATTGAGAAGATGGAACCTTTGCTTTAGCGATGATTTTGACAGCAAGAGGTAGGTCTCTGAGGTCTCCCTTTTTGCCCCTTGCTTGGCATGTATGACCGAAATGCCCTCGTCCCACCTCCTTCCCCAATTCATACTTAGCACCGAAATTCTTATTGTAACCGAAGTTCTTATCCAGTGACTGATCAGGCTCCGCCGCCGCAACATCTTCAGGGATCGGGCCTTCCCTGGGCCTCGCATACCCAAATCGCCTCGCCAGAGAGGCCTTGATGTGCTGCGCCGGCGACGGAGGCGGGAACGGCCTCTTGAAGAACTTCCTAGGAGTCGACCTCGCCGGCGACGGCGACACTCCCACCGGGAGTGGGCTGGAGCCGCCGTGAGGATACGGACTCGGCCACGGACTGGTCGCCGAGGATCGAGCTGGCGTGTTCTTCACGGCGCCGTTGTTTGCCGAAGACCTACCGGGAGTCTGGGACGGGCGATCGGCGGTGATGGTGGTGGAAGCGTCGTTGTCGCTAGTAGTAGGAATGGTCTTACCATAGCACTGCCCCATCGAAGCTGAAGGTTCTTTCTTTTTTCACACTCCAATGGCGGACCAAATCAAAAGCTCAATCAGAGTCTCAGCATCTAACGGTCGAAATCACACTGCATACGGATCTGTAGATTAGCGCCGGAGAGAGAGAGAGAGAGAAATCTACGGCGAGAAAACGATAAGAAAAGAGAATGAGAAGAGTTCAGTCAGAGAGAGATACACTGATACATATATATAGATATAGATGTAGTTGTAGACCCACACGCTCTGCGGCTCTGCTAAAGAAACCGAAGCGTGACAGCAGAGAGAGAGAGAGAGAGAGAGAGAGAAGCATACCTACATACATACATGGAAATGAGGGAAGATCCGGGAGGGAGATGTTGAAATTTGGCAGAATCAAACATGGGAAATCAGAATCCCAATGCAAAGCAAAGCGAGAGAGTGAGAGAAATCGCGATTTAAAACCCAGCCATCATCTATTTAATTTATTTGCATATATAATCAGGAGGGTCCTCTGTTTTCCATTTCCGGAACAAAGCTATAAATAAATAAATAAAGCCGTAATTATATTATATATATATATTTTTTTTATTTTTTTTATTTTTGCTGTCTCACTCTTACAACTTCTTTTTGTTTTTGTCTTTTGTCTACTTTTTTAATTTTAGAAAAGGGAAAGAAAGACAAATTCCAATCTGTTGCTATTTATTTTAGAGATAGGCTTATCCCTATCTGGTTTGCATTCAAGTGTCTTTGATTTGAGTATGACATAGTTCAATTGCGATAAATAAATTTAAAGCTTTGATTAAAAACATTATTTTGTGCTTCGGAGTTTAGTTATTTGGGATGATGATTTTAAAAAGTATATTTATTTTGTTTTTTACGGAAAAAAAAAGTTAAAAAAAAAAAGTAGAGAATTGCTATGATCTAAATAAATATATATTTATTTAAATAATGCCAAACAAACTCTAAATATTAAAATTCATTTTCTTTATTTTACTAATCTTTACATTTTATAAAAATAGAGAACTTTTTTTATGTTTTAAATGTGTATTGCCATAATCTCATACTAGCATATTATCCATACTATGCACGGATTGTATTTACAATTATCTATATATGTGAATTGTGATTTTTAATTTTTTTTTTAAAATGTCTTATTTTTTTTCTTTTTTTATATTATATTAAAGTTTAATATTTTGATAATAATCATATGTGTTGGACTTTTTAAGAAATTTTTTTTATGCTTGTTCTTAATGCATTAAAATGTTATTATGAGGGGATAATAATCATATGTGTTCGGACTTTTCAAGGAATTCATATGTGTTGAATTTCAAAGAATTTTTTTTATACTTGTTCTTAATGCATTAAAGTATTATTATGAGGGTAAGACTTGGGAGTTGGGAGAAATTAATAAATGCTAAAAAAAAAAATTTAAATCAAAAAATCAGAAAATTTAGATTGAGATTTTGGAACTCCCACAAAGTTTGGGATTAAAAATTCCCTTTTACTTAATATATAGTATAGAAGTATAGATGATTTTATTGGCTCACAATTCTAAAATTTATTACTTTCAATAAAATTCAAAATAATGAACCATAGTTAAAAAAATAAAGGTAGTCAATTTTACATGACAGCTTACTATTGTTGGGAATGTAATAAAGATAGAATTATACGGAGTACATATTTGCTCTCTCACTGTCACAACTTCTTTTCATTTTTGTTTTTTTTATTTTTATTTTTATTTTTTTTTTTTGTCACTTTTCTTTATAAGCTGTGTTACTATTTCAATTTTAAAAAGTCCAGTGTGAAAAAAAGAAAAAATAAATAAAAAAGAAAGAAAAACAAATTCTAATTCGCTGTCTTTAAACTCTCATCATCCAAAATTATATTTTATCTATTTTTCTTAACACCACCATATTTCCAACTTTACCACTCATTTTCTTACCCCCCACTCCTTTCCATATCTCTCTCTCTCTCTCTCTCTCTCTCTCTCTCTCTCTCTCTCTCTCCTCTTCTAGGGTTCTATCTCTTTATCTCTCTGTGGGTGTTTGGGAAGTGAATTTTTATGTAAATTTTTTTAGTTGTATGATTTTATTAGAGAAAAAAATTTTGATGTTTAGGAAGATAGTTGAGTTTTTTTGTAGTTAGATGTGATATTTGTGAGAGAAAAAGTGAAATGATTATAAGGTTGAATGTGATATTTTGTTTGGATTTATTTTTTTTGGTTTTACAAAAAGTTTGTCTTTTAGTGAAAAAAATCAAAAAAAACCCAAGACAAAAACTTCCCAAACACCACCTCTCTTGCTCGATCTCCCTCCATCATCATCTTCATTTTCATTTTCAAGCCCACAACTCCTCATTTCGATTTACACCAAGCCCCAATTGGATCATAGGGTCACGAACTCAAATCATAACCCATAAATCGATATCAGAAGCTTTGTTGCAATCTCAAACAGTGACAAATCCCATCACCGGCAATGCCTTAGCCATGACGATGCCCGATTGTAACCACCGAACTCTCTCTCTCTTCATCTTCTTCTTCATGACTCTCTCTCTCACATATACTCTCTCCTGATGATGTTGAGTTGAAAGACGACGCAAGATCTAGGGTTAGGGTTTCAACAATAATTTTAGTAGCGGTGAGTGGTGGACGGTGATGGTAGTAATGCAGTGATGAGAAGAGAATAGAGTATTGTCGGAGGTGATAGAAGTAAGGTAAGGGTTTGGAAAATTAGAGATAGAGAGTTAGAGAAAAGGGTAGAAATAAATTAGGGTTAGGGTTAGCAGCCCTCAAACTTATCTCCATCTGGTTTGTATTGAAATGTCTTAGTTTTGAGCATGAGATACTTCAAGTGCAGTAGATAAACCTAAATTTTTAATTAAAAATATTATTACGACACTATTTAGTCCTCCAGACTAGACCTTGTGAGTTTAGTTTAAACTAAAGAATTTAATTTTCTTACTTGTTAAATCAACCCACCTTATTGAACTAACCTTTATATTTTATAAATATTGAGAATTTTTTTGATGTTTAAATGCGTATTGCTATAATCTCATATGCATTTTCTTGACTCACAATTCTAAAGTTTGTTACTTTAAATAAAATTCAAAATAATAAATCATAGTAGAAGAAACAAAGATAAAGTCGGTTTTAAATGATAGGTTACCATTGTTAGGAATGTAATAAAGATAGAATTATATCTCAATATATATATACTCCCTCCGTTCCAAAATATTAGTCTCTTGTTTCATTTTTTATTGTTTCAAAATATTAGTCCATCTTCAAAAATCAAGTACAAAAATAATATAAATTTCTTATTTTCCCCTTCTTTTAAATTAATAAACAATATAAAAAGTACAATCATGACATTGATATTCCCAAAAAATGTACTATCAAAAGGATAATTTTGAAAAATTAACTTTTTTCAAATGCAATAATTATACTACCAAAAAAAGTTGAATTCCCCAAAAGGGATCATTATTTTGGGACGGAGGGAATATGTATAATTTTGTTTTGTCTTATCACTGATAATTATTTTATTTATTTTTCTCTCCAAATATCATTAAAGAATCACAACATGTTAATGTGATTGTATAAAATAGGACATAATAAATTTAAAATAAAAGGTATAACAAATCATCTAACTCTCTTTATTCATAAGATTGCTTGTTTGCCACGTAGGCTTTTTTTTGGAGATTTTTGGTGAAGGGCAATGGTAGAGGGCCACAATTTTTGTGATTCAAATGGCTCAAAACTGTCAAAACGACGTCGTTTTGGGCACAAAACATGCCAAAACGACGTCATTTTGGCAGTTTTGAGCCATTTGAGCCACAAAAATTGTGGCCCTCAAACATTATTCTTTGGTGAAAAGCTCCTCCCATTGGGCCTATTCTGTATGAAGTCCAGGGAATTAAACAATGACTCCAAAAGCCTCTCAATTAAAAAAATGTCATGAATTGACTGAAATGTCCTTTCATATAAGTGGGAAAATATGAAACAATTAACAGTAAAAATTTATTATCAATCAAAGTAAAATTTTACTGTCACTATCAAAGTAAAATTTTACTATCACTATCAAAGTAAAATTTTACTGTCACCACAAGTCCAAAAGTCAATTTGTGTTGATAAAATTTTACTGTGGTTTAGTGTAACATTGTACTATATTTTAGAGTAAATTTTTACTATTAGGTTTGCCAAAGATTGACAACTCATACAGTGTATCACCAACACAACTTGAGACATGAATGTAAAAGTAAAATTTTACTCTGTATAAAAGTAAAATTTTACTCTGAAATAAGAATAAAATGTTACACTCTGAATGTAAAAGTAAAATGTTACACCCTGAATTTAAAAGTAAAATTCTACTCTGTATAAAAGTAAAATTTTACTCTGAATAAAAGTAAAATGTTACACTCTGAAACTAAAAGTAAAATTTTACTCTAAAAAACTAGTAAAATGTTAGACTATGCACAAAAGTAAAATTTTACTCTCTATAAAAGTAAAATTTTACTCTGAAAAACGAGAAAAATGTTAGACTCTGAATCTAAAAGTAAAATGTTACTCTGCACAAAAGTAAAAAAATGAAGGCAGTATTTGTGGTGGCTGAAGTGTTTGGCAATGACCACCTCTTGACAGTAAAATTTTACTATCATTCTAACATCAGAGCAAAATGTTACTCTAATTCTCTCAAACAAAAAACAGAGCAATAGAACCAGAGTAAAATTTTACTCTGATTCTATCAAATGAAATCAGATCAAAAACAACAAAAAAAAATCTAAAAAAAAAAAAAAAAACAAATTAAACAACAAATCAACATATCTAATTGAAGTGAAAAACTTCTAAAACTCAATCAACAATCACAAATCTCAATGAAACTCTCGTTTAATTGAGAGTGTTGATCATCGGCGGCGAAATCGTCTATTGTTGACCAAGTGAGAGATCTTTGGCTACGAGATCTTTAGATTTGGAGATCGTCTTCATCGATTTCGTTCCTAATTTCGTTCCTGCGAAATCTTTGATACGTATATATAGAAGAGCAATATTGTGATAAAAAAAAAAATATATTATAAAATGTCTTTATTAAGGTAGCTATTTCCTACTCAGAGACTTTTTGAAAGAAAATTGATTAGATTATCCTTTACCCTAATGAAAAGGCCCAAAATAGAAGTTTCACCAAAAATCTCCTTTTTTTTTTTGCTCGGCTCCTTCAATGATACACACTTGATAATAGTTCCCCTGTAAATCTAATTTTTGAAAAAATATTTTGTACTTTTTTTATTAGAGTTAAGCCGTCTACAATCAAAGTGAATACTTATTCTTAATGGTTTCGTTATTTTGTTGATTCCTGCATCTTGTGATCACAAAATATAAAAATATAGCAAGATTATGTTTTGTTTTGTGATTTTATTTTTATTGTATCTAGGTTTATTTGTATTTTTTTTTTGGGTCAAATGGTACAGTATCTACCGTGAGTAGGTGGGTCAGGATAATCACAACCAACCTAGTTGGAAGGTTCGAAATCTCCACTCTCACACTTACATACTCTCATCATCAGCGATCATCAAATGAGATATAAAAAATATTAATAGCGGTCCAAATGTATCTCATGATTTTGTCTAATTCACTTCCACTCAGAGTAGATAATCACATATAAGTCCTTTGAAATAAAATATAAGTTGTGTTCGGATCATAAATTACCTAAATTCTCTTTCCAAACACAGTCATAATAAGTCTCTTATTTTGTATGATCCAATTATCAAACAAGAAATACAAATTAGCTAAGCCTCTGTTTGGGTTGAAGGTTTTTCTGAGGAAAAAAAAAATTAAAAATGGTTACTTTCATTACTTGTTTCTTCTTTTCTTCTCATCTAGATGAAAGCCATAATATATTCTTTATTTTCTTTTTTAGTCCAATTTATCAAACGGTGGTAGTATTTTAGACTAAAATCTAATCAAAAGCGTTTATTTATTTGACTATATTTCTCTACACCTAAGGAAAATACTTCGTAACTCAAAATAGATGGCTCGAATAGTGGCTCGAATAACCAAAACGACGTCGTTTTGGGATTTTTTTTTTTTTTTTTTTCTTCCATTTTCGAGTTGAAACGAAGAAGAGGGAGAGGGAGAGAAAGAGAGAAGAAGAGGGGAAGAGAGAAAAAGAGAAGAGAGAGGAGGAGCACCACCATCGTCGCCTCGCCGCCACCGAGGATCGTCGCTGCTCGTCACCTCGTCGCCCGCCGTCGCTGCTCGTCGGCTCTGCCTCGCCTCCGCCCCCCGCCTCCAGCCCCATTTGTTGGGCCCCCTCCAGTCCCTCCTCCTCCTCCCCCTCCAGTCCCTCCTCCTCCTCCTTCTTCTTCCTTCTTCTGATCTGCAAACCCACTCTCGAGCCACTCTCGAGCCACAACATTCGAGCTACCTAGCGGGGTCCTACACCTAATTGATAGGGTAAGTGTGTAGTGAACTCCTCTGACAGGTTGACCAACCTTGTATCTGCACGAATGTATAACTTTGACCTACTCTAAAGTAAATAATTAAAAAGAAAATTGGGACAATTGACAAAAAAATCAAATAACAATTTCATAATCACATCTATTTTTAGCCTATTTCCACACCAATCTCTTCCCCTATAGATGTGTGAATGAGATTTTAGTGTTGACTATATTTGTAGATACGAGTGTGTTCCCATCTTTTTTATAAAATAAAAAACAAAAAAAAAACTGCAATATGAATGGAGTTCAAGTAATTATATTAGAAATGAAACTTGCAAAATAATTACAATGAGGTGAGAATATTTTGCAAAGTTACAAATTTATAATTTTTTTTCTCTCCTCTTCACTCTTTTTAAAACCTTTACCCAATCGCCACATCCTTTTCAGCGTGCAATTGCCCTTTCACCTTTCTTGGGCTACCCTAGCTCCTTTCTCAACTTCCTAATGCACCCCTCACTTATCTACAACTCCTCATCATGTCCCTTCTCATGCCTTGAAATCATTTCCATTGCCTCCTTACGCCTCTCTCAACCTCGTTCCCCCGATAGCCTATCTCCTTGATTTTCATTGCCAACATGAAACCTTAGCTCCATTACCACTTCCTTCTTATTTTTCTACTATTTGCACCCTCCATTTCATCCACATTTTTCTTCATTTTCTTCTTCCTCCTCCTCAACTAGGGTTTGCAAAGGAGTGAGCGCAAAGTAGGGTTTCAGTGGAGGGACAAGGTAAGAGATAGGTTGTAGAGAAATGAGTGATAGTGGGTACGATAAGAAGGCATAGAGGTTGAGGGAACGGTGTCGTTGTTGTCGCCGCTACTAAAAAGGCTATGCTAGTAGGGTAGAAGTTTTAGAGAGAGCAAAGAGAAAGGAGCCAGGGGAGAAAGATAAATTTATAACTTTACAAAATATATTCACTTGATTGATTGTCCCTAATTTTTTTTTATTTGTTCTATTGACATTACGACATTATCTCTGTTGAATATATCAATGCTTAATATTATGTTGAGAAATAAGTAGATAGAGGGTGTGAAAGCCTACTCATTTTGGCAGTATTTAAACAGATTTTGGAGTATTACCCATTTGTACCCATTTGATTTTGTTGTAAATTAAATATAAAATTGTGTACCTTTTCTACTAGGTACAACATAAGATAAACTTGATATATATATATATTATTTTGAAGAAATATTAATATTTATTGGTTAGTAGAAATGCCAAACAAGATGGATCCGTTTAAAAAAATAAGTATAAAGAAAAAAAACCAATTCCATTATTCTTATTGTTGAAATACAATAACTATCATAATCATAATTAATTATGTCAATCTATACCTTGGTAGAGATTAAATTAGACCTTGTTGATTGTCACAGCTAGGCTTATATTAATTAATAATTAATAGTTATAATTACAGTGTCAATATATAACTCAAGTTGACTCCAAATTTGTGAGTGGTTAGTCTGGGCCCCCAAATAATCCTCAACATTTTTTATAAGAACATCAAAGTTAAACACGAGTCAAACTCGAACATATATCAAAGCTTATTTAGATTATATATATATATATATATATAAGTTTGGGTTTTCCTTTTTGAATTAATCCCATAGATATGAGCTCTCTATGGATTTATAATCTCATATACAGGATCAAAATAAAAATTTGAATCACAAGGTTGATCAAAACAAACTGCTCCTCTTGAGATTGGGAAACGATTATGGATGATAAAGATAAATATTCCCAAGCTCTTTGACTGCAAAACTGAGATTAGTACATTTTTGGTCATGTG
The DNA here is from genome assembly GCA_036172215.1 of Camellia granthamiana. Classification (NCBI taxonomy): domain Eukaryota; kingdom Viridiplantae; phylum Streptophyta; class Magnoliopsida; order Ericales; family Theaceae; genus Camellia; species Camellia granthamiana. The sequence continues at coordinate 2,594,352 of CM069908.1, read as the reverse complement.
GTCCTAATTACCACTATTATTTGGGGTTTTCTTGATCTGAATTAATTCTACCAATATGAGCTCTCTATGAAATAATAAGCCTATATATAAGATATAAAAAATAAAATAAAAATGAGCATTGAGCATTGAATTTTATTGTTGTAGACCAAGGAAAGTGAAGATAGATGTGGGGAAAAAGTAAATATATAGCATGAATAAAAATGGAGGAGAGGTCTACTGCAACATTGTGAGTGTTTGGAAAGTTGTTATTTTAGTAGGTTTTTTTAGTTTTTGATTATTTTTGGAGGAAATTTTTTTTGTGTTTGGAAAGATAATTGGATTTTTTTGTAATTGGATGTAATGTTTGTGAGAGAAAAAGTAAAATGATTATGGGTTTGATGTGATATTTTGTCTGAATTTATTTTTTTTAATTTTTTAACCTATTTTATCTTTTAGCAAAAAACTAACAAAAAAAACAAATAAAAACTCTTCCCAAACAACGCCAATTGTATTGGGATTATATTCGGGCTGTTCAGTATATCTGTTATGGTCTAGTCCGAATTAATTGAGTTTCCAAATATTTCATGAGATAGGTTCAAAACCACAGTATCCACTACACATTTTTATCTCTAGAGTTGAGTTATATTAGGCTTTGGCATATGCCGGCCTAACACAAAACTCAATTAGGCACTATTTAGAATAAAACTATCCGACGTCTGGTGATAAAATTTAATGGTATGGAAGTGTTTTAAGTTGGGTTAAGGGCAAAGAGAATGTGAAGTCTGATTTGGATTAGCCAGAATTCATTTTGGTTTGTGGTTTGGGGCATAAGCCCAAGTCTGGCCCATACCAAACTCATTAATTAGCCCATGTCAAACCCATCACAGCCCAAAGAGATTAGTCAACTAGAACCTTCTTTCTTGTTTTTTTAACTAGAACCTAATCAAATATCATATTGGTTGTGTGCTTGTCCAATAGCAACAGGCTAAATATATATGGTATGAAAAACAAGAAATATGATGAATAAATTATAAAATATCATCAGACGAGTACACAATCACACAATATTTGGACCATATGATAAGTTCTAATGGAGACAGGCTTTTATTCTAGTTCTTATTCTTTTGTAAAATGTGTGGCTAAAAATGTTTGTTAATGTGCACAAACAATATTTGGATTACTTCTGAGAACATGTTGAAGTGTATATTAAAAATTAACGCAAGTTTTGTTAACTAACAAAGATAAAAAGTGATTTAACAGTTCCAATGGAGAACCAAATGTTGTAGTGCATGCCTTTTCACTGTTGATGCTCTTAGCCAATAAATTAGTCTGATTGTGTATATCCCAAATTGAATAATGACTTGGACCCCCTTTTTTTTTCACCCCCTTGACCCCCTCTTCACTTGATTGGCTACTTTGATAATGTAAGAAACCCAAATATCAGACTTATCTCCCCCCCCCCCCAAAATATATATATATATATAATAATAGAAACAAAAATAAAAACCAAATGTCAACAACATTAAGCATATAGAAAGTTATGTATACCAATTCAAGTATACTATACCTAGTTAAAAAATAGGAAATTCAAGAGAACCATTTTCGATAGGATAAAGCACAGATCCACCTTCTCTATAATTAATATCTTAAAGTTTAAGCTATGGGTTTTGTTGGTGGTTTAGTTGAGCAATTACACTACTACACTATTAGAGGAGATGTCTGACTTCTTTGTGCATGGACATGTGGCTCTTTACAGATCCTTGAAGTAGCTTCAAAGGCACTCATTTTAACAAACAATATATATATACATATCTCCTCCATATTATAATGCATGAGATACTACACAAAGGTCTTACCTTTGCTCTTTCTTTTTTGTTTCTTTTGCAAAGTTGGTGGTGCATGATTTTGTAATGCTTTAAATGCAAGTTTATATTGAAGAACTTTGAAAAGAGAATTGCTACCCACTCACCTAAAATCTGTATATAAAAAAATAATCACAAAAATTTAGTTTGCTAATGATTGCTAATGAGATTCGTTTTAGAAATGAGGGTTTTTTTTTTTTTTTGGTGTCCGGTTTAATTTATGCACATTTTAATTCCGGTATTCAAAATTTAACAATCGGACAAACCTTTGGTGGCTCATTGTGACAACTTAAACTTGAGAGTTTATATCGTATTATCAAATTTTTACCGCTTACCCAAAAGTTGAATCTAGAACTTATGTTATTTTTCTAAAAAAATTCTTGCTAAGTTCTGCCTGCAATAATTTGATTGTGAAAATTTATTAGGTAGTCTTGCAGTACCATACGTCGTTGCACTACAAGAAAAAGCACAAATGGCGACTAAAATTCAGAATTTCGTCGCTGAAAGTTGGCCAAATGGCGACTAAACTGGATTTAGTCGCCGAAAATGAAGACTTTTGCCGACTAAAATGAATTAGTCGCCGAATCACAGGGTTTTAGCGACTAAACTGTTTGTTGGTCGCCAAATGTAGCAGTTTTACCGACTAAAGGTTGTTTGGTAGCCAAAAGCGACGGTTTTTGGCGACTAAAATAATTTAGTAGCCAAAAGTGATGGTTTTGGCGACTAAAAACCATTTTAGTCGCCGATTATAGGTCTTTTGCCGACTAAAAAAAATTAGCCGCTGAAAATGAAGGTTTTTGGCTACAAAAAAAAAAAATAGTAGCTAAGAACAGTGAATTGGCGACTAAATTTCAATTTAGTAGCCAAAACGGGACGTTTTTGGCGACTAAAAACAGAGTTAGTCGCCAAAAAGTGCTATTTTTAATTTAAACATATTTTTTTAGCGACAACAAATTAATTAGTAGCCCAAAAATCATAGAATTGGCGACTAAATAATTGATTTAGTCGCCAAAAGTGGCCTACATTTTTTTTTAATAAATAATTTATTTTTTACATAAATTATATTCAATAAAAATAATTATATGTACATATATGATTTTGTATGAATACCGGTTAAAATAGTATATAAATAATATATATTGCATATAAAATCATGTGATGTTCAAGTGGCATAGTGGAGGGAGTAGGTTGGTAAATGTGTTGGCAGTTGGAATGGTTTGGTTCACGGTTCGAATCTCAGAAAAACCAAAGAATTTGTTTTTTTTTTTTTTTTTTTCCGAAAGGACCTTTGGCGACTAAACTTTTAGTCGCCAAAAGTGTTATTTTGGGCGACAAAATAGTTTAGTCGGCGATTCAAGGAATATTGGCGACTAAAATATTAGTCGCTAAATGTGGGATTTTAAAAAGTGTAAACCACCAATGGCGACTAAACATTTGGTCGCTAAAGAGCTCTTTTTTGCCGACTAAAAAAAGTTTAGTCGCCGATACCTCTCGCGACCACATATGCGCGACAAAAGGGGCGACTAAAAAAATTAGTCGCTGAAAGTAAAAACTCGACTTTCGGCGACTAAAAACGGACTTTTGGCGACAAAAAATTTAGTCGCCAAAAATGAATTTTCTTGTAGTGTTGTCTATTTGATACTCTTAAGTCTTGATAAATAAGAAATTTCGAAGTACACTAAAAGGTCTTTTTTTTTTTGTTTTCTTTTTTCTTTCTAATTACTTAACACAGGTGAGTCATTACCAATAATTTTTTTTTTACTATATCATTATAAAATAAGAATACTATATAAATAATGCCACATGATATTCTACGACTACTAAATAGCATTCCTTTATTGTTTTCCTGTTTATATCTTTTAAAAAAATAAAGTGTGGGGTTAAGGAGTTGGTACGAGGTCAAGTGATAACTGCATCATTGTTAATTATCACAATCAGCTTTATCACAAAAGGCCATGGAATGTTTGTTGGGACAACTACCAATCATGTGGAATTGGGGTGCTACCGTGCCTTCAAGACACAGCAGCTTGTTGTGTCTTTTTTTATGGGAGTTCGTTTCAAATATTTTTTTGATAATTTGAACCGTTCATATATTAAGGTTTGTCAAAAATGTTATTTATGTAAAAAATTAAGTTAATTGAATATTCATAACCCTATGATTAGATCTTAATTGTTTTTAAAAATATCTGAAACTTATGTTAACCATTAATTTTTATAAAAACAAATATGTTTTGGTTATAGGGCTACAGATATCCACTCAATTTAATTTTTTGTATGGATGATTTATTCAACAAATCCTACAATATGAACGGTTCAAATTATCGAAAGAGGCTCAGGACGACACTCCACAAGGGAGCACAGCAAGATCCCCAGAACCCAATCATCTATAGAATATCTCAAACGGCCAAAAATGTAAAATAGGTCTTCTAGTTGCATCAGTATTCTACACAAGTTTTGTCCTATATATATATAATTGCTATGTATATATACTCTGGATTGTGGTTCTGAAACTTCTATCCATTGTTTGGATCAGTACCATGAAAGTTGCAATAAAATAGTCATTTAATTAGAATATTTTATTCTCATTTTTTGGCTCTGTAAAAAAATAATGATAATAATAATAATTTTGAATATAAGGGTGAATGAGAATATGATTCTCCATTATCATAATTTCAATGTTTGAAATATATTGAAATAAGAAAGTTTATCTTGATAATTTTAGCTGGAATCACGTTATCATATCAAACTAAGTAAAAATCTCATTCGGCTATTTCATCGTGAGAATTTTATGTTCCTACACTACAACATATAAGAATTTTAGAAACTAAATTTTTTGATCTCTAAAAGTAAAAATTTTGTTATAATGACATTTAAGAATTAATTTTTATCGTCGTGAGGGTAGTCGCTAAAAGGTCGTTCTGAAAAGTCAAAAATAAGACTTTTAGTGACAAAATTTTGAAAATGTCACTAATAAATAGACGTTTAGGAACAAAATAATTTTGTCTCAAAATACTTTATTTTTTGAGATAAAAAATTTAGTCCCAAAATAATAATAATTTGTCACTAATGTCCAATTTTCATTACTAAAAATATAATAACGACACCTTTCGTAACAAAAATATTTAGTCCATAAAAAATAATTTTGTCCCTAAATTTTGATCCCTAAAACTTTAATTTTTTATAGCGTTAGAAGAATGTTAGAAACAACAATGGACTTACAATATTTAAAATTATATTATTTTTCCATTGATTATTAACCAAACATTTAAATAACATTGACACATGAATTTTATTATCAGTAACAAGATTCTCATCCTCCTCAACATTTTTTTTTCTTAAAAGGAATCAGTATTCATCAATTTAAGAAAATAATTATACTAATAGAAAGATAAGGAATAATCATTCTATTCTTACTCAAAAATATTCTAGGCAACCCAACACTAGTTTAACCTCATAGTTTGAGTTGATAACAGTAGATAAGGGGTACATGTCCCAAAAACAATAATAATATGTCCAAGTTCCAACTAACAATGATACAAATAGTAAGTGTATTCGACGTTCTTATGGCTTTCATGCAATACCTAAAAGCATGAAAGAGATTGACTTAATTTTAATGAGTAGTGTGTTATTCAATCATCTCTTTTCAAACCAATCGAAACACACTCGTACACAATGATATCTTGAGAGCAATCATTCATAATTTGATCAAATTTTGGTGAAAGTTACAAATGATAGATGATTGCCTAGATCAATTTTTACAACTGTCGGGCATGGTTTGACTACTAGTTGGTATTGGAGTCGAGTGATTTCCATCGTGATATATATTTGGTAAATTACATTTGTCCCCTTAAAATTTTATTCATTTTTCACTTTGATCTTTTAAATTTAATTTTTCTCATCTTGACCCTTCATATTTGCAATCATTCCCACTTTGACCCTTTAAGTTTAATTTCCCCCCCTTTAGCCCTTCATATTTGCAATCCATTCCACTTTGGCCCTTCATATTTGTAATTCTTCTCACTTTATTCCTAGACTAACTTTCATCCAAAAAACTAACAAAATCTGCCACATTACTAACACATCAACCTCTACATCACTAACACATCAACTCCCTAAGTACATTGTTGTAGGGAGTTGTTGTGCACAAATGTTGTGGATGAAGCAAATGCTTCATAATTATGGAATAGACTAGACACTCTCACCTTGTTTTGTGATAATACAAGTGCCATTAACATCTCTAAAAATCATCATGTCCAACACTCTCGTACCAAACATATTGACATTCGTCATCATTTCATTCGAGAGTTAGTTGAAGAGGGCCTTGTAATTCTTGAACATGTACCCACTGAGTATCAAAAGGCTAATATTTTTACAAAACCCCTTGATCTTCTTAGGTTTGAGTTCCTTCAAAAGACCTTGGGTGTAGTGCTCAGTAAATAGAGTGTGTCATGTTGCATAAGTAGGTGAAAGTGATTGGCTTTCTGTGTACTTGAATGCTATAATCTCATTGTCATTGATTCTTGTCATCTTTGCTCTTAGACTTAATGAACATTTCTCATGTTGCTTGCAAGATTTTATTTATCTTTGTTCATAACTCATTCTGAATGCTCATGCTCATTGAATTCATGATCTCATTTTGTATACGTTCTTAAGATAAACTATTGCAAGGGTTTTCATATAAGTGATCATTTTTCTCTATGGACTTCTAATAATGTCTCTTATACTTTGCTAGAGGAATTGACCTATAGTGGCATATTATGAGTGATGTTGAGTCTTTTAACCATCCACCATCTAGGTTCACTTCCACGGTTTCTCCTCACCACTTTAAAGTCCGAGCCTTAGAAAAAGGCTACCTCAGAGGCACCAACCAGGCCATCATCATTGTTTCCTTGTTTCTCTAGTTTGATCTCCATACTCTTGAGCGTGCAAGCCACCAGTGAGTGCCCACAAAAAAGAAAAGTAAAAAAAAAAAAAAAAAAAAATGGACTCATTGAGTGAGGGAGAGCCTCCGCTTTTGCTCAACAAATACCCCTTGATTTCTAGTGGTTTGACTTTTCTCAGTGATGTTTAAATACTCTTGCTGGAGGTCCAGCCATCCAATCACTACTGGGATTAACTCTAGCACTGTAACCTCTCAAGGATTGCACACACACAAATTCATTATGTGAGCTCTCATGTTTGTCTCTGAGTTGTGCCTTCACATGTTGCTTATAATATATGATCTTTGTTTACCTATTCTGCTCATGATACTGTGCTTCATATTGTCCAACTTGCGAGATTGCAGGCTTCATGATATGTGGATTATCTCATCTTAGTGTCACATTTTTGCTATTATGCTAATCCCTTCTTGTTTCAAGTCCCACTTGACTGTGTGAGTGTTTTTAATCTGTTTAGAAATGTGCTTTTCAGGGTGTGTTTTTTTTTTTTCACTTTCGCTTGAGCGAGGGACTTTTCGCTCGAGCGATGCAGGAGGAGCAGATTCTGAGAGCTGGTTTTTTTGGCTCGAGCGATTATGTCTTAGCTCGAGCGATCCCATGCACGTAAGCGGCTTCTTTTGAGCAACAATATTTTCGTTCGAGCGACATGTCTTGGTTTATAAACTGCTCTCTGTTCTTTCAGTCCCATTTTTCTCCATTTCCTATCCCTTGCTACTCATCCCTTAGCTATCACTAGATTTGGGTGTTCCTTTCTCTATAATTAAGCCTCTTTCTTCTCCGATGTTGGTAAGTCTCTCTCATTTTTTCGTCCAATTTTTTGTCTTCTTTTTCTTTGGTCTGTTTCTGGTTCTGTATGTATCCTCTCGGGTTTAGTTGTTTTATTTTTTTATTTTTTTTGTGTTGATTTCTGCTTGATCTTGTGATCTATTTCACCACTGTGTGCTTGGCTCTATCTGTTAGGGTATTGTTTTATCTTATTATTGTCGTGTCTTGACTGCTCCTATATATTGCTACCCTTTTTCTGGTTTTTGTGTGGGTTTTGTTTGGTTTTAAGTCTCTTCTCCTACTGCATTTTGCTGATTTGGGATTTGTATTGATTTCTTCTACTACCCTTGCTTACACAATAGGGTTGTAGTTCTGAGCTGCTACTGTGATTAAATTTACTAGTTTACTACTATGAGTGCTTTCTCTTTTTGAATTTCTACTGATAGGTTTCTGGATTTGACTTCTAACCTTGCTGTTATTCTCCTGCATTTACTTGTTTTTTAACCTCTAGATACTAACAACCTTGGTTCTATTGATTTCTTTTATATTTAGGGATTACCATTGGGGTATGCTTTTGTCTTGGTGGTTGGTTTTGGGGTTTTATTGTGGTGGTCTTCCTCTGTGTGTGTTAGTCATGGCCGAGTCTTCCAAACACCGCAAAACCACTGTATCCCGTCCTAATTACAATACAAACAAATTCCAATCCAAAGAAAAGTCCGACTTGTTTCAAGATTTTTATGATTCTAGGACAGTTCATTCAGAACGGAATGTCCACCCAAGTGCTTTCGAGTCTATCCTTATCCGGTCTCTGTTCGATGCTTTGGGGGGTGACCTAGTCCTTCATTTCTCTAGTCCATAAAACCTTAGTTAGATCCAGGAATTTTATTGTAACATGCATTCCATCAGCAAGATAGCCCATTCGTTTCACATCTGAGTTCGCAATAAAGAGCTATTCATTGTTGCAGATGTCTTTAGAAAGTTTTTTGGGCTTTTTGCAGTCCAGAATTGCCACTATCTATTCCTTACTACTCACAACATTGCGGATTTTGACCAAGTCGCCATTGAATTATGTTGCACTCCTCGGACTTGGATAGTCATGGCACTCATTCAGCAAAATGAGCTTCTACCCGATTTTGCCTTCTCAATATCATTGTTTGTGCCAACATACATGTCACCACTCATTCCTTGAACATTACCCAAGATCAGGGTTATGTTTTGTATTGCATTGACCACCGCCTTACCATCAGCCTTTCTGAGATGATTGTGGCCAAAATGATCGGCGTGTTTGAAGGTCGTAAATCCTTAGGACTCCCTTATAGTTGCTTGTTAAACCGTTTCCTCTCTTCACTAGAAGATCCTTCTTTTGAAGATGATAAGTTTTCTTCTCTCATTAAACTTATCACCGAACAGACTATTTTCCAGAGTCAAACCCATGTCAAGAGGGGGTCATCTAGGGCTGGGGTTTCTAATGCAGGTAATGATCTATTAGCTGAGGAGGCAAAGTTTGATGAGGCAAATGTCGGTGCGGCCGAACTGCGTCCCCATTCGTTTCGCGGCCAACTTCGTTAGTTTGAGCAGTCCATCACACACCACCTTAATTAGATGGATGCTTGGCTAGATGCATTTGATGGCCGCCTTGATTAGCAAACCACCATGCTTGCTCAGATTCTCTCTCTTTTGCAGATGCAGCAACAGCCCCATCGTCCTCGCAATGATATTTGCTTCTCTTTTGGATAGTTTTTTTTTTTTTGTTAGACAGATTTCTATTTTCTTGCTGTTTTTAGTAATCTTTTGGCATATATCTTCTCTTCCCTTTGTCTCTCTCGATCAAAAAGGGGGAGTCTATCAGACTTTTAGGGATATGGTTGGGATATTGGCTGTTCATACTTTTTGGGATATTGGGTGTTATGATATTTCTATGGGATATTGTTTTTTGGATATTTATGGGATATTAGATTAGACTAATCAAGTTTGGATTTTATTATTTTATCTGATTATATCTTGTTCTGTTATGTGTTTTTCCTTGATTAATCTATCTATCCCAGTGCTTTGGATTATCTATTTTGTGCAGGGTATTTCTTCAAGGATGTTTGCATAAACAGGGGTGTTTTGGACTAGTTCGTAGTGTTTTTGTTTGCTTAGTTGTTGGGTCTAGTCCGTGTGTTTGCTAGGAAACTTTGTTAGAATATTTTGTCCGGGAATTGACAAAGGGAAAGATTGTTAGGTTCCGTAGTCTTGTCAATTCCGCAAACAAACATAGTTTATCTAGTTATAAGTTCACTGGTTTTTTGCCTTTCTCGCTCGAGCGAAGGAATCCTGGCTTGAGCGAAGAAACTTTGCTTCCAGTAGTTTTCTCTGTCTGTAAAAATACTAGAAAGGAATTTTGTGCGCTCGAGCGAACCTTTTGGTGGCTCGAGCGAAGGTACTTAAGGAATACACACGTATTAGTTTCATCACTCGAGCTAGAGATCCTTCACTCGAGCAACCAACGTGGCTCTGGTTGCTATAAAGCTGCGTTTCTGTCAGAATTTAGGACATGCCTTCCAGATATTCTTTTTAGGGTTTTAGGGTTTTCTTCTGGAGGTTTTGTCCTAGTTTTCCTTTGATTTTTTTTTTGTGAGTTTATTCATGGATCAAGAGGGTTAAAATCAAAAGGTTGTCGTTTGGTTTTATTAATACAAGAGTGTTGTTCTTAGATGAATTCCGGAGATTCAAGCGTGGAGTATTTGAAGGAGTTCGAAGTTGTGCGTAGTCGTTGATTCGACATGAATGTTGTGGATTCAACATCAAACTGATCAATTTCGAGACAAAGGCAGCAGTCAAAGCGATACAGATTGTTGAAGACAAATTGACAGAGTTTGGATAATTTGTTTAGTAAATTTGTATTCTTTCTTTCATAGTAGATTGATTAGTGGCGTTTCGTCCATGGTTTTTTAATCACGATTGGAGGTGCTACAATTGTGGTTTTTCTACGTAAAAATCGGTTATGTCGATTTATTGTTTTTGAAGCAGCATTCTAAATCATTTTCGTATGTGCTAAATGATTTAGATTATTAGTTTTAATTGTTTGGGAATTGTTGCAATTAATTATGATCTGGATCATGAATCACTTAGGTTTTTCATGTGTGTTAGCAAAAATTTAGTTTGGGTCAAATCAACAACGGTGATTCGATAGAGAAACTAATTCTCACAAACAACAACTAAATCAAGTAATGTGGTTGGTGTCCAATACCTTGATAAATTCAAGGATTTCTTTAGAGGTTGTAGTGTGAAGAAATAAGTACAAACTATTAGAAATGGTTTTGGAAAAAAAAACAAATTTTTTCTCAACTTTGGTCTATTTTTTAGATGGGACCCATGCGCCAAAGTTGGCAGATCTAAGTGGTAACGCGTTCTATGCTGCGTTGTAATTCACGTAGTATATTTGGTTGCTCAAAACCATTATTAGGTGAATGGGAAATTGAAGCCAAAGTGAGCTCCATGGAAATGGTATATTGGTGAAGTTTCCTTAAAGGTTTGAATTAAAAGTTTGTCCTACATTGGTTTGATGGGCAAACTTTTGTGGGTTTATAAGACATGAGTTTGCAACTTGGGGAAGGCCTCAAAGGGTACCTAAGTTTTGTGGAATGTGAGGTTATAGGTAAAGTGAGCTAGACCCATTGGACCCAAAATAAACACACGCGCGCGCCGTCGCCGCGTCCATCTGGTTGGTCAAGCAGGCTGGGCTGGGTTGGGCCTAGGCTTGGGCTTGGGCGCGAGTGCGTGGTGTGAGGTTAGGTTGGGTTTGTCCAATCCAATGGTTATCTTTTTAGGCCAAAAACATTTTGGATTTTTATTTTTCTAAAATTATTCTTACCTTTTTTGAATTTAAATTTTGAAAACAATTCCAAAATGGTGTCCAGATTATTCCTACACCAAACAGGTTCATATCTGTCCAAAAGAAACCAAACAGATTCAATTATATGTTCAAATTTCAAACCGAACAGATTGTATCTCTTCAAAACAGTGCCTTACCTCAATTCAAACTAGACAGGTTTTGTATCTGTCCGAACAGGTACCATACCTGTTTGGATTTAAATCTGAAAAGCCACATTTATACCTATAAATAGACAAGTCCCTCATTTGGTTTTTCACTTGAATTTTCGTCCTAAATTCTGCCATTACTCTCTCTGCATTTTGCTGCATTATTTTCTTGTGAGAAAGAGTGTAAACACAAAGTGTGTTCGCTGCGTGAATAGTTTGTAGTGCTGCTACTATTCACTGTTGATCATTTTATCCTAGGAGATAGACGTCCACAATCTGAAAATACCGTGGAGAGGACGAATCTGTCTTAAAGACACAATGTTAAATACTGGACTTGATCTAAAATTTTGTTCGACTAATTAATAAGGTTAGTAATTAATTTACTTTCTTTTTTTATTATTTTTATCAGATTCTGATTTTGTTTTTGTAATAAAATAAGAATATGTTGTTTTATTTATTTTATATATTGTTTTTATTTTTGTAATCCAACAATGTTTCTCATTTCTTTAATTCTTCGAATACAGTGAAAATTGTCCAACAATCTTAAGACAGATCTATTTTATGTGTCTTCATTGTATTAATTTTTTATGCTTTTACAAAGTGATATGCTGGTTGGAAAATACAAATAGTAGTCATATATTGTTCGATAAATAGTAATAATATACTGTTTATTTTCTTTGACAAATAGTAGTAATATACTGTTTATCATTAACAATTTCAGAATATTACTTTGTGTAGTAGTTTTACAAAAAATAATTGTGTGATATTTTATTTTTCTAGTTTTAGTAACTAGAAAAGTAAAATTATTTTATGTTATAATTTATTTTCTGGTTTGAGTAACTAGAAAATTAATTTGTGTTTTGGTTTTGGTTTTTTTTGGTTTTTTGTAATCAAATATTATGGCTGCTGAAAATAGTACTCCAAATCTGATTGTTACAACGACTCTGGTCCCTATACAGAACCATGTTTAAGTTCCAATAAATCATGGAAAATAATCGAAAAAAATTTAATGGTACCGAGTTTAAGAGATGGCAGCAGAAAATGCTGTTCTATTTTACAACTCTTAATCTAGCCTGGTTTCTCTGTGAAGAGGTTCCAGTACTTAAAGAGGATTAAAGTGATCGGTAAGTTGTTGTCGCTGTAGACGCTTGGAAACACTCTGATTTTTTTGTGAAGAAACTATATCCTCAATGGCCTTGACAACATACTACATAATGTTTACAGCCCTCTGATAACAGCAAAAGAATTATGGGATTCTTTGGAGAAAAAATACAAAACAGAGGATGCCGGCACAAAGAAATTTTTTGTCGATAAATTTCTAGATTTTGTTATGGTAGACTCCCAAACGTTAATTTCTCAAGTTCAAAATTTTCAATTAATTTTGCATGGTATTCATGCTGAGGGCATGTCTATGAGTGAGTCTTTCCAAGTCGTTGCGTTAGTGGAAAAATTACCACCGACTTAGAAAGATTTCAAAAATTATTTAAAAGATAAACACAAAGAGATGACAATTGATGAATTAATTGTAAGACTAAGCATTGAGGAAGATAACCGTAAAGTTAAAAAGAGAAATGGTAAAAATCCTATTGAGTCCAAGGCTAATGTGGTTGAACATGTGCGCAAACCACATAACAAAAAGAAGAAGTTTGCTGGAGATGGTCTTAAACAAGGTGACAACAATGGCAATAAGAAGTTCAAAGGAAAATGCTATAATTGTGGCAAGACTGGACATCGTGCTTCTGATTGTCGCTGCCCTGAGAAGGATCGCGGAAGTACAAGCAAGAAGACCACCAATCAAGCCAATGTGACAGAGTTAGATTACATCTCTGACGGGGTAAATGACATCAATCTCTCTGTTGTAGTGTTTGAAGCTAATTTGGTTAGAAATCCCAAGGAATGGTGGGTTGACCTAGGAACAACTCGTTACATTTGCACGGACAAGAAGATGTTCACTACATATAATGAGGCTGCAAATGGTGAACAAATTTTCATGGGAAATTCTTCTACTTCAACTGTGGCTAGACAAGGAAAGGTGATCTTGAAAATAACATCGGAGAAGGAACTTACCCTCAACAACGTGCTGCATGTACCAGACATTCGAAAGAATTTAGTTTCTGGTTCTTTGTTAAGTAAGAATGGTTTTAAGCTTGTTTTTTAGTCTGATAAATTTGTATTAACAAAGAGTGGTATGTATGTTGGTAAGGGATACATGAACAATGGTCTCTTTAAATTAAATGTAATGACGGTTGTACCAAAACTTGTTATTAATAAGAATAACACATCTTTTGCTTATATTCTTGAGTCAAATTTATGGCATGGTAGATTAGGACATGTGAATTTTGATGCTTTGCATAGCTAATTGGTTTAGATTATATATCAAAATTTGAAATTAATCCTAATCACAAATGTGAGATTTGTGTAAAAGCGAAATTAACTAAGGCTCCATTTAAATCGGTTGAAAGAAAAACCAAACCTCTAGAATTAATTCATACTGATGTAAGTGATCTTAAATTTGTTCAAACTAGAAGAGGCAAAAAGTATTTCATAACATTTATCGATGATTGCACAAGATATTGTTATGTATATTTACTTAGAAGTAAAGATGAAGCCTTAGAAATGTTTAAACTCTACAAAATTGAAGTTGAAAATCAACTTGGTAAAACCATTAAAATGGTTAGAAGTGATAGGGGTAGTGAATATGATGCACATTTAAATGAATTTTGTGCATAACATGACATTATTCACCAAATTACAACACATTATCCTTCACAACAAAATGGAATTGTTGAAAGGAAGAATAGAACCCTTAAAGAAATGATGAATGCCATGTTATTAAGTTCAACCTTACCGCAGAACTTGTGGGGGGAAGCAATATTGTCTGCTAGTTATGTTCTTAACAGAATACCCCACAAGAAAACTAACAGCACTCCTTATGAATTATGAAAAGGTCGACCACCTTCCTACAAATACTTAAAAAGTGTGGGGGTGTTTGGCAAAGGTAGAAGTTCCTGTTCCGAAAAAGACTAAGATAGGACCAAAAATAGTGGATTGTGTGTTTATTGGTTATGCTCAAAATAGTAGTGCATATCGGATTCTAACTTATAAATCAGAAATACCTGATATAAATGTGAACACTATTATAGAGTCAAGGAATATTGTGTTTTTTTGAACATGTTTTTCCTTACAAGAAAAGACAGGAATTAAGTTCAAATAAAAGAACTTATGATTGTATGCAAAGTCAAGAGACTAATGATAATCAAACACAAAAGACTAGTAATGGTCTCGACTAACAGGATTTAACTAATGATGAACCAAGACGAAGTAAGAGAGCAAGAACATCAAAATCTTTTGGTCCAGATTTTCTGACATACTTGTTAGAAAATGAACCTTAAAGCTTTAAGGAAGCAATGACAGGTCCTAAAACACCTTTGTTGTCACGACCCAAACCCGACCCTATAAGTATAATATCGTAACGGGCCAGTAATCTTTGGATTACCGAAGGCCTCTGAACAAAATAATATATAAATAGGGGCTACGGAAGCGAATATACTAAACATACATAGTTCATAGAGCTGTGCAGACATACATGGGATAGAAAATTTTCAAAACAAACTTATATATATATACACAGATGTGGCATCGAAAATACATTAGTCTTACGTCACATAAGCCACTTATACAAAACTTCCAAACATGTTTAGACCAGACATAAGTATTTAGAAGGTACAAAAGTCCCAAGGACACAAAAACTTGAGCAGATTTCAAAAGGGAACCTCCACGGGAGGCATGATGGCTAGCTGACACCAAAACTTGCCAGACAACAACTTAGGCCTGGTCACACGCCTGCTCACCTACATACATACAAATAAATAGTGAGCGGAAGCCTAGTGAATAATAACAAGGTAAAGAGTTTTAATGAATGATATCTATCACAAAGTTAAAAATTAGAACTTATATTAGAAACAGATTCTTATGCATATTCAGATTTCAAATCAGAATTAGGTTCATATAAACGTTCATATTTACATTCATATTCATATTCAGATTTCACATAAGATCATACGTGGTACATCCATTAGCTATCATATTAACTTGGTCCTGAAACACACACACACACATATATATATATATAGTTGGTATCAACAACCATAAAGGTCCATATCTTGCGCGCAAGTAGCCATGGTATTGTTACCCTCAGGCGAGGGCCACGTGAATATAAGCCTCGGTATTATTACCCCCGGGCAAGGGCCACGTGAATATAAGCCACAGTATTGTTACCCTTGGGCGAGGGCCACGTGTATATTGGCCACGGTATTGTTACCCCCGGGCGAGGGCCACGTGAACTAAGGATGCCACAAATACATTTCAGAAAAATGAACATTCATTCATAATTCATAAAATAGCATTTCAGAAAACATATCATATCATATCAGTCAGAAAATACTTGTAGTTAAACATAACTTTACAGAGTTATTACTCATAGTTAATAGATGGCTCCAAGTAAACGAGTAGAGTAGATAATCCACTTAACTTGTGGCACGTGACCTACATAACATGACAGAGACATACATTGAAACACACGCTCGAATTGCACATAACACATTTTCTTGTCCTAAGTGTGTTTCTAACCTTTATCCTCATTATAGTGTCTTAATCATGGCCTAGGAATGCCTAGGATGGAATGAGGATGCAAAAATGCACTTGAAAATATTTTTCAAAACTTGCTGAAAACAGGGTCCATTCTCTAGTGTGGCTTTCCTCACTCGAGTGGACATGCAAAATGTGAGGGTCCGCTTGAGCGTAATTTCCTTCGCTCGAGCGGTCTGTAAACTTTGGCAAAAGTACTGGTTGCTTGTTTTTCACGCTCGACGGACGCTCGATCCCTGCTCGAGCGTGAGACTCTAACCTTTTGCTCGAGCGTGACTTTTGTCGCTCGAGCGTACTGCAAAACATATGAACTTCTGGGTACATGCATTTCATACTCGAGCAGGACTTAGGTCGCTCGAGCAGAAGTGCACGCACTCAGAGTGGTCGCTCGAGCGTGAACTCCTATGCTCGAGCATAGATACAAATTCTGAAATTTTCAGATTTGATCTCCAAGCTTCAAATTCGAACTAAACACTTCAAAGCTCAACATTTGGCCCAAAAACTTGAGGAATCACATATGAACTTGGAAAACATCATGAAGTAAGAATCATTACTCAAAATCAAGACCCAATTGACATATAATTATGCAACAATTCAACTTAAAATGCAAGAACATGCTCTATATATGTCATACATGTAATCACCTAAGTTCTTAGCCTCCGATACTTGATCAAATGAGGCTCAAGGGTGAGAAATGTTATGAATTCTTCAAACCATGCTAGATTTACAACATGCATGAGAGGAAAGTCTTTGAAAACATCTTCAAAAATCTTGAATATGTATGCATGATTGGAATGACTTATCTTCCTTAAATTTTAACTCAATCCTTACATGAATTCATCTAATTCACTTGAATCCTTGTAAAATCTAATTCAATTACACAATTAAGAGTTTGATCTCTTACCTAAAGTTCACAATTCCCTTAGATTCTAGCTAGGCTCAACAATCTATCACCAATCCCTTCTAATTCTTACCTACTCTTAGCAATTCTCTCATTCCCTCCTTAAATTAAGCTCAAGCTTCTCCTTCTCCCTTTCTCACATGTTTGGAGCTTAAATGTGAGGAAAATGAGGTACAAAGTTGAACTAGTGGGGTCATATATGGCTCATTTGGTGATAATTAATCAAAGTTCATTAAATGGCATCAAATTAATCTAATTTAATCACTCCGAACTGAATTTCAATTGGACCTACCAAAATATTCTAAAAATTCCAAATAACACATATACCAAGTCAATTTCGTGATCGAATATCGATAAGGCCTTCGATTCACAAATGTAACAGAAATTTCAAACAGATACTCTTACAATGAACAGATAAAACACAAATAACGCAACACATATGCAATTAATTCAAAATCTGATCTTAATAACTTATTAGGTATATTAAATCATGGTTTATCATTAACCTTGAGTCGGGGTTGTTACATTTGTGGAAAGAGGCTGTTAATAATGAAATTGAATTCATTATGCAAAATCATACTTGAGAATTGGTGGATCTGCCACCTAGTTCTAAACCTCTTGGACATAAATGGATATTCGAGAGAAAAATGAAAGCAGATGGTTCAATAGACAAGTATAAAGAAAGACTTGTGATAAAAGGTTACAGATAAAAAGAAGGTCTGGACTATTTTGACACATATTCTCCTGTGACAAGAATAACATCCATCAGCATACTTATTGCTATAGCAGCGTTATATAATTTAGAAATACATCAAATGGATGTTAAGACAACTTTTTAAAATGGTGATCTAAATGAAGAGATCTATATGGAGCAACCCGAAGGGGTTGTAGTGCTAGGGCAAGAAAAGAAAGTTTATCGGCTTGTAAAATCTCTTTATGGATTAAAATAAGCACCTAAGCAATGATATGAAAAATTTGATCATGATATGCTTACTAATGGGTTTAAGATAAACGAATGTGACAAGTGCGTTTATGTTAAAAATAATGACAAAGGTTATGCCATCGTTTGTCTTTATGTGGATGACATGCTTATCATTGGAAGCAGTCAAAACATGATCAAATCAACCAAGTAAATGCTGAATAAAAGATTTGATATGAAAGATATGAGAGTCGCAGATGTAATATTAGGAATGAAAATTACTAAAACATTTGATAGATATGCGTTATCTCAATCTCATTATATTGAGAAAATTCTTAATAAATTTATTAAGGATGATATGAATGCAGCCAAAACACTTATAGACATCAGTCTTTATTTATCAAAAAATAAAGGTGATGCGGTGTCTCAGTTAAAATACTCCCAAATCATTGGAAACCTAATGTACCTAATGAATTGCACTCGTCTTGATATAGCTTATGCTGTCAGTAAATTGAGTAGGTACACTAGTAACCCTGGAGAAAATCATTGGAAAGCGATCATTCAGGTTCTTAGCTATCTAAGATTTAACCGTGATCATGGTTTGAACTTTACTTGATATCCTGCAGTACTAGAAGGTTATTGTGATGCCAACTGGATATCGGATACTAAAGATTCAAAATCCACTAGTGGATATGTCTTTACTCTGGGAGACACTACTATTTCTTGAAAATCCACGAAACAAACATGCACCACATAATCCACAATGGAATCTGAGTTCATTACTTTAGACAAAGTAGGAGAAGAAGCAAAATGGCTTCGCCACTTCTTAGAAGACATTCCAATGTGGCCAAAACTTGTGCTAGCTATTTGCATTCATTGTGATAGTCAATCTGCAATAGGTAGGGCATAGACTCATATGTATAATAGTAAGTCACGACACATTCGTCGTCGACATAATACCGTAATGCAATTGCTCTCAAATGGAATCATCTCAATAGATTATATAAAATCTAAAGAGAATATTGTAGATTTGTTAATAAAAGGTTTGACAAAAGAGCAAGTGTATAATTCACCGAAATGGATGAGATTAAAGCTTATTACATAAGAGTCATCATAATGGTAACCCTACTTAGATGACTAAAGATCCCAGGACCTAAGTTTAAAGAGACAACTAAGTTATGTGTGGCTCGCTAGAATCACCAAGGGATTAAAATTCCTTACCCATTCCTATGGTGAGAGTGATATATGTATCATGTGTTGTATGCAGGGATTTAAGGATAAGCTTTGCTTTTAATGATTACTTATATCTTGATTTAGGCATAAAAATCAAGACGAGTATAAGAGATACTCACAATAAGAATCACCTATATGAGTGTCGAACTGAGGCCAGTTCTATGAGAATAAAGAGGCTAAATTCTCTAGAAGCACTCATGAACAACCAGGAGCGTTCAAGGCCAAAATGAACACAACCATGAGAATCACGATGTGTCAGAAGATATTTTGTATGAAATCTATTATCTTGGCTTACACAAACGACTGAACAATTCAAGGCATCGCGTCCATTGGTTAGCTAGTAAGTTCGATAGGTTATCACTAGGGAAGGTTCAAGGCTGAAAGCTACCTATCTTGATGCAAGATATTTTCGATTTATACTTTTTCAACGAATTCTGCATATTGTTGCATTTCCATTGTCATCAAATCCCATTCATGTGGGGGATTGTTAGAAATGGTTTGGGAAAGAAAAAAAAAAAAAAACAACAACAACAATAATAACAACAACAAAAAAATTTTCCTTAACTTTGATCTATTTTTTAGATGGGACCCATGCGCCAAAGTTGGCAAGTCTAAGTGGTAACGCGTTCTATACCGTGTTGTGATTCACGTAGTGTATTTGGTTGCTCAAAACCATTATCGAGTGAATGGGAAATTGAAGCCAAAGTGAGCTCTATGGAAATGGTTTATTGGTGAAGTTTCCTTAAAGATTTGAATTAAAGGTTTGTCCCACATTGGTTTGGTGGGCAAACTTTTGTGGGTTTATAAGGTATGGGTTTGCAACTTGAGGAGGGCCCCAAGGGGTACCCAAGTTTTATGGAAGAGTGAGGTTATGGACAAAATGGGCTAGACCCATTGGACCCAAAATAAACACACACGTGCGCGCCACCGCCGTCGTTCGTCCGGTCGATCGGGCAAGCTAGGCTGGGTTGGGCCTAGGCTTGGGCTTGGGTGCAGGTGCGGGTGCGTGGTGTGAGGTTGGGTTGGGCTTGTCCGGCCCAATGGTTATCTTTTTGTGCCAAAAACATTTTGGATTTTTATTTTTCTAAAATTAAATTCTTACCTTTTTGAATTTAAATTTTGAAAACAATTCTGAAATGGTGTCCAGATTATTCCTACACCTAAACAAGTCCATATCTGTCCAAAAGAAACCGAACAGATTCAGTTATCGGTTCAAAATTCAAACCGAACAGATTGTATCTGTTCAAAACAGTGCCTTACCTGTTCAATTCAAACTAGACAGGTTTTGTATCTGTCTGAAGAGATACCATACCTGTTGGATTTAAATCTGAAAAGCCACATTTACACCTATAAATAGATAAGCCCCTCATTTGGTTTTTCACTTGAATTTTCGTCCTAAATTCTGCCATTGCTCTCTTTGTATTTTGCTGCATTATTTTCCTGTGAGAAAGAGTGTAAACACAAAGTGTGTTCGCTATGTGAATAGTTTGTAGTGCTGCTACTATTCACTGTTGATAATTTTATCTTGGGAGATAGACGTCCATAATCTAAAAGTACCATGGAGAGGATGAATCTGTCTTAAGGACATAGTGTTGAACACTGAACTTGATCTAAAATTTTGTTCAACTAATTAATAAGGTTAGTAATTAATTTACTTTCTATTTTATTTATTTTTATCAGATTCTGATTTTGTTTTTGTAACAAAATAAGAATCTGTTGTTTTATTTTATTTTATTTTATATACTGTTTTGATTTTTGTAATCAAACAGTCTCTCTCATTTCTTTAATTCTTCGAATACAGTGAAGATTGTCCAACACAAACAAACTGAAATTTTGATTAATAACACTTAAACTTGTCACTTAATTATAAGAATCAAATCACGAGTTCCAATAGCATTACAATCGACAGGTCCAAATTGGGTTGCAAACATTGAATTACAGATAATTTACTCCTAAGTACAAAAACTATTCTTAGATAAGTTACACGACTCCTAGTTTTCACATGAGTTCTAAATTTGGTTAAAAGTTCTCCTCTCTTTGAATTTCCAGCTCTTATATGGCTTCACTAGTCATACTATGTTGCTACATGTCCATTTGCCGGCTCCCTTTATCTATCCATAATCTTCAATTGCTGCCACTGCTGCAACTGCCTTGAACTCTCTTTCTTTCTAAAGTTGCCATGTGTCGACCCCTCAATCTTCATTATTGGGCCACTAACTTCATGCCCTTAACTCTTGGACCCTTATTGCACTTGATTATGCTCCTGTTGACAGAAGATTTCAAATTTATGATGCCAACAATGCGCCACTTGTGTGTATATATATGTAATCATTGATTAAAACAAAATTTAAATATACATTTCACATATTCCTCCACACTTTCATACACTACAAGAAAAATCAGTTTTGGCGACTAAAATTCAATTTTTCGTCGCTGAAAGTAGCACAATTGGCGACTAAAATGGAATTAGTAGCCAAAAGTGAAGACTTTTGGCGACTAAAACAGTTTAGTAGCCAAATGTATAGTTATTGGCGACTAAAAATCAATTTAGTCGCCGATTATATGGGTTTTAGCGACTAAAGGTTTTTTAGTAGCCAAAAGTGAAGGTTTTTGGCGACTAAAATAATTTAGTAGCCAAAAGTATAGGTTTTGGCGACTAAAAAATAGTTTGGTCGCCGATTATACGTGTTTTACCGACAAAAATAAAATTTGTAGCCAAAAGTGAAGCTTTTTGGCTATTGAAAAAAATTTAGTAGCTAAAAGTCTACAATTGGCGACTACAATTCAGTTTAGTAGCCAAAAGTGGAGGTTTTTGGCGACTAAAAAAAAGTTTAGTCGTCAAAAGTGGTTATTTTTAGGCGGGACTTATTTTTTTAGCGACTAAAAAATAATTAGTAGCCCAAAATTATAGAATGGGCGACTAAAAAATAGATTTAGTCGCCAAAAGTCACCTCAATTTTTTTTTTAGTAAATAATTTATTTTTTACATAAATTATATTGAATAAAAATAATTATATTTATATATATAATTTTATATTAATACGGGTCAATATACTATATAAATAATATATATTACATATATATTCATGTGGTGTTGTAGTGGCATGGTGGAGGGAGTGTGTTGCCTTTGCTAAAGGTGTAGAAGGTAGAAGGTCCATGGTTCGAATCTCAGAAAAAGTAGAAAAGTTATTTTTTTTTTTTCCACCGAACAACATTTGGCGATTAAAACTATTGGTCGCCAAAAGTGTTTCTTTTGGCAATTAAACGGTTTGGTCGGCGTTCATTGACTATTGGTGACTAAAACATTAGTCGCTAAATGTATAATTTTAAAAAGTGGAATTGACTATTGGCGACCAAAACTTTGGTCACTAAAGACCTGTGTTTTTGCCAACTAAAACCTTTTTGGTCGCCAAAACCTCCGGCGACCATGTTTTCGCGACAAAACTGGCGACTAAAAAATTTAGTCGGGGAAACTAAAAAAAGGTTTTTGGCAACTAAAAGTGGAATTTTGGCGACTAAAAATTCAGTCGTCAAAGGTGATTTTTCTTGTAGTGATATATGAAAAATTATATACAAAAATGTAATGGAGATGATCAAAGTTTGCTCTTCCATTATGGAGGAGTTAGCTGGCCTCAATAGCTCTACAGCAAGACTAGCAACCCATAAAATTCCTAAAAAATCACCCATATATGATTGTAGTTCAATAGTGCATATTCGAACTTCTTGTTGTAAAACCACACAATGAATGAATCTTGGCAATTGATTATAAATATTTGGCAAAATTCTAATTATTCAAATTATTATCATTTTTTAAATTTTTTGGGAGGATTGTAGAACTACAGCCAGTTCTAAATAGAGGGCACTTTCTTGGTGAGTATTTTGTCTTCAAATAGTAGTAGTAATGTATATGTATGTAGGTATTATATTCTTGAATTTTGAGAACGGAGGCTTCGTCGACCAATGCGGCACTTGTGCAACCACCGCTCACCCTTGGATCTGCATTTGGTGGTGGTTACGTGATACATAATGGCAGATGGCTGCAATTCCATGACTTCATTGCCTCTTCACATGTCACTCGCACCATCCCTTTTCTTTTTTTATCCCTCTCTTGGCTGATTATTCAATAGTTTGAGAAAATGGTCACATGGTATTTTTATAATAATATAATTGATGTGAAGAAGGTGGAGTATTAATTATTTATGTTGGGTAATAAAGGAATATGGAAGAACATAATAAATGGTGATTGGTGAAAAAATATGATCACGTAATATTTTAAGATTATTGTATAATTTTCCCCACACTCTATATAGACTCTGTTTGGCAAGTTGGTTTGTGGCTATTTTAGCCACAAAAGACAAAATAGGCTATTTTACCCACAACAAACAAAACATCACATTCAACCTATAATCATTATATTCTTCTCCCACAAAAAAAGTCAAAAAAACCACAAAGCCAAAAAATCCTTTCTAAACTAAGTTTTTTAGTCTAGATTAAAATAAATAAAAAAGTCAAAAAATTAAAAAGTCAGCCTACTTCCCAAATGGAGACATATTATATCCAACCCAATTGTAATAAGACAAAATAATACTGTCTCGTGGGTCGACCCTATAGTTCAGTTCATTCAGGTGTCCCTATAGTTATAATAAAGTTTAATAATCAGTCAAACCCCTGTTCTATGTATGAAGCCATATATACCCACTAATTTTCTTCACTTTACACACTGGGGGGGAATAAACTTGACAGTCTAATACACAGATCGCATTGCGGGTGTTTGAAAAATTGTTATTTTAGTAGGTTATTTTAATTTTTGATTATTTTAATAGGTTAAAATTTTTATATTTGGAAAGATGATTGAAATTTTTTGTAATTGGATATGATATTTGTAAGAGAAAAAGTTAAATGACTATGAATTTGATGTGATATTTTATCTTATTAGCTATTTCAATCTATTTTGTATTTTACAAATTTTAGTCAAAAAAATAACCCAAAATCCACTTGCCAAACATGACCAATATGTGAGGGAGGTATTATTATTTAAATGAACAATTGTGACTTTTCATTCTGTCATTTTTCTCTGTTCTCAATTTAGAATGTGAGGATTCGTTGTATTTTAAAGACAATTTTATGTCAACTTCTTAAATTCCAATCAATTGGGAATACATATATCTAAATAATCATGTATTGTGCTTCAAAGCCTTTTGTTTTTCTTATTTGCCTTCTGTTCAATACATTTTGCTCACAACAATAATAATATGTTCTATTATTATTTTAAATAGTAATATCGAAATATATATATATATATATAAGGCAATATCGTAGCATATATGTAGCTTGTTTTCCAATTTTTCATTGGATAGTCATTTGGTAAGCGAATATCGAAATATATATATATATATATAACGCAATATAGTAGCATATATGCAGCTTGTTTTCCAATTTTTCATAGTCATTTGGTAAGTGAATTAGCAAGAAGGATAGGTGTCCTACAAGCGCAAGTTGGTATTGGCCCGGCCATAAAGAACCGACAAGGCCTTGTTTGGAGGGAGACGGAGAGAGAAAGAAAGGGACACCCCATGTGCCCTCACGTGACCATATTGTGGGGAGTGACATGCAAATTTTGGCCTCTTTTGAGAAGACTTAAAAAGGTCAAAAGTGAATTTTTAACCTATTTTAAATCAAATCATTCTTTTTATATTTTTATATGTTTTTTAAAAAAAATTAAAAAATTAACTTTTAATTAACTCTTCAAAACAATCTTATTAGAGACACAACACAAACGTAATGCAAATTTCAAATAAATCCAAATCTTCCTCTTCTCCTTACCAGAAAAATAATCATGACAATATAGAAAAGTTTGAGTGAAAGATAAACTACCTAGTTCTTCCATTTTCATGAAACTCTCCGTCTCACTCTCTCTCAAAAACTCAAATAAAGTAGTTCAAAATTTCAAGGATGGGCTCACAAATGAACTATGAATAAGTTGAGAAACAATACCACAAAGTAAAATATTTTGTTAGATTATTTACACGAAACTCTTAAATTATTAACAAGTATCACTTTATTATAAAAGTATAAAAATAGACTTCTTAAAGTATTACGAAATATCACTTTATTCCTTAAATTATAAAAATATACAAATAAATCTCATAAATTATAAAATTGTACAAATTTAACCCCCTAGTGGAAGGGATATCAATAGTTTAAGAAGTTTATTTGTATATTTTTATGATTTAAGGAGTAAAATAATACTTCTCAATAATTTAAAATATATATTTGTATATTTGTGTAGTTTAAAAGGTCAATATAATATTTTTTTAACAACTTAAAAGTTTTCATGTAAACAATCGTATTTTATTTGTATTGTTTTTGTTTGTTTAAGTTGACAAAAAAATAAAAAATAAAAAGCTTTTGTTCTACTTTTGGGACGTTGAAGTCAGTCAAAGTGGAAAGGAAGTAGCCGACCATAAAGTAAAATGGAATAAAATAGGGAAAATCGGTCTAGGGTCTCTCTCCTACTTTTTGTAATAGAAGAGATCTATAAAATTATTTTTTGATGTCTAAGATCCCTAAACATATCACAGAGAAATTTGACCTTACTCGATCAAAACTCATCTCTCTCTCTCTCTAAACTTCTCCATTCTCACCTGTCCAGATACACGCACACACAGAGAGCCGGAAGCGCGGCGGACCTGGAGCAGGTTGGTGATGAGAACGTGAACCGTTCCGACTCCTCCCTCCGCTCCGCCACCGTCGCAGACCTCCGCGCCGCCCGGATCCGCAACCCCTGATTGCTCCGTCATCGCCGATCAAGCTCAGCCATCACCGATCAAGCTCAGTGGGGACAGTGTTGGACCCTTGTGACTCTACACAAGGTTGAGGTCCTTGAGTTTTTTCATTGGCAGGGGCAGTAAAACCAGGTATTGTTGAAATAGACCTGTCAATACTTGATGCTTTATCTGGAAGTGTCACAGTTCGCGGAGAGTTCAATGGTAGTTCTGGTAGGGAAGCTCCTTCATCAGCAAGAAAAGATGTTTCCCGAGCCAAGTGATAAGCGGCAAAAATTCCATACTGAACCACATGTCGTCGAATGAGGACACAGCTTTGTAGATATCCAGAGAATTTCTCTGGACCAAACCAGAGAATTTCTCTGGACCAACCCAATTGAATTTCTCTCTGGTCATGTCCAGAGAAATTTTTTGGGTTGAGAGAATTTATCTGGCTGGGAATTTTCTCTTGTGGAGTCCAGAGAAATTCTCTGAGTGGGAGATCTTTCAAAAAAATCTATGTTGATCGTAGACAAACCATGGATGGAAGTGGTTAAAACTTTTGATGCCCCACCTGTTCACAGACATATTCATGGGACATAACTGCTTGTTGAAGGTGGTTTTCTAATAGCTTAGGTGGAAGAGAGAGAGTTCAAATGTAGGAGTTGAAGATCCCCTTTGTTTGAGAATTTCTCTGCGTCTGGGGAGGCAATTTTCTCTGACTTGAATTTTCTCTGGACTGAAATTTCTCTGGATTGATGTTGAGGGACCTTAGACATCATGAAAATAGTTAATGTCCTTTATACTATAAAATCATAATATCAGGGACCTTAAAAAAAAATACCCCAATAAAATATGACTAGTATTATATAAATAAATAATTGTACTTAAAATTAATAACAAATAATGTCATAAAATTTTGATTTTATCATTATAAATTAAAAAACTAATCAGAATAGTTTATATTTTTTAGAGAGTTATTATTATCATTCCTAGTCATAAAATTTATAAAATAATGTTATACATAAGTTTTTTACTCAATTTTCTTATTACTACATACAAAGATACTCATTGCTTAATGTGTTAAGAGATAAAATAAAAAAAATAAAATAAATTCATTTAAATATAACAATTTTCTTCCTCCTTTTTTTTTTTTTTTTTGGTTTCAGTAATCTTAACAATTTTCAGTTGTACATTTCTACCTACAAAAGATATCAATTTCACTAAAATATATGCCAACGAAGCTGCGATGTGATGTTGGGAAGATTTTAATACTAAATTGATATTATTATAGTATGTGTATGTACTATATATAAGGGTAAACTATTAATAAGTCCTACTTTGGAGATTTATTACCTAATAAGTTTTATTTTGGAGACTTATTACCCATTAAGTCTTATTTGATAAATTTATTAAGTGATAAAGATAAATTTATCAGTCTTTTTTTTTATGAATAAATTTATAGTGATAAATTTATCAGTTTCTTTGTTTTTATGAATAAATTTTTAGTGATAAATTTATCACTTTCTTATTTTTATAATGTTAAATTTATTAGTTAGGACCTGTAGGTAAATAAGTCTAGTTAATAGGACTAATTGGTAAGTACCCATATATATAAAGGGCTGAGTTTGTTTTTAGTCTGTGATCGGATTGAATGATATTATTAAGCTTGTAGTGGTTCATTACGGATCTTATTTTGATAATCTGAAATATTTAATGTATGGAACTTGTCAAGTATTATATATCTGTAAAAAATTACGTTGATCGGATATCGATAGTTATCTCATCGGATCAGATTTTTATCAATCGTTTATTTTTTCACTGTTCATTTTTTTATACAAAATTGATTTGATCACGTAATTATCGATATCTGATTAACGTGATTTTTTAAAAACATATAGTACTCAACGAGTTCTACACATTAAACGATTCAAATTATCAAAACAGGATCCATAGTGAGTTTTCACAAACTCAACAATATCTTACAACTTAATCACGAACTAGAGGGAAGTCAGTCCCATATATAAATATATGTTTGCAATGTCTCTGGCATTTGACATAAATTAAAGCATTCATAGTAGGTTTTTTTTTTTTTTTTTTTTTTTTTTGAACAGGCATTCATAGCAAGTTATCCTTGTACTCGTTGACATATAAATTATAATGCACAAATTTCACAACATCTCTTTTGCCATCATCTCCATGGGAGAGTAACTCCCTAGCCTTCACTTTTTTTCTTTTTTTTTTTTTTTTTTGGGGATTTATTTTATTATATATATATTTATAGGGGAAGAAAAAGCGTTAGTCTCATATGTATCTTGGTTGCTTCTATAAAATTTTGATTCATTACCTCTATTTATTTTTATTTTTTTTGGGGGAAAAAATAACTTCATTCATCATCATAAAAAAAGAAAAAGAAAAGAAAAGAAAAGAAGGTACCAATACCAGAAGGATTCAAATATAAGGGATGGTTTGGAATGATCTAAATAAATATAATTTTTACTTTTTATGAAATATGAGTTGGGTATGAATTGAGTTTGAAGTGATGTGATAAAGAGGTGATGTGACTTAAATATGATAGTGATTTAAATAGGATAGTGACTTTTTAACTTTTTCACTTTTTTAGATTATGATAAATAAGGCCTAAGTACCTAGAGAACATTTATACCTAGAGCAAATCAAAGAAACTAGCATAAAATCAAATTTAAAGAATGCATAGAGAATTTTGTTGTACGATAATTATTGGGTGTATAATAATATAAATTAGAGATTAGAATTTTTATTATAATATTTTCAAACAAGAAGAAAAAGAGCATTCATACACATATAAGGTAGGTTTTATAAAGATTAAAGTCACCACATATTTTAAAGTGACTAGTCATACTATTTATAAGGTTGAATCTGAGATCTAAATGGAGTATTGAACTTGAGAATTTGAGAGAGCATAATCTTAAATTTCAAGTTATGCCCATTAGACCAACCCCTTGGGACCAGTTTATATAAAACGTTTTCTCTACAAGTGGGCAGTGAGATTAATTTTCAAAATTAGTCGATGTGTACGTAAGCTGGTCCGAACACCTAGTTATAAAAATAAAAATGAAATAAAACTTTTATGAGGTTAAAGAATTTTATTTACTCATGTGAATGGCTCATACCGAAGAGCTCAAGAATGGCATAAGCCAAAATTGAGGTCTTTAAATCCTGATCAAGCTCATGTTAACTTGATTTTTAAACAATATCATAAAAAATAAAAATAAAAAATAATGTTATAAGAAGCATGTCGTAGCATGATCTAGGATTAAGTATCGGACTAGGATGGGTGAAAATTTGCTGGACGTGCCAATTTTACTTGTCTAAAATTGATCATGGTTCAAATTGTAATTAACAAGTTAAGAGTATGTAAAAAATTGAGTGAGTGATCATTCAAAAATTAAAATGGAACTCTTGGTTTGTTTTTTTATCAGCATCTATTTGAATATTTGTAATTTAGTTTCTTTTTTAACATTGGTCAATATGGAAATTACTCCATTTAAAAGTAAACATAAATAGAAAAAAATAAGAGTGTGATTCAATCAGTAGCAAATCACGCATTTTATTTTTGGAGACTTTGGTCCGAGCAGAGAGATACATTTGAAAAGGCAATTCTCACACAAAGGAGAAATGATTAATATATATGTATAGACAAACAATCAATGGAGGAATTTAGAACAGAAAAGCAAATGAATGAGCATCTTGTCCAATACCATGATATTTGATTGGACAGAAAGGGATCGGAAATAAAGGAATTTCCCCTTTTACAAAATTATTTTATTTTGAAGTAAAATTAAATAAATTATTTTCATAACATCAGATAAATAAATAAAATTATTTGAGATTAGTAGTATAGGAATTGATTAATTTAGAGCAAATGGATCTCTCTCTATGTATTGTACGTAAAATGGAAGGGTATATACATGTCATTACTATATTTCGATATTAGCTTACAAACCCCATCCATACTCGTACTGTCTCAATCCTGTCTCGCTGTCTCTCTCTCTCTCTCTCTCTCTCTCTCTCTCACCTCAATTTCACGAGCCCATCGATTCCCCCCCTCTCTCTCTCTCTCTCTCTCTCTCTACTTCAATTTCAACTTCAACTTCAACTTCACACAAAGCCAAAAAGAAACTTGTCCCAGCACAGCACAGCACAGCACAGCACTCCCCACCACCACTCTCATCATCCTCACCACCACCATATCTAATATCTCCAAAGCCGGCCTTCCATTCATTCATTCACTCCTCTCTCTCTCTCCCTCTCTCTAACAAATCTACCAAAACAAACCCAGGATTTAATAATCGATTCCCTTGTTTTAAAGCTCTTATTTAGTCAAATTCCACTCACAATCATGACTCGGCTCTTCCGATCCAAGTCTTGCGGAGTCGGTAGGACCACCGGTTCCATGTTTAACTCCTCCCCTCCGACTCCCTCTCTGTATCTACCCAACCAAGGCCACGATGACGACGACAGCGAAGAAGAGGAAGAGGAAGAAGAAGAAGAAGAAGAAGATGAGGAATACCTTGCTAACAACCCTGTTACGACGCCGTTTATAATCAGCCCCGAAAATAGGTACCGTCGTAATCAGCAGCATAATAACAATAATAATAATCATCATCATCATCCTCAGTTCCCTATAGTGGACATTTTGGTGGCGGTGCTGCGCAAGTCTCTCGTGACTTGCAGTGTGGAGAGAGGAGGGGAGGAAGATATGTCTTCCATGGATATCGGCTGGCCCACCGATGTCCGCCACGTCTCTCACGTCACTTTCGATCGCTTCAATGGCTTTCTTGGCTTGCCCCTTGAGCTCCAGCCCCAACTTCCTCCCAAGGTTCCCAGCGCCAGGTTACTCTTTCTTCTTCTTCTTCGTCTTCTTCTTCTTCTTCGTCTTCTTCTTCTTCTTCTTTTATTTCTATTTGGGGGTTGTTCAAGTTTATCTGTTTGATTCAATGTCTCAGAGACTCAGAATCTTCAGATTTACCATGGAATTTTGGATCTGTGGCATGCATTGACTTTTTTTTTTTTTTTTTTTTTTTCTTTCAAGGTTTGTTCAAGTACTAAATGGGTATTAATCAAATTTCTTTACCAACATAGTGAATGTGGGTGGTGATGAAAATTGATTGTCTCTTCCCAAAAGAGATCTACAAAATGAAGAAAAGCTTCTTTTTTTTTTTCTTTCTTTTTTTCAGGGGAGGTCCAAGATGGTCTTGAACATTAATATAAAATTGGGTTCTTTTGGAGAATCATAAATGTAGTATGTGGAGGACACCTTCATCATCTTGGGAAAGCTTGCGGCTTTCAACTAGGATTTAAACTTTGAGTTGTTGATTCATGCCTTACGATTATACTAGGCATGTTGTTGACGATCAAGTTATATGCCTAAGTTTTGCCTTCCATAGTAATTAAACAGCTTCAATCCTTTTCTTTTTTTGCAAAATGTACATTCAATTAATTCAAAGAAACATAGTTTAGAAGAGGAGCAAAGGAAAAAAAAAGTTACTTGTTAGTGCTTCAGGAAGTATTTGAATCCCTTCTCAAAATCAGTGACAACCCAAGAGAACGAGTTAGGTAAGACATGCACGACTGATTCTTCCATGATAGTGAAGAAGACACAATCTTTTCAACCATTAAAGTTGTTTTATAAGTAGAATTTTGTACTTGGAAAGTAAGGACAGCTTTTTCTGTTACTTGTAAAAAGTCATTTGCATTTGTAAAGCGTTCCTTATTTCAAGCTTCTTATTACTAAGCCCTAAATTTTGATGTCCCTTTCTTTTTATCAGCGAGAGATAGAGAGCATGGGAGATCTTGAGTTCATATTGCCAATATAGCAAGAGAGCCTAATAAACTCATTTTGATGGGCTAGGACTCTGTTCATGTAGAATAGCTTTTTTTTTTCATGATTCACATGTACAATGGTTTCAACTTTCATGTAAGTAGTTCCTTTTTGTATTTAAGGAGGAGTGACATAATAGCAAGGGGAATTGCGCTTCTACAGGCATCTTATTGTGCATTTTTGCAACTACTTAAACGCATTCTGTTTGTCCAGAGTTTTTATTTCCCAAATTTTTCCAATTCAACTATAGTTTATAAAGTGATGAATATGAGATGGGAATGTTTATACTTGTATGTGTAATTCATTGTATGATATTGTGGATTCCAGAATTATACACAAATTTGAACAATTGGAGTAAAATTGGCCAGCCAAATTATAGTTTACTTAATGTTTACAGACGTGATTGTTGTTTGGTGCCAAACCATGTTGTTTCATGACTTTTCGGTGGCTAACCGTGGTCTTCGAATGGCTTCTATTGAAAAAAATTTATAGACAAGTAGGTAAGGAGGCTTCCATCTGAGTTGGAACTTGGAAGCCTTATGCGTCATGCCAAGAAACCGCTACGCCATCAACTGTTTAATGCAAATTAAAGCATTATATTGTATATAGTAGGTTTTGACTAGTTGATGATGATGATTGTGATAATAGGTTTTGGCAGGTTGAAATATACATATATACATGCGTATGCTCTGACCCATATGATGTATGGATATTGCACTTCATGCAGCCACTCTGACTCTTGCCCCATACTCTGGCTCGCGAGCATACAAGACGCAATGTGGTTTTATTGTATATCTTTTGCATGGTCCTTAAAATAGGTTCGATTTCAAAGGTGAAAATGTTTCTCGGTTTATGTGTAGTTTGAGTAGGATAAAGTAATATGTGCTCCCAACTCACCCTTCTCCCCCACTGGTTTTGTGGATCTTCTATTGAATTTATTTGCAATTCTGTAAGCATTGGCTGATTACGAGGGATTTTCCATGGTGTCTTTGGGTACTCCATTTTGTATTTTCTCATTTGCATTAATTGATTTGTGTAAGCCATCATTTGGTTCATTTATCTTCAACTTGCATTAACTAATATGCGTCCCAATTCTAGATTTTCTTATTGATAGCTTCAACTTGCATTCATCAGTGTAAGTGTTTTCGGAGTTTCTGCCAACTCAATGCAGTGTTCCTATGATCAAAGGAGGAAACAGTGTGCCCATGATTCTTCTTATGATGCAAAAGCGTTTTGTACTCAGAAGGAGGCCTTCAAGTACGTTTTTTTGTTTATACTCAGTAACTTCTAATGTAGTTTCTCTTTTTAAGCTTGTTCAAACTGAGGGCTCTTTCATGTGTTGCTTGAAGGCAGAAGGAATCTTTCGAATAAATGCTGAGAATAGTCAAGAAGAGTATGTTCGGAACCAGCTGAACAAAGGTGTTGTGCCACGTGGAATTGACGTTCACTGTTTGGCAGGGTTGATAAAGGTATCTATGCAAGTGGTTATTTGCTTAAAGGTTGTCCAGCTTGGATAACTGCCAAGTCACTGCAAGATGAATTAATAGTCATAATCTAAACACAATAAAGTTGGGTATCAGATGTATAGTTTATTTATTATTACTTTGTTTAGTGGGCCAGGGATGGATTATTTAAAAAATTGGTTCTTCATTACACTCTCTCCTTGAACTTTTGACTGCTAATACTCGAAGCTTTTAAATTTTTTTTTTTTTTGGCTTTGAGAGAAATACTCTCTTTGAATCACAGATGAGGGGAATCGAGACTGCTAGAGTGAAGATGATAAGTTTCTTTATTATGAAGGGTTATATATATGAGTTCTGAAAAGAGATCCTAACCCTCCACCTGATGGATCATTAGCAAACAACTTCTATGTGGAAACGTATTAATGAGTTTATGGTTTCAGTCATTCAGCTTTGATGTGCAATGATGTGCTCATCTAAAGGGTCTAACTTCTGATGGATTCCAATTTTCTTCGGTTTACAATGATGATTAGTTTGTGTCACTAGTTGTAAGAATTACTGCATTTGGTGAGTTGGGAACCTACAAGCTGTTGGTATTGGTAGAAGAGTTGAGTGGAATGTGATTGATTCAAATGGATCGCACGACCTAAAGTTACTGTGTCTACCATATCAGTGTGTGATTGAGTAACAGATTGTGTGATGGGTGACTCAAAAGGCATTGGATGACAACAAATTGAAGAATATAGGAATTTTATTCTATTTCTTTATTTGGATTATTTCTAGTTTTTAAATTATTTGT
Source organism: Camellia granthamiana (assembly GCA_036172215.1). Lineage (NCBI taxonomy): Eukaryota > Viridiplantae > Streptophyta > Magnoliopsida > Ericales > Theaceae > Camellia > Camellia granthamiana. The sequence continues at coordinate 2,560,200 of CM069908.1, read as the reverse complement.
AGGATTTATTTTTTTGACTTTAATTAATTAGGGTTTCCTATTCTGCCTACATATATGGCTTCATGTAATAGTTTAGAGTAGTAGATTATATGACTGAGTATTAATAATTGATATGGAGAATTGTTTTGGGATTGTGATCCCTGATTTCTTCTTCTCTGCCGTTTCTTCATTCTTCTTCTTAGTTGTACATTATTGTGTGTTATTTCTTCCGGTATATAAGTACAATTTACATCTTTAGGTGCATCTTTCTTCTTTTATTAATTGTAAAACTCATTTTTCACGTCATGTTATTTCTCACTTAAAATTTTTGATCAACATAAAAAATGAGTTCTTTTAATGTTTGGATCTTGAAATTTTGAAATGGCAGAAAGAGTAAGAGAAAGTAGACACAAGTCATGGTTCTGTTGAATTAAACTGAACACATGCGGAATAATTTTGTTGAGGCCACCACATTTCTATAGTCTTGGCTCCTGAATTAAGGCTCTGATTTAGAAGTTACATAAAGTTTATTCAGTTAATTAGTATTCCTGTCCGTTAGTCTTCTCAAACATTCATGGTTGACTTATTTAACTGAAATTTTATGTTGTGCAGGCATGGTTCAGAGAACTTCCTGCGGGAGTTCTTGACTGTCTGACCCCAGAACAGGTGATGCACTGCAATGCAGAAGATGAGTGCACTCAACTTTTGAAGTTACTTCCTCCAACTGAAGCTGCGCTACTCGACTGGGCCATCAATCTGATGGCAGATGTTGTGCAGGATGAAAATCACAATAAGATGAATGCACGTAACATTGCTATGGTTTTTGCACCCAACATGACTCAGGTGCTTAATATTTCCAATGTCAATTTTTTTTTACCTGTTTTGTTAGTTCGGAATTCCTAGTTGGTTTGTCTAGTTCAATTAAACCTACTCAATTGGCTTTCGATGGGTCAACTCAGGTCATTGGAATGATCTTGTAACACCATTTGTCCATGGCATGCTTAATTGAACTAGATAATCAGGAAAACATTGTGATGCTTCTTGATAGGTAGCCAAAGTAGGTAAAGCAGGCAGTGAAGGGCTTAAGATGATGTATTGTTATCACTGACACGTGTCGGACACCGACACAACACAACACTAGTTGGACATGTCCAAAAATGTCCTACTATTTTAGAAAGAAAAATTATACTTGGATACACTTCATAGACTTGCGGAACTTGTTACTTATACATGAAATACATTACAAGTTTGAATAAAATAACTAAAATTCAATGATAGGAGAAAAATTACATAAATTTATATCTATTCTTCCTCTTTAGATTTTTAAAATTATTATCTTTGAATTAAATATTAATATTTACAACATACAGTAATTGCTTACTATCGATGTGTCTTTTTGGCAATCAACATCGCAATTCTTGTTGCTTGCAATTTAATGTTAGATGTGGCTTAAAATGACTTAATATTTCTATGATGCAGATGGCTGATCCTCTGACTGCATTGATTCACGCTGTCCAAGTTATGAACTTCCTGAAGACACTGATTATGAAAACCCTTCGAGAAAGAGAAGAATCACATGCACAGCCTAGATTGCTGCCATCATGCAGAGACTCTCCCAGGAACAAGGGAGATTCTCAATCATCAAACCCGAGCAGCGTGTTCTCACACGGCCAAACTCTCGATGGCCATGCCTCCAAAGGACCTCCCACTGGCAACCTTTTTGGGAGCATCATTTTAGACAGATCAGAATCTGACTGCTTGGAGAAATTCCGGAGTTTCCAGGATGACAATGATGTTGCTGAAGACTGGTATGAATCCATTTCATGTAGGAGCTCACCTGTCAGTGGCAAAAGGCGGAATTTAACAAATGGTTCGAGAGGCGAGTACAATGATGACAACAGGGAAGTTGAGGGCATATTTGATAAGCTGAGTCTGAAAAAAGGAGTGAGGAAACTTTGCAGGCACCCTGTATTCCAGTTGAGCAAGCCGGCGAAGAAGTCAGACAGCCTTGGGATTGTAGATAGTAGGGGACGAGGTGGAGAAGCTTGGGCATGAGATGTTTGTAATTTCACTATGCTTCATTAGTTATTTTCTAGATGCTTGTGAAAACATTGGTCTAGTATAGATGATGTGTGTGTGGTTTGGTTAATAATCTTGTTAGGGAGAAGTATTTGAAGTTGGTAAAAGAAAAAGAAAAAAACAAAGAAGTTTTTTCAGGTACTAACTGAAGAAGGGCTTAGATAGATGAACATAAACGATGTGTGAGGGTAGTGTTGTGCCTCACCTCTACTTTTTGTATGATTTGTTAAGCAACTAAAAGTTCATGCAACCATTTCAATAACAGTGTGGGAGATTTGTACATCTGCTCTGTTGGATGCATCCATGGACATACTACTATTCTTTTTTCTTCTTTTTTATTTATTTTTTTTTATTTTTTATTTTAAACATGGACATTCTCTTGTTATTTGCTTTATTTTGAGGAAACTTGGAGGTTTCAGCATGGCTATTTTTTTTTTCCTTTTTTTGTTTTAAATAATATTTGTCACCGGATGATTTTTTCTATCATTTTCTTTTTCCTGAATATGATTGGTTTGCTGTTTGTTGTTTGAATAAACATTAGATGTGAGACAAAAAAAATTGGTAAAATCAATCTAGCGTGATATAGCATTTTTTTCGTTTACCTCTTCTTAGGGGCTCTTTCTCTTGGGTAATTTTAGTCAGTTTAAATTTTAGAGAAGAAATTGAGAAAGTGAATTTTTTAAATTTATTTTAATTGATTTATTCATAAATCCTAGATCTCTTTGAGAATGGAAATAGAGTAGAGAAAATTTATAAGTTAGACGGTTCCGAACACCCAAATGATTGGGACAATTTTAAAATAAATATCTTAGATCTCATAAATCATTTAATCTTAGATCTTGTAAATTATTTAATCTTAGATCTATTTACTTATTTATTCAACTGTCATCTATCTATTAACTTAATTTTTCCACGTATCATTTTTTATTTGTCCATATGTACCACTACCACTAGTTGCCACCTTTGTTGACTTTGTGGAGTTGGCGGTGAGGTAAAAATTTGAAAAAAAAAAAAAAAAAAAAAAACCTTCAAAACTATAACAATTTCATTAATCATGTCATTATTTCTATAAAAGATCAATCTTTGGACCTAATGTCATAGTTCTGTATACACAGATTTATCACCAATGAACTCAATTATTATTATATTATATTAGTATATTACCCGTGCTATACACGGGGTATAAATAAGTAATCAAACATTAGGTTTAAAATTTAAATAACAATATAAAATTTATCTAAAATATGTAGTAAAAATAATTTATAATCAATTAAATTATTTTTATTTTTATAAAAGTTACACATAAAAAAAAAGTTTTTATTCTGATGTCATTAATTATGTGTTATAAATTCTTAATAAAAAATACATGTCATAATTTAATTGGTAAACATATTAGAAAAAATTAAAAAAGCTATATGTACGATAAGATATAAATACATTTTATTTTATAAATTTCATAATTTTAATTCAGCATATGATTATGATAGTAGTAAATTACATTTGCTAATGTACTAATTTTTTCTTATTTTGTAAAGCCTAAACGATTGTCTACTCAAAATTGAAAATTGTTTTATATCATAACTCTTATGTGAAAATGGATTAGAATTGACTTGTGACAATAAAATCTTAACAACCACCATTTTAAAAAAGAGAAAGAGAGGTGTAAAAAATATTTTTTGGAAGAAATTAAGAAATGGAGAAGATTATACCTGAAAGCAGTGAAAATGTTTTTTGTGTAAGTTTCTTTTTTTTTAATAGTAAATTCCTGTTGAAAGAAAAATTAATTAGCTAGGGAAAAGATATATTGTCTTTATTATGGAAAAAATTCCTTAAATCATGTGTGTTTTGAAATTTAAATTCGTAAATTATAAGTGAATTCAATATATTCTTTGTTGATTATAATTTTAAATTTTATATTTCAATTTTTAGTAGCCAATTGATGTTTTTCTCTTTTTAAAAAATAACTAAGGCTTCGTTTGGGAAGTGGGTTGGCTTTTTAGTTTTTTGGCTTTTTTTGGCTATTTTAACCTAGGGCTAAAAAAGGGCTAAAAAGTTTGGTTTGGGAAGTGGGTTAGCTTTTTTGACTTTTTTTATTTTTTTTGTGAGAGAAAAAATATAATGATTATGGGTTGAATGTGATGTCTTGTCTTATTGGATAAAAAGCTTATTTTGTTTTTTGTGGCTATTTTAGCCAAAAAAAAAAGCTCCAAATCTCTCTTTCCAAACAAGCCTAAAAATCAATATAATTGAATTAGAGTTTTGAAACTCCCAGAGTACTTAGAAATTCCATTTTCCTATATATATATCATATTAGTGTCATTTCATAATTAAATTATAAATGATTTACAAGTGTGATGATTATGTTTGGAAAAGAGAAGGAAAAAAAAGATAATAATTATTTATTGATTTTTTTTTTGTTTGGTTATTAAAATAAATAAACATATATAAGAGCATCTCCAACGGTGCATTTCTTTTTTCATTAAATCTGAGTAAAAAATGATCCATTTCACCAAATCTGATATCACTAGCTCCAACGGTGCATCAAATCCCGTATCAAATCTCGAGGGTCAACCGGTTGATCGACCGGTGGGTTGACCGGTGGGTCGACCGGTTCACAAAACAGAAAGAAAAACATAAAGCTTTATTCCATTCTGATAGATGTACCACCCACGGAAAATTTGTCAAGTGCACAAATCAATGACTTCTTCTGAAAACGAAGATCAAGAAGGATGATTCCACTACTTTCATGGCTAATCTCAAGCTTACTGATATTTTCGAACTGATATTTTCTTAAGCTTACCTCATCTCATTGCTCTGGCTAATCTCAAAGAGCTCGTGGAACACCATACATGGGAAGAACAAGCTGTGAGATTGCAGACAGAAGCTGTTCAAATGGCTAGTCTTCAATACCTTCAATATCTCCTTCAACCTCAACCTTCCATGTCAACTTTCTTAAACAACTCAAACTCTAATGTCACAGATATGGAGACTTATAATCTTCTGAACTCACTCTCTTTAATGAAAGATAGCTCAATCCAATTTGGAACTCCAATCCCATCTTCTCTTGGAACTACTGCCACTCTTCAATCAATCCAGGACTCATTCCCTTTCAGATGTTTGGTGGTGGGTTGACCGGTTGGTTGACCGGTCGGTCAACCGGTAAGGCAAAATAAATTTTTTTTTTTTTTTTTTTTACCTGTTTGAACCTTTTTGACCGGTTTGAACCTAAGGAAATCGGTCGACCAGTTGGTCAACCGGCCAGGCAACCGGCTGGTTGACCGGTTCCTCCCTCCAACGGTCACAAACAGTGTTTTGATGAAATTTGTTTTCTGTCCTCAGTTTGATGAATTGTTTGGTGAAATCTCATTTTGATATCGATTTGGTGCAACCGTTGGAGCACCAAACAGTAACTTTTTCACCAAATTTTAAATTTGATGCTGGGTTTGATGAACCGTTGGAGATGGTCTAAGTAATTTTATTTTATTTTATTTCCTTTTCTTCTCTTTTACAAATTCAAAATCTAAATCTAAATATTTCTTTGAATTATCCACCACTAGATCCAAATAAAAAATTATATAATAATCAACCGCTCATCTTGCCAAATCGGTGCCCTTCACTAGGAAGTGTTGAAATCTTGATACAAGCACGACTCCTCTCCCACTAAAGGGCATCTCCAGCAACCATTATCAGATTAGTTACCCAAAGTTCCACTTTATTAGTTTAATTAATCATTTATTTAATACACGTTCCAACAGCACTCTCTACTTTAATTATTCCCTTTAAAATAATAATAAATACAAGCACAGAAAAAGAGAGACAGAGAGCTTCGTCTGTGATCATGAGTAGGTCGACGTCGATCATCCTCATTGCGTTTTCGTCCGCCATCAATCATGACTCTTTTAGCATCGATTCTCCTCCTCCGGCGTTGATTCTCCTCCTCTGGCATTGATTTTCCCCCTCCAGCTTGGCCCTCCTCCTTTGGCATTGATCGTGAGTTGTCCGACGTCGATCTTCCTCCTTTGGCTTCCTCCTCCTCCAGCGTCGATCATCGATCGTAAGCAAAGCTTGGAGTGCTCGAAAGAAACTAATAAAAAATTGAGAGGCTACTGAACAGTGCCTCGTCTTTCCTGACGAGGTACTGTAGCTGAAAATCAAAGTAGCTAGCCACCGACGAGGCTGCTGGAGATGAATTTTCTACTTTTAGCTAGCTATAGTAACAAAAATAGAGGAATAGAGAGGCTTCTGGAGATGCTCTAAAGCTTTCAATGTACCCAATAAAAAAAAAGTTACATAATACTTCGACAGTCCAAAATACTTAACTATCCTAATCAGAAAAAATACACAAGTGTTAATACTTGAATATTATTTGATTTCAGTTTTTAAAATTCACTTTTTAAAAGGTTGTATATTTTCATTTTTCGTATTTTTTTTTTTCACTGAATTTTTTTAATAGTTTAAGAATTTTTTATTTTTATTTTTGGACACATCTAACATAAATATACTTAAAAAGTATAACATTTGTGAAAAATCTTTAAAAAATTCACTAAATACCAAAAATATATATATATATATATATAAATCCAGTACATTTTTCGTATTTTTGTATATTTATTAATTTTTTAAAATATTTTTTTACAAATATCTTACTATTTAGATACATATAAGTAAGGTGTATCTAAAAAAAATAAAAAAAATTACTTAAAATTTTAAAAATATTCATTAAAAATAAAAAATGTAAAAAATAAAAAATTCAATTTTTAAAAAACTAAATTTAAAACACTGAAACCAAATTACTATTATTTTTAACATTTTTGTTTTTCGGACCAACAACAATCACCCCGTTTGGTAGAACTGTGGAAAAGTGATTATAGATTATAACTTAACAGATTATGACTTATAACTGTTAACATAAGCTGTTAACTTGTTAATAAACTATAAAATAGTTTTTTACTATATAATTGTCCTTTCTGTCCTTATATGATATAAAAATGATTATTTTGTCATTTTTTTCAGTTTTAATTTAAAAAGAAAATATTTCATTAATAAAAGTTAATATAATTAGTATTAATTTAGTATCAATTAATATAAAAATGGATACATTTGCTAAAAATGTAATGGAAGTATTATTATCACAATTATTTTCCATTATAAATTAATTAGTATAAATTAATTGCTTAATTAGTATCAATTAATATTAAAATTATTAATTAGTATAAATTAATATTAATATTTAATTTTTATTAGTATCAATTAATAGTAATAATCAACAATTGTTATTAATTAGCAACAATTAATAATTAATTCATTACAAAAGTATACAATATTAATTTATTAATAATTAATACCAATTAATATTGATTTTTTTAATTAATATTGATTTTTTTTCTTTTTCTTCAGAAATATAAAAATTTTTATTTTTTAATTAATATAAAAATATACAATATGAATTTATTAATAATTAATACCAATTAATATTTATTTTTCAATTAATATTCATTTTTTTCTTTTTCTTCATAAATATACAATTTTTTATTTTTTAATTAATATTAATATTTGGGTATTGACGAGGGCATTTAAGTAATTTTAGCTCCCGACACTAGCTGCGTGCTTAAGTCAAAAATTTAAGCACCCCATGACGAGTTTTTGAGATAAGCTGATAAATAACTTGATTTAAGTTATAAACTAATTAATTTAAGCCGCACCAAACATAATATTTTAATTTAAATTAAATCAAAAACTAAAAAAATAATTTATAAACTCTACCAAACAGGGTAATGTAATGAAGGGCAGTCTTCCTTCCTGCGGTGCCATTCAAAAAGAGAAAGTGCATAGATGATAATAAAATGAGAACTCTACTCGCGAATCCTACATATTTTTTCTAGTTTTTACTCCCTCTCCCACGTTTACGTGGTGTTTTAAAAAGTTAGTAAAAAATTAATTTTTAAATTTTTTAAATTTATTTTATCTTTTTATAAGTAAAGAAATGTGAAAGTTGATGTGATTCAAAATGAGTAAAAAGCTAAAAACTAATTTCTTTTTTTTTTTTTTTTTTTCTTCCTTCTCAAAACACCCCTATGTCTCATTTTGTGAATTTTTTCTTCTTGTAGCATAACTGTCCAAAAAAATAGACAAAAACTTTTGAGCAGGAAATAAATTATTTCAAATAATGGTTGTGAAACCATGAAAATGATCTGCTTTGATTTGTGGTTTTTTGGTACTTCCATGGACACAAACTTTAGAGGAGTTGCTTTGTTTTACAAGCAAAGGGCACTAATTATGGGTTAGCCAGTCATGACACCAGGTGGTTGTGTTGCATTGCTCAAAACATAAGCAAAAGAACAAAAAGAAAAGGTCTATTGATCCCATATGTAAGTGCTGGGAATTCTGTATTCCACTTGGTTTTATTTTTCCATTCTAAGCAATTGGTTGTTGGCAGCACTGGTGATCTGTCAATCTGCTGGTATTTGCAATTTATTTATGAGTACTAATACATAAATAAAAAATATGTACAAAAAATATATGTATAATGATATGATAGACTTGTGAGCCCATCACTTAAAAAAAAAATATTAAAATATTTTTTTAATATCAAAATGGGTGAATTGCACTTTTCACCCTTAAAGTTCTACTCAAATTTTTACTTTGATTCCTCATCTTTTAATTATAACAATTAAAATTTTAGATTTCAACTTGTATTTCAATATAATCATCTTGTCACTTATCGTTAAAATTTTTGATGGAAAGTGCTCACGTAAGAGCCACGTGAATACATTTTATAGCCATTAAAGAAAAAAAAATTGTAACAAATTATATTTTTTACTTTCTAACTTTTACTCAAATTTTACAGTAGTCCTTAATATTTCAACTTCCACTAAAATTTCAAATAAAAGGATACACTGAAATATAGGTTGGACTTAATTATCATGATCAAAAAATAAATGATCAAAATAAAATTTGGGTAAAAGTTTAAAAATGAAAAGTGAAATTTACCGTATCAAAATGGCTATTCCAATGAAAGATTATATATAAAATTTTTAAAACAATAACATTTTACTTTCTTTGTTCCATATTTTGTTTTCTTTCTATGAAGTTATTATGGTCGCATTCCTCCAAAACCACAAACAACTAGTTTAATATAGAAATAAATAAGGTAGCAATGGTGGTTACTATCAAGCCACAAATGAAAGAGTAATGTTAGACATCAAAAAATTTATTAAAAATTATATTAAATGTTTCATATGAATATGAGACTTATACAATATGGGTCTCATATGGGTTCTACGCCCATGTAAAATATTTGGTAAAATTTTTGAGGCCTGTAACATTTATGCAAATGAAATGTTATCTCCTGATTTAAATTGATATATGAAATTAGCTATACGTTCCAATTTTTTTACCAAACAAATGACTAAATGTCTCACATGAGTGTGGAGTCTACAAAATTGCAGACTCCACCCCCATGTGAAACATTTAATCATTTATTTAGTAAAAAATTTGATATTCCTAACATTATCCTTGATATATTAATGAGATGTTGAAATTAAATATGAAAGGTGCAAAAAGATGGCCCCTTAATCTACATATGTCTGTGTCAAACAGCGTCCTTGTCCTCGATAATATCAACTAAGGGTTGGTTTGAGGTGTCCTAAAAAAGTACATTTTTTGTCTTTTTACAAAAAGATGTACAGAAAAGTAGAGAGGTGATGTGATGGAAAAAAGATAAAAAAATAAAAAGATGGATTATATAGTGTACCACAAACTAAACATGAATCTAAAAATAAAAAATCAACTAAATAAACGTGTGTAAATACGCTTTCACCACCACTCCAATAAAGTCTACAATTTTCAACCTTTTATTATTTTGTATATTTTGCAACAAAACACCATCATTTTGCTGTAATCTACTTTTAAATGAAATTTTTTTTGTTCGTTCGGTAATGCTTATAAGTTTAGTCCTTATTGATAAATTTTTCATTGTGTGATAAATATGTAAGTTTATAGAATGTTTACTTATTGTTTGATGTCTGTGTCAAACAGCGTCTTTGTCCTTGGTAATATTTAAATAAACATGAATTTAAAAATAAAAAAAATAAAAAAATCAACTAAATAAACGTGTGTAAATTCACTTTCACCACCACTCCAATAAAGTCTCTACAATTTTCAACCTTTTATTATTTGTATATTTTACAACAAAACTCCATTTTGCTGTAAATCTACTTTTAAATGAATTTTTTTTTTTTTTTTTGGTTCGGTAATGCTTATAAGTTTAGTCCTTATTGATAAATTTTTCATTGTGTGATAAATATGTAAGTTTGTAGGATGTTTACTTGTTGTTTGATGAAACGTGTCAATGAAATTCTATATGCTATTTTTAGTCATATTATAATAAAAATTTAATATAAAAATTTATTACCAGAATGATATAATCATAACATTTTTATAATTAAATAATAATTTTATTGTTCCTTTAATTTAAAATAAGGGTACTGTTATGGTGTGCAACTTACGCCTTACACTTACGCCTTTCTGTGTTCAGTCCTGCTTTTTGTTTTCACCTTCCACTTATACTTTTTGTGTAAGTGGCACATGGTGTGCAACCTTGAGGGTTGCACACTTAAAAATTTTAATAGATTCAGAACTCAATCATATCACTCTGTACACATCTTTTATATAATTTTTTTTTAAATTTTTATAACGTTATTGTCTGTATGAATATGGACTAATTAAACCAACTTCAAGCTAAGACTAGCTCTCGACTCCATTTATCAAGTCTAATTGTATACTCACATCAATGGTGAATGAAGAAACTGCAAAACGGATAAACATATTCAAGCTCCGTTTGGGAAGGGAGTTGGCTTTTTGATTTTTTTAATTATTTTAGTTTGGGACTAAAAAGCCTGATTTGGGAAGGGCTTTTGACTTTTTTGATTTTTTTGAACTTTTTATGAGAGAAAGAATATAATAATTATATGTTAGATGATGTTTTGTCTTATCAGACTAAAAAATCTATTTTATTTTTTTTTGACTATTTTAACTAAAAAAAGCCTCTAAACTAACTTGCCAAACGGAGCTTCCAGAATCAAGCCAACATACCAAAACCAAGAGGAGAGAGAAATAAGTGAAAGCAATGGGATAGGATCATTTAGCAGGTGTTTCGCATGTCAATCGCCATATTGGTAAGAATGACTCAAAAGTCAAATATTTAAACCAACCTCTCATAAACACCAAGCACCAACAATATGATTCAAGTCAAATTCCTGAACGAAATTCTTTATTTCAAGGTTGTTTTTTCTGTGCTTAACACTGTTAATTAATGCATCGACAAATTATAATTTAGAATTTATGTCACTCTAATTCTTAATTTTTCAATTGTAATATATTTGACACTAAATTTTAAATCTTATTTTAAATAAAAATAATTAAAGATACCATTGCTCAATTTTAAGGGCAAAATCGTCAATTTAATAAAATATAAACTAAATTTGACAAAAATAAATGTCAAAAAAATATTTTTGAATTTTTAAAAATTATTTCTACCCATCAAAGATAAAATTATGTAAAATTAATAAATCTTTTACACGTTTATTTATTTCACCAAATTAATTTTTATTATGCGTTTAGATGGTGATCATATAATGAGTAGTTATTTTTAGTTTTTATTTTTCTAAAAGTCAAATATGACAAAAACTTTGATATCATTATTAAACTAATCCATTAAATCAAAAAATCCAAAACTAAAAACATTTTATATATTAAATATATCGATTATACATTAAAATCCTAACAACTACCCTGATCATCATCCAAATACATGATAAAATAAATAAATGTCTAAAAGATTTATTAATTTTAACAGTAGTGATTGGTACCACTAAACCATCACTAATAAAGTGGGAAAAAAAAAAGGCACAGCAACACTGTGGCAGTTGGTGGGGCCCACTGACACATCATTAATGCCACCACTAATTAGTGGTCTCAAGCATTTTTGTAATTTTAAATAATTTTATCTTTAGTGGGTAGAAATAATTTTTAAAAATTCAAAAATATTCTTTTGACGTTTATTTTTGTTAAATTAGTTTATATTTTATCAAATTGACTATTTTGCCCTTAAAATTAAACAATGGTTTTCAATTGTCTTAATTTGGAACAAGATTCAAAATTCAGAATTAAATGTGTTACAATTGAAAAGTAAGGGACCAAAGTGACACGAGGCCCAAACTATTAAAATTGTTAGCGTAATTCACCCATAAATATATGTTAGTATTATATATATATGTATAATAAAGTAATAATGGTTAATTACACTAACAGTCCCTATAGTTTGGAACTCGTGTAACTTTGATCCCTGACTTTTTAATTGTGACACATTTGACCCTAAATTTTGAATCTTATTCCAAATAAGAACAATTGAAGATTATTGCTCAATTTCAATAACAATGTCGTTAATTTGATAAAATATAAACTAATTTGACAAAAATAAATGTCAAAAAAAAATATTTTTGAATTTTTTAAAATTATTTTTACCCATCAAAGATAAAATTATATACCATGAATTTTGAATCTTGTTCCAAATAAGGACAATTGAAGATCATTGCTCAATTTCAATAACAAAGTCGCCAATTTGATAAAATATAAACTAATTTGATAAAAATAAATATCAAAAAAATATTTTTGATTTTTTTAAAATTATATCTACCCACCAAAGATAAAATTATGTAAAATTGATAAATATTTTAAGCTTTTATTTATTTATTTATTTTACCAAATTAATTTTTATTATATATTTAGATGATGATCATATAATGGATGATTATTCGGCTTTTAATATGTAATCGATATATTTAATATATGAAATGTTTTTATTTTGGATTTTTTGATTTAATAGATTGGTTTAATAATGATATCAAAGTTATCGCCATATTTAACTTTTGAAAAAATAAAAACTAATTTAATGAAAATAAAAACATAATCATCATCCAAACACATAATAAAAATTAATTTGGTAAATAAATAAATACATATGTAAAAGATTTATTAATTTTACATAATTTTATCTTTAGTGAATAGAAATAATTTTTAAAAATTCAAAAATATTTTTTGGACATTTTTTTTTGTTAAATTAATTTATATTTTATCAAATTAACGATTTTGTCTTTAAAATTGAGTAATGTCATCTTCGATTGTCCTTATTTGGAATAAGATTCAAAATTTAAGATTAAATATATCACAATTAAAAAATCAAAAATCAAAATAGCATAAGTCCTAAATTATAGAAATTATTAGTGTAATTTGTCCTTAACAAAAATGTTTGAGAGCACTAAAAGTAAAGTTTTAATAAGAGCTCTACTTATATAGCAGTGGGCCCCACTTATAAATGATTTGATGTATGTGTCTTTTTTTTTTATTCCATATCACATCATTAATGCCATGAACTCTAAATTTAAAGTTATGAATCATTGCTTTTGCCCTTGATGCATGCTCATATGTCATTGCAACTACTATTTTAGGTTTTTCTTAAAAAAATTAAAAAGTCACTATCTTATTTAAGTCATATCATCTTATTTAAGTCACACATCACCTCTCTATCACATTACTTCAAATTTAATTTATATTTCATAAAAAGTTACAAATGTACTTATTTAAAACATTCCAAACAACGATGGCGTAGGTCAAATCTCTAGATTTGTACTATCTATGTAATTGATGCATATGTTTCATAGGTAATCAGCATTATTAACATCAAATCCCATCACTAATCTCTTACTTTTTGACAATTTTCCCCATCATTATGTTGTGTCAGTGTTCATTATTATTTTAGTGAAGATTAGCAAATGGCCTATCTCATTTGTTTATTTATATTTGATATTTGGAATTATCAGTTAAAAAAACGTGGTATAATTACTAAAACGTTGCCTGTTGAATATTCTTGATGTGATCGTGACACCACATTTCAAATAATTGTTACATCTGAAATGATAATTTCCTTTTTCAAATGCCGCCTTTTTTAATTTTTATTTTAGTGAATTAATATATTCATTGATGTATCAACGTTTTTAGAGCCTAATATACATTAACATTGGCCTTGCTTAGTTTGTGTTTCTCAAAAAATTTTAGAAAAAATTTTCTACGAATAAGTTTTCAAAAGTAATCAAACCAAACAAATTTTTCCAATTTTTTTTTCTAAAACTTGTTTGGTTTACAAGTTTTCCAAACAAATCTCTCTCTCATACACATCAAATCAATAACTTTTTCCAAAACTCTCTCTCAAAATAATTTTTCAAAACATCTTTTGCAAAAAAACCAAACCAAACAAATTTTCGTACTTTTTATCTCAAAACATGTTTCTGAAATACAAACCAAACAAGCCCATTGTTTTCAGGGTAAATTATACTTACATCTCTTGAAATATTTAACAAATATAGAAACTTCTTTTATACTTTCAATAATTATAGAAACTTTTCTTATTTTAAATGACAATATTAAGATTCTTCCAATCTGTCAATTTTGCCCAAATGACATTACTTACCTATACAAAATCACCATATTATCCTTTCATTTGAGCATGAAAAGACAAAAATACCCTTCCCGTTTTCCACTGTATTTAATTCTATTTTGTGTACTCACCTTCACATCTCTCTCTTCACTAATCACTTCTCTATATCCCTCAATTTACCACTTTGGTCGAACATTCAATGGGCGAAATTGATTTTGACCCTGTTCAAGAAAATTGGGATTTCTCACACCACAACAAAAGTTGAAAGTTTCAATTTTTACACATGGAACAAGAATACAACTCAATTATCAAATAGGTTGGCAAAATAAAAGAAAGGGGATGGAAAATATGGATAAATAATAATTCTTAAACATTTCGAATAATGGTGTTTGAATTAGATGCACAAAGGAACAAAGGATGAAACCTATCCATAAATCAGATTTCACCATGTTTTTGCACAAACATGATCAGTAAGTGGTATAAGTAAGCACGAGAGCAACAATCTTGCATAAGTAAGCATTTTTTATGCAAGTACCACTAAACCCAAAATCCATCCCAAATCAGTCACCAACTAACCCATTGTTATATCAAAAATTTCTTTAACACAATAATCAATTTCTCTCTATATAAGCATACACAAACACTTTTACCAAAAAAAAAAAAAAAAAAAAAACACATACTAACGTAATTCCACCAACCAATTGAAATACAAAATTGAAAGTAAACAATTTAGAGCAATTGTAAAACCCATCAATGCATTGTAGAAACTTGAGGTAGATGGTATTGCAGTGGCCGTGGATGAGATGTTATGGGTTGGAATGATTATATCTCTTGTGAGATTGGTTTGGTGGTGGTTCTAGTGGCGGCTAGAAGAAGAAAAAGATATTGCGGTTGTGGTTGTAAGGGTGGGTGTTTGCTTTGGTGGCGGCGGCAATAGGTAGTGGTTTGGAGGGGTCAAGGTAAGCGAAGCCTTTGGTGGTGGTGGTGTAGTGGCGGCTCAAATGGGTAATTGTTTGGGTTGGTGTGTAGAGGTAGGTGAGAGAGTGAGAGAGAGAGAGAGAGAGAGAGAGAGAGAGAGAGAAGAGGGGTTGGGTTTGAAGATGAAAAGATGTAATTGTGTGTAGTTATGTCCATAATATGTGAAGATAAGAGGATATTATTGTGTGTGGTTATATATTGATGGGTTCAGTACACTTGAGGGCATTATGGGCATTCTAGTATTTATCTTTGATGACGTCACAACTTTTGTTAGTTGTGTGAATGGCAGTCAAAAAATGGGAGAATCTTGATATTGTCAGTTAAAGTAGGAGAGATTTCTGTAATTATTGAAATCACAAGAGAAGTCCCTGTATTTGTCAGAAATCTCAAGAGAGGTAAGTGTAATTTACCCTTGTTTTTATATCTATATTAACTGAATTTAAAAATTGAGTCTAATTTTTTTATCTTGAATAGTAATGCTCTTTAACATAATATCAACATCCTCGTATACACCTATTCAAATATCTATATATGTCACGACTCAAACTTGCCTCTAAAGGTTTAGGTCATGACCAACCCATACATAGGCCTCAAAACAACATTAAATAATATAATTTATTCAATAATGAAGCTTAAAGCGGAAGCAATTAAATAATAGAACGTCCATTGAGCAGTGTCTATATGCCGGGATCATTATACATCTTCTCGTAGACGAATTAGTTTACATGCACTGTTCAAATATAAATACAATCCAAGCATGTGTATATACAAGGAGTGAAGAACCCCAAAAGTTATATAATCACCAAATGTGTAACAAAAGCCACCAAGAATATAACAAAAATGTGGCATTGAACTCCTTAAGAGACAAAAGACTCCAACGTAGGACTTAACAAAAATGTCCACAAAAGGCGCCTGAAGCTGACCTAGGGTTGGCCTCTAGGTTGACCACCTACAAAACATACATGGATACTTAATGAGCCAGGCTCAGTGAATAATAATAATATATGAAGGCATGTAAATAAGCATGTGCCTTAAAGAATATGTACGTATTGCATGTATGTCCTTTTCATCAACACATTCTAGAACGACCTTAGGCCCAATAATAACAGAATGGCCTCGGGCCCATTTCATTTGTCATTGCGGTCAAGTATTCAACCAGTTTAATCAAAGCACAAGTTGTATAAACCATATCATTCATGGACAAAAATATAAAATTTGTAACTTGCGACATATTGTTACATTAATATTACTCACAGTGATTCGGTCGTGTAATGGTCCCTTCCGGTGAGTGACCTACACATGGATGGCACACACACAACTTAATAAGCACTTAGTTCTTTTTTTAGCGTCTTTAATGAATTTTAATCTGTTCCACTCGTTCTTTCGTTTCCTCTTGTGTTGGTACAATACATATGCACATGAGAATAGTTGGAAACCATGTAATTGGAGGCCCAGAAGTCAGAAAAATGAAAGAAAACAAAATCGAAAAAATCAACCTTGTTGGTTGCACGTGCGGTGGTCTTGGCTGCATGTACGGTGGCCTTGGCCACACTAGCGGGCGAACTTCATAATCGAAATTGTCCAAAACAGGGTTGGCCGCTCATGCGGTGGCCCTGGCTGCATGAGCAATCTGGGTTGAAAATCTCAGTCCAAAAATCCATATCAAGTTCAAGCTTTCCATATGCATTTTTAAGGTCCAATCCAAGCAATTTCATTTCAAAAACATGATATATGAGCATAACAAACTCTAAACTCACACTCAATTAGATCAAAACTTCCTTCAAATTCTAATTAGAAATTCTAACTTCCACAATTCATCATATATTCATATATATATATATATATATAAACTTGAGCTCAAGCATGCAAAGAGGCAAAATTAGGAAGCAAATCTCCAAAATCTAACCCAACACAAGCTCAAACAAAAGAATCAACTCTTTAGCTAACCACACCCAAAGATTACATGCTCCTTTCATGAGATTTGTTTAGTTTAGATCATAAGCCAAAACCCTAGCTTTCACGAGTGCTAAAACTTCATTTCAAGACTTGATTCTATCCAATTAAAGGGATATGTCAAGCATTTGAGTTGATTACCACTTACCTTAAGCCAATCTTTGAGTTACTCTAACAATTCTTCCAATCATCAAGCTTAGGTTGAGTTCTCTCATTTTCTTTCTTTTCTCTTCTTCTCTTTCTTTCTCTAGGAGATATTTTGTTATGTTTTTGTCTAAGTCTCCTAAGGTTCTTGTATATAGCTAGGTCTCTTAAGCTTTTTGAGTTAAAATGAAACTTTAATTAGGAAATAAGCCAAATAAAGTCAATTAAATCATTACGAATTAAATTTTTACAAAACTTCATATTATGTCCTAAAAATATGCTCATCATAACTGTAAAGTTAATTTCGGTTATTGCACCTCTACGGCTTCCAATTTTAATCCAAAGGTCACAATTTCAACAGATTTTCTCATAATCGACAGATACAAATGTATAAACATGTAATTCATACATTCAAACATGGAATTTCATATCAAACACATAAACACACATATAATGAGGGAAATTTAAGCATATGAGAAGGCCGAGTTATTACAATATATTTTCCAGATTACCATAAATATTTTGTTTGAACATATTAAATAATTCTCATTTATATTATTTATATCAAAATGTCAAATCTACCTTACGTTTGCTTTTATTTTTTTCTCTCAATTGTTTCTATTATTTATTTATTTATTTTATTGATTTTATGTATTCCTCATGTCACGGCCAGCTGTCACAGCCTTGGTTTTTCCAAGCCAACCGTGCGGCCTTAGATGCTTGTAACACTTCTTGTTTGCACCTAAGTAAGCCTTCTTGGAAAAGAGCTAGGAGAGATTCACACATAAGAGAAAGCATAGAGAAAGTTAGAGAAAGAGCTCTTGGAGAATGCTTGCTTTGTATTGCTTTGGATTACTTTGGATAGCTTTAGATGGTTTGGGCAAATGAGGCCCTCCCACTTTTATAGGTTATAAAGAATATTCTAGAACTATAATGATGGAGAGTATTCTAGACACTTCCTCCAACTCTATCTTATAGACTATTCTAGAATCATTTTAGAATGTACATATCTAGAAGGATGTACAAATATCTACAACTATCTACAATTCTCTACAAAACTCTAGGGAGTTCTAGAAACTTCCAGCAGTCTCCATAACCTCCCGGGGCTTTTCTAGTGAGGCACAACATCAAGATTTATCAGTCTGTGACATTCTTCTTTTCTTAAAACTGGACAGAGCTAGAGTATTTCAGAAATAACTAATTATCTGCAAAAGCTATACCGTTTCTGAAAAATTTTCTGAAAACTAGATAAAATTCTCTATGAACCATAAGAAGGTTGGATTTCGGAAAATCTAAAATAGTTCTTTTAATCTTGATCTTTAAGTGACTCTGAATCTGGAAATTCTGTTTATATTGATGTTTTGTGCTCTTGATTTTATGAATATGCTTATTAGTATATGAAAATATCTTGGTATGATATTGCATGTATTATGGTTATGTTCCTTATCTTCTTCATTTAATGGTACTCATGCATATGTGGATATTACTACCTTGTTAAGTTGTTCTAACTTTAATTTAAAACTTTTAACGTAACAGGAAACTTAATAGGGTTGGTATTGGGTTTTCAATCACTTGAATAATGAAGAGATGATAATGTGTTATGTATGGATTGATGAGATGTGTCCCCTAATTGAAGGAAAGTCTTGTGCAAGCGGTTGTATCGGAACCCTTGAATGGATCGGTTGTATTCGGACCCTAGGTACTTATGATGGATAAGGTTGGAGGAGGTTATGGGCAAAGCCCTTATTTACCGTCTATTTTAAGGTCCTCGGTTGGTGTTACGCGGTATATAACCGTTGGTAGGCATCTGGGGTAAGGTCTGCAAAGCAGCAAAAGATGAGGCATACCGAAAAATCCGAGTTCAATTCTTGTGGTTGGGAGGATGAAATCTCTTTGGGGGATTTCTAGAATACTAACCACTAACATTTTTGCCTTTGTTATCTATTTGAATGTCATGTTCCTTTTCTCTGTTATTGAAATTGCTGTTATTGACTTGAATATCATGCTTCACTACTTGCTTGTTATAAATACGTTGGTGTGTTGAATTCGGAAAAAGGGACGGGGTGTGTGTGCGTTTACTGGGCATTCAAAGCTCACGGTGTTTCATGCCAGGTATTGAGGACTATTAGACCGGTCAAAGGCAAAGCTAAAGTATTTGAAGACGTTTGGCTATCCTATGAGAGTTAAGAACTAGTTTTGTAAACACGATTATGAGATTGTAAGTGATTAATCGCTTGTTGTATTTGAAGACATGATTTTGTTATTTTTATATATAACATTTGTAACCTATCCTTGTACTCCGTCAATTCATGTAGGCCTTATGTTAATACCTTGTCAAGATCTATAAAAACTGTAGTTTTGCTATTTAAGGTGGTTAGATTTAAAAGTGAGGCTATTTTGACTCCTCTGACCTTCTTGGGATCTTGCTTGGTTATTAGCCAAGGACTCATTAGTGGCGTTTCCTACTCTTGTAACCTTAGATAAACCTTGTATTTAATTGTTAATATATTATCTGATGTTTCTGATTTTTGGGGAATCACAATGGCGCCTCTTCTCGTTTGCCCACTTTTTTATCTTCTTGGTTGCCTTGTCGAGGTAGACTGTGCCACATCTACCTGCTCATTCCATGTCTTAGCAACCTTGTAGGCCGATGGACTCCTTATTGAACTGGTCACCAAAGAGTGTGGAGTGAGTGGTTGTTGCCCTGTGGCTAGCTCAAATGGACTTTGATTAGTCGTCTCATTTTGTTGTAAATTGTAGGAGAATTGGGCTATATCAAGTAACTTGGCACAATCATGCTGGTTGGCACTTACAAAGTGCCTCAAATATAGCTCCAACAATGCATTCACCCGCTCGGTTTGTCCATCCGTTTACGGGTGGAAGCTAGTAGAGAAATGAAGGGTTGATCTCATTAGCTTGAACAATTCCGTTCAAAATTTGCCCATGAACCGTGAATCTCGGTCACTGATAATGGACTATGGCAAGCCCCAATACTTCACCATGTGCTTGAAGAACAACTTGGTTGTCTCCTTGGCTGAACACCTCGTTGGGTGCAGCTATGAACGTTGCATATTTAGATAAGTGGTCCACCATCACCAGAATATTTTTGCACCCATCAGACTTGGGCAATGCCACTATGAAGTCCATGCTAACACTTGCCCAAGGTTTACTTGGTATAGGGAGTGGTTCCAACAACCCTGCTGGACTTTGATTTTCTACCTTGTATTGTTGGCACACAGGACAAGTTTTCACATATTACCCCACTGCGTCCTGCATTTGTGGCCAATAGTAGGTTGACTCTAACAATGCTTGAATACATCTTGTCCCGGGTGGCCAGCCCATTAGGTGTCATGGCATTCTTTGATAAGGTTCCTTCATAGGTTTCCCCACTTTGGAACATAAACTTGTCGCCCTTTTGTGTAGAGGATGCCATCTTCTTTCCAAAATCGCTTGGTCTTGCCCTCTTTGGCCATTGTTACCAAGTTCTTAGCCAAGTTTTCATGCTCTATACCTTCCTTGATTAGTGTTAGCAACTCCCTGCTTAATGCGTCTGCTACAAGATTTGCCTTGCCAGGCTTGTACTCCATGACATAGTCAAATTCAGCCAAGAAATCTTGTCATTTTGCTTGTTTCGGACTTAGCCTCTTTTGAGTTTGAAAATAGCTTGTGGCTACAATATTAGTCTTTACCACAAACTTAGAGCCAAGTAGGTAATGTCGCCATGTCCTTAGACAGTGGATGATGGCCGTCATCTCCTTCTCTTGGACTGTATAACGCCGTTCTGTGTCATTTAGTTTTCAGCTTTCATAGGCAATAGGATGTCCTTCTTGCATCAAGACCCCTCCAACGGCAAAATCTAATGTGTCTGTGTGGACTTCATAGGGTTTGGTGCAATCGGGTAAAGCCATGACTGGTTCTTCTGTTACCGCGTCCTTTAGCATATCAAAGGCATTTTGGCACTTTTCTGTCCATTCCCATGCCTTGCCTTTCTTGAGCATGTTAGTGAGAGGGGCCGCCTTTGATGAGTAGCACTTGATAAACCATCGATAGTAATTGATAAGCCCAAGAAAAGACCGCAGTTTTGTCACCTTGGTGGGTGGTTCCCACTCCTTGATTGCCTTTACTTTTCCTTCCTTCATATAAAGCTCACCTCCCTTGATTACATGGCCAAGGAAGGAAACTTCGTCCCTTGTAAATGAGCATTTTTATCTCTTAACATATAACTCATTTTTCCTTAGTGTCTGGAAGACGATCCTTAGGTGTTCAATATGTTCCTCAAGAGTGGTGTTGTAGATGACTGTGTCATCTAGATAGACCACTATGAACTGGTCTAGGTAGGGGTGGAAGATCTTGTTCATCAATGTGCAAAAGTTGGCGGGTGCGTTCGTGAGGCCAAAGGGCATTACTAAGAACTCATAAGAGCCATTGCGAGTTACACAAGCAGTCTTTGGCTCATCACCTTTCGCAATCCACACTTGATAGTACCCCGACCTTAGATCAAGCTTAGAAAAGAACTTTGCATGCTCAAGTTGGTCAAATAGATCAGCAATCAAAAGAATAGGATATTTGTTTTTAATGGTTACCTTATTGAGAGCTCGGTAGTCGATGCAAAGTCGTAATGATCCATCGTGTTTTTTTCTGAAACAACACCGGTGCTCCATATGGTGCCTTTGATGGTTGGATGAAGCCCGCATCCAGTAAGTCTTTCAGTTTTCTCCTTAGTTCCTTCAACTCCAGTGGAGACATTCGGCACGGTGCCATTGCTGGTGGCTTGGTGCCTAGCTCTATCTCAATCTTGTGGTCCACCTCCCTCCTAGGTGGGAGTCTCTTAGGCAACTCGGGTGGCATGATGTCTTTGTACTCCACTAGCACCTTAGTAATCTCCTTTGGTGGCTCTGTTGGAATGTTATCCTTCTGTCCCCCTTCGCCTTGGAGGGTAACTAGATAGGTGATCTCTCCCTTCTTGAAGCGTTTCTTAACTTGCATTGCGGAGAGAACCTTCTTGTCTGAACTTTCCTTGGCCACTGTGGAGACTATGCATGGACCACCCTCGAGAATGCACATATTATAGCGTGGTAATGGCACTACATTGAATTGTCGCAGAAATCCCATGCCGAGCACAATGTTAAAGTTGTCAAGCGGTGCTACAGAGAAGTCCACGTTCCCTTGCCAAGTCCCCAAGTGTAGCTTTACCCCAAGAGCCACACCATCAAGGGGTTTAGCTTCTACATTCATCATCTTGAGCCAGCTTTGACCCTTGTCAACCTTCAACCCCAACCACTTGTCTTCAACATTCTTGATGAAGCTGTGTGATGCTCCCGTATCCACCATCATTTGAGTAGCATTTCTATTGATATTGGCATTCACATATATCAAGGATCGGTCCTTGTTGTTTGTTGGCACTAGCTTAGCTTTGAGAGCATTAAGTAGTTGTAGGCACCCTTATGTGCTTGCTCTTCCATTTCTTGTTTCTCAAGCATTGCACTAAGGCTTTTCCTCTTAGGACAATCGTGCGCCCAATGTGACCTATCACAAATTAAGCAGTTGTCCCTAGGCTTGATGTCTTGCTTGGCATCTTCCTTCCAGTCTTTGCCCGATGGTGGCTTGCCTCCGCCTTTTTTGTTTCTTGGAGACTTAGAATCCTTAGACTCTTTAGCCCACTTTGTTCTCCTCCTTTGCCTTAACCATCCTTGGTGGACTTTGAATTAGAAAATTCTAGCTTTATATATTCCACCAATGTCTCGGCTACAGTGAGTGCAGTGGAAATGTCTTTGACACCCCTTCGTTGTAGCTCCAACTGTGCCCACTACTTAAGACCAGCTATGAAGTTGAAAAGTAAGTCATCATCACTCATATTAGGGATTTGAAGCATTAACCCAGAGAATTCTTGGACATAGTCTCCGTAATAACCCCGACCCATGATTAGCGCTAATTCATGCTTAAGTATGCCTAACAAGTAATTAAGAAGAAATCCTAAGTTAATTACATGTGCTTTGCATTATTTTGTGTTTATATCTGTTTAACGTAGAAAGATCTATTTATGTGTTTATTCGGTTTGCGAATTGAAGGTCTTATCCAATTCATAAATTGACTTGATTTATATGTTATTTGAAATTTTTAGAACATTATGGTAGGTTTAATCAAAATTTGATTTAGAATGATCAAATTAGATTAAATTAATGCCCACTTAATTAACTTTAATTAATTATCATTAAGTGAGCCTATAAAAGGCTTCTTATATGCCTTCACCCTTTCTTTTCTTCATTTGAAAAACATTTGAGCTCACACACACAAGCAAAAACGTGGAAGAGAGAGAGAGAGATAGAAGAAAATTGGGATCAAAAGTTGGGATAGGGGAGAATTGCTTGGAATTATTGGAGATTTGCAAAAAATTTGGGAATTGAAGCTTCCTCACTTGTGCAATCTAGACTCTAGGTAAGAGTTTTAGTCTTTGGCCTTGTAATGTAGTCGAATAATGTATGAAAACAAGTGAATTAGATGAATTCATGTAAGGATTCCATACATACATACATATTTATAGCATTTTGAAGTTGTTTTCAAAGATTTTCTCCATGCATGTTGTCATTCTAGCATAAGTTGAAGAATTGATAACATTTCTCATCAATGGATCACATTTGATCATGTTTTAGAAGCCATGAACTCAAGTGAACACATGCATGTCATGTTCATACCATGTTTTTACATTTCAAGTTGAATTGTTACATGTTTGACATACTTTTGGGTCTTGATTTCATGAAATGATCTTCGAACCATGATATTTTACAAGTTCCTAGATGTTCTCAAGAATTTTGGTCCAAGAAGATGACTTTTAGGGTATAGAATTCGAGCTTGGAGCTAGGGAGTGCAATTTGGAAATTCCAGATTTTTGCACTTCCGCTCGAGCGTCAGATTCTACGCTCGAGCGACGACCCTGTAATCTTGCACTTTCGTTCGAGCGACCAGAAGTCCGCTCGAGCGTGAAATGCATGCTTCCAGAAGTTCATGTGTTTTTGCAAATCGCTCGAGTGACGAAATACATGCTCGAGTGAAGTTCTGAATCTCACGCTCGAGCGGGGATCAAGCGCCTGTTGAGTGTGAAAATCAAGCAACCAGTACTTTTTCAAAGTTTGCAGACCACTCGAGTGAAGGAAGTTACTCTCGAGCGTACCCTCACATTTTGCATGTCCGCTCGAGTGAGGAAAGCCACGCTCGAGTGTAGATTCTGTTTTCAGCTAGTTTTGAGAAATATTTTCAAATACATTTTAGCATTCTCATTCTATCCTAAGCATTCCTAGGCCAATATTAAAACACTATAATAAGGATAAGGGCTAGAAACACACTAAGGACAAATGAAATAAGTTACGTATAATCCGAACGTGTGTTTCAATGTATGTATCTGTGTTTATTATGTAGATCACGCGCCTCAAGTTAAGTGAATTGCCTACTCTACTTGTCAATTTGGAGCCACCGGTTATCTGTGAGTAATGACTTAGTAAAGCTATGTTCAAGTTAAATTATTTTCTGTATATGGGATAAGATTTGTCCTATGAATGCTATGTTTATGAACTTTGAATGATTGTCCATCTCTGTCATATATATGGCATTAATGCTATGATTCAATTATGCTATCTATACCTGGACCGGAGGTTCCTTAATGGAACTGGCACATTATCTGTACCCGGCTGAAGGTTCCTTTATGGAACTGGCAAGTTATCCGTACCCAGTCCAGAGGTTCCTTTATGGAACTAGCAGTTATCCGTACCCGGCCAGAGGTTCCTCTATGGAACTGACAAGTATGATCTATGATGTTCTATATATGATCTGTTCGCGCTAACGGATGAACTATGAATGATCAAGCATGATTTCTGAATTATATATATGCATTGAATGAGATCACGAATACGAATTGGTTCTATACATGGACTTAATTATGGGATATCATTCATTTAACCCTTTAGTCTATTATTATTCACTAGGCTCCCACTTACTATTTATTTTATATATGTAGGTGATCAGGCACATGACCAGGCTCGGAATTGAGGACCTAGCAACTCAGTTTTTGGTCAACCAGCCTTTGTGCCTCCCGAGGAGGTTCCCAGTCAAGTCATGTCTAGAGGCTGTGTTTTTTTTTTTGGTGGATGTATAAAACTCAATTTCTTTTGACTTACAAAAAGGTCTTCTATTGTATGTACATGAAATGGCATATAAATACTGTATTTTAGTTTTAAGGTTTAAAATTATCTGTCCCATGTACGTTTTCACAGCTCAATGGACAATGCATATTTTATATATTTGCTTTCACAGCCCCTAACTATATGTTATTTTGTTAAAAGGCCTTTGGACTGGCCGGTTACGACGCTAAACCCATAGGGGTAGGCTTGGGTCGTGACAGAATGGCATCAGAGCACGTGTTCTACTGCACACACAAGTCTATACGAGCTTAGGGTGCCCTAGTAAGAAGTTAGGGGCATTTTATCTACATGTGTGAGTGTGTGATAATCTCTATAAACGTGAAAACTAAAGTTGAAACTGAATAAATGAACTTGACAGAACTGAACAAGATTATTCCTCAATTTATTATTACCTTGTTCCCTGTAGCACTATAGAGAACGCAAGAAGTAATGATACGAGTGAATCCTCAGAGGCTCGCATGAGCCGAATGGAACAGATGCTTACAGCATTCACAACAACAGAGGTAACAACCCTTGCCTCTACCACCTCCACTAGCGCAACATGAGCCAAATTACGGTGATATAATCGACTTGACTCAGAAGTTCATGAAAATGAAACCACCAACCTTTGTGGGTTGTATTGAACCACTGAAGACAGAAACATAGCTACTGGAAATGGAAAAATTGTTTGAAGTGTTTCCTTGCTCCGAAACGCAAAAAGTTCTCTTGGCCACTTATACATTAAAAGATGAAGCTCGAAGGTGGTGGTTACTGATTCGGGATGCCAATGAAAACATGACGTGGGCTCAATTCCATGAGATTTTTTATGAGACGTATTTTCCCCAATGCTTCAGAGATCAGAAAGTATTTGAATTTCAAGAACTCAAACAAGGCAAAATGTTAGTGGCTAAGTATGAAGCCAAGTTTACTGAATTGGCTCGGTTTGCTCCACATATGGTGGATACTGACTATAAGAAAGCACTAAAATTTGAAAGTGGTTTGGATTTGGAGATATTAGATCGGGTAGGAGTCCTCAACCTACCTACGTATGTGAATGTACTCGATAGGGCATTAATGGCAGAAGCCATTTTGGTAGCAAAGAACCAAGCTAAGACACTAACAACTGAATGGCGAAGCAAATGATCCGGATCCAATTTTTGGAAGGGCCGACAAAAAGCAATATACTGGAACTTCAAGTAGTTTGAGCCAAAGTAGTGGGTCTAAGCCAACCTATATTGAATGCGGAAGAAAGCATACAAGCATGTGCCATCGTGCATCGGGTGCATGCTTCCGGTGTGGCAAGATCGGCCACATGCTTAGAGATTGCCCAATAAGGTTCGATAATGCAAACCATCCAGCAGCAAGTTCAGCCGGATTTGCTCTTGCAACGAGAACCAATACAAGAACTAATGCTAGGGATAACACCGGGAATGAAACACTAAGACAAGGAAGGGTATTTGCTCTGGTCCCTGGTGATGTACAGAACATCGAATCTGTGGTGTCAGGTACAATTTCTATTTGTGCTCAGAATGCTTATGTGCTGATTGATTCTAGTTCTACGCATTCATATGTATCGCATGTTTTTTCTCGAAAATTAACTAGACCGTTAGAACCTATGAATTATTTACTATATGTGTCTACACCGACTGGGGGTTCTATGATGTGTGCATATGTTTATCCAACATGTGATATTGTAATTGGTGAAATGACATTGTATGTTGATTTACTGCCCTTGAGCATTGATCACTTTGATTGTATTCTAGGTATGGATTGGCTGACTAAATATTGTACCACCATTGACTGTGCAAGTAAATCTATTGTGTTTAGACCACCTGGTATGCCCGAATTTGTTTTTACTAGAAATGGGGTGGTTTCTCTACCGTACTTGATTTCATTTACGAAAGCCAGGAAATTGTTAAGAAAAGGTTGTTGGGGGCTACTTGTGCTGTGTAATGACTGCGTCTTCGAAAGGTACCAGTGTAGAGACTATTCCTGTAGTTTGTGACTTTCCTGATGTGTTTCCTAATGACCTGCCTGGGGACTTAATTGATAGGGAGATTGAGTTTATAATTGATGTAGTACCTAGAACATAACCTATCTCCAAGACCACCTCTAGAATGTCAACTTCAGAACTTAAAGAGTTGAAAGTTCAACTCCAGGAACTCTTAGACAAGAAATTTATCTGTCCAAGCACATCACCTTAGGGTGCTCCAGTCTTATTTGTGAAGAAGAAGGATGGGTCTTTAAGGTTATGTATAAACTACCGTGAATTGAATAAAGTAACCGTGAAGAACAAATACCCACTACCCCGAATAGATGACTTGTTTGACCAATTACAGAGAGCACAAGTGTTTTCTAAAATTGATCTTAGATCCGAGTATCACCAGATAAAAGTCAAAGCAGAAGACATAGGGAAAACCACTTTCTGAACTAGATATGGGCATTATGAATTTTTGGTCATGCCATTTGGGGTAACAAATGCACCTGCAGCTTTCGTGGATTTGATTAATAGACTATTCAAACAATTTTTTGATGAGTTTATTGTTGTATTCATTGATGACATACTAATCTATTCTAAAAGCAGAGAAGAACATGAGAGTCATCTGAAAACTACCTTACAGATTTTGAGAGAAAAGAAGTTATATGCAAAATTTTCCAAGTGCAAGTTTTGGCTTGACTGCATAGCATTTCTGGGACATGTGATCGACAAGGATGGTATATCAGTGGATCCGCAGAAAATTAAAGCTATTGTAGGCTGGCCTAAACCGATAAATATGTCAAAAGTTAGAAGTTTTCTAGGACTTGCAGGATACTACAGAAGGTTTGTGAAAGACTTTTCAAAACTTGCTATGCCATTAACCCAGTTTACTCAGAAAAATGTGGCGTTTGATTGGAACGATCAAAAAGAGTCTACCTTCCAAGAGTTGAAGACTAGATTAGTAACTGCACCAATTCTGACACTATCTAATGGTACTGACGGGTTCCAGATTTATAGTGATGCTTCCTACAAAGACTTGGGGTGTGTCTTAATGCAAAATGGAAGGGTAATTACTTATGCCTCTCAGCAGCTTCGTCCTCATGAAAGGAATTATTTGACCCATGACCTACAACTCGCCGCTGTGGTTTTTGCTTTGAAG
Organism: Camellia granthamiana; assembly: GCA_036172215.1. NCBI lineage: Eukaryota > Viridiplantae > Streptophyta > Magnoliopsida > Ericales > Theaceae > Camellia > Camellia granthamiana. Next base: position 2,531,266 of record CM069908.1, on the reverse strand, counting down.
ATTTGGCGACATTATCTATATGGTGCGACTTGTGAAGTGTACACAGACCATAAAAACCTAAAAAATTTCTTCACCCAAAAATAATTGAACATGACACAAAGAAGACGGTTGAAGTTGATCAAAGACTACGATTTATAGCTTTTGTACCATCCCGGAAAAGCTAATACTATGGCAGATGCCTTGAGCCGAAAGTCAATGGGAAATTTATCATGTTTGCTTACTCGTCAGAAGGAGTTGCTACGTGATTTGGAAAGGAATGAGATTGAGATTGTGATGCATGAACAAGGCAGATTTTCGTCGCCATTTCTGCCCAACCTAAGCTCATTGAAGAGATTAAAGAAAAGCAACATGAAGATAAGTTTTTAAATAAACTTTTTGATGAAATTGACTCAAAACCGAGGCCTGGGTTCGTGATTGAAAATAATGCGTTAAGATTTCAGAATCGTCTTTGTGTGCCGGATTGTTTTGATTTGAGAAAACGTATCATGACTGAAGCTCATCATTCAAAATTCGCTATGTATCCGGGAAATACAAAGATGTACCATGACTTGAAACAGAATTTTTTGTGGCCTGGGATGAAAAAGTCTGTTGCAGATTTTGTGGCTAAATATTTGCACTACCAACAAGTTAAGGCTGAACATCAACAACCCGCTAGGTTGTTACAACCATTTCCAATACCAGAATGGAAATTGGAGTATATCACTATGGACTTCTTTGTGGGATTACCTCGCTCATCTCGGGGTATGGATTCTATCTGGGTAATTGTTGATCGTTTAACTAAATCCGCACATTTCTTACCTGTTAAATCATTGTATAATGCGGATAAGTTGGCTACCTTGTATGTTAATGAGATTGTGAGATTACATGGCTTGCCAGTATCTATTGTGTCTAACAGAGATCCTAAGTTCACTTTAAGATTCTGGCAAAGTCTACAGCAAGCTCTGGGAACTTAATTGAGACTAAGCAGTGCTTATCACCCACAGACAAATGGCCAATCTGAACGGACCATTCAAACCTTGGAAGACTTGTTACGAATGTGTGCTCTAGAATTTCAAGGCAGTTGGGAAACCTACTTACCCTTGGCCGAGTTTGTGTAAAATAACAGCTACCATTCAAGTATCAGTATGGCTCCTTACGAAGTTTTGTATGGTAGAAAATGCTGATCTCTGATCTGTTGGGTCGAAGTAGGTGATAAACCGTTATTGGGACCAGACCTTGTGCAAGAAACAATTAAGAAAGTGAAACTGATTCAACAACGCCTAAGAACCGCACAAAGCCGACAAAAGAGTTATACGGATGTCCGGAGAAGAGATAAGGAGTATGAAATTGGTGATCATGTGTTCATAAAAGTGACCCCTATGAAAGGGCAAACCCGATTTGGCGTTAAGTGCAAGCTGGCTCTAAAATATATTGGGCCATATGAGATTCTCGAAAAGATTAATTCGGTAACATACTGAGTAGCCTTACCTCCGGTGATGGAAAACATGCACAATGTCTTTCATGTCTCTATGCTTCGAGATTATTTGAGAGATTCGCTACATGTGATTGAGCCAACTCATGTATTTCTAAAACATGATTATACCTACGAGGAGAGGCCGATGCAAATTGTGAACCGTCGAATCAAAAGATTGAGAAATAAGGAAATTTCGTTAGTGAAGGTTGATTGGCAGAATTATGGAGGAACTTATGTAACTTGGGAGACAGAAGAAGACATGATGAGAAGATACCTGAGTTGTTTCCTTTGAATCCGGTGTTCTTCCAGAATGAAGGTAATTTGAGTTTGGAGGACCAAACTCTTTAAGGGGGGAAGATTGTAATAACCCCGATCCATGATTAGTGCTAATTCATGCTTAAGTATGCCTAACAAGTAATTAAGAAGAAATCCTGAGTTAATTACATGTGCATTATATTATTTTGTGTTTATATCTGTTTAACGTAGAAAGATCTGTTCATGTGTTTATTCAGTTTATGAATTGAAGGCCTTATCGGCATCTGATTCAGAAATTGACTTGATTTATGTGCTGTTTGGAATTTTTAGAACATTATGGTAGGTTTAATCAAAATTCGATTTAGAACGATTAAATTAAATTAAATTAATGCCCACTTAATTAACTTTAATTAATTATCCTTAAGTGAGCTTATATAAGGCTTCTTATATACCTTCACCCTTTCTTTTTCTTCATTTGAAATACATTTGAGCTCACACACACACAAGTAAAAATGTGGGGGAGAGAGAGAGAGAGATAGAAGAAAATTGGGATCAAAAGTTGGGATAAGGGAGAATTGCTAGGAATTATTGGAGATTTGCAAAGAATTTGGGAATTGTAGCTTCTTCACTTGTGCAATCTAGACTCTAGGTAAGAGTTTTAGTCTTTGGCCTTGTAATGTAGTCGAATAATGTATGAAAGCAAGTGAATTAGATGAATTCATGTAAGGATTGAGCTAGAATTGAAGAAAGATAAGTCATTCCATACATGCATGCATATTTATAGCATTTTGAAGTTGTTTTCAAAGATTTTCTCAATGCATGTTGTCATTCTAGCATAAGTTGAAGAATTGATAACATTTCTCATCAATGGATCACATTTGATCATGTTTTAGAAGCCATGAACTGTAGTGAACACATGCATGTCATGTTCATACCATGTTTTTACATTTCAAGTTGAATTGTTGCATGTTTGACATACTTTTGGGCCTTGATTTCATGAAATGATCTTCGAACCATGATATTTTACAAGTTCCTAGATGTTCTTAAGATTTGGCCTAAGAAGATGACTTTTGGGGTGTAGAATTCGAGCTTGGAGCTAGGGAGTGCAATTTGGAAATTCCAAAATTTTGCACTTCCGCTTGAGCATCGGATTCTACGCTCGAGCGACGACCATGTAATCTTGCACTTCCGTTCGAGCGACTAGAAGTCCACTTGAGCGTGAAATGCATGCTTCCAGAAATTCATGTGTTTTTGCAGATCGCTCGAGCGACGAAAGACATGCTCGAGTGAAGATTCGAGTCTCACGCTCGAGCGGGGATCAAGCGTCCGTCGAGTGTGAAAATCAAGCAACTAGTACTTTTTCAAAGTTTGCAGACCGCTCGAGCGAAGGAAGTTACTCTCAAGCTTACCCTCACATTTTGCATGTCCGCTCGAGTGAGGAAAACCACGCTCGAGCGTGGATCCTGTTTTCAGCTAGTTTTGAGAAATGTTTTCAAATACATTTTAGCATCCTCATTCTATCGTAGGCATTCCTAGGCCAAGATTAAAACATATAATATGGATAAGGGCTAGAAACACACTAAGGACAAATGAAATAAGTTACGTATAATCCGAGCACGTGTTTCAATGTATGTATATTTCATGTTATGTAAGTCACACGCCTCAATTTAAGTGAATTGCCTACTCTACTCGTCAATTTGGAGCCATCGGTTATCTGTGAACAATGACTTAGTAAAGTTATGTTCAAGTTAAATTATTTTCTATATATGGGATAAGATTCGTCCTATGAATGCTATGTTTATACACTTTGAATGACTGTCCACCTCTGACATATATATATATATATGGCATTAATGCTATGATTCAAGTATGCCATCTATACCCGGACCAGAGGTTCCTTAATGGAGCTGGCACGTTATCTGTACCCGGCTGGAGGTTCCTTTATGGAACTGGCAAGTTGTTCGTACCCAGTCCGGAGGTTCCTTCATGGAACTGGCAAGTTATTCGTACCTGGCCGGAGGTTCCTCTATGGAATTGACAAGTATGATCTATGATGTTCTGTATATGATTTGTTAACGCTAATGGATGAACTATGAATGATCAAGCATGATTCCTGAATTATATATATATGCATTGAATGAGATCACGAATACGAATTGGTTCTACGCATGGACTTAATTATGGGATATCATTCATTTAACCCTTTAGTCTATTATTATTCACTGGGCTCCCGTTTACTATTTATTTTATATATGTAGGTGATCAGGCACGTGACCAGGCTCGGAATTGAGAACTTGGCGACTCAGTTTTTGGTCAACCAGCCTTTGTGCCTCCCGAGAAGGTTCCCGGTCAAGTCATGTTTAGAGGCTGTGTTTTTTTTTTTGGTGGATGTATAAAACTCAATTTCTTTTGACTTACAAAAAGGTCTTCTATTGTATGTACATGAAATGGCATATAAATACTGTATTTTAGTTTTAAGGTTTAAAATTATCTATCCCACGTACGTTTTCACAGCTCAATGGACAATGCATATTTTATATATTTGCTTCTGCACCCCCCAACTATATGTTATTTTGTTAAGAGGCCTTTGGTAATCTAAGGATTACTGGCCGGTTACGACGCTAAACCTATAGGGGCATGTTTGGGTCGTGACAGTCTTGGATAAAGCGGGTGTGCACTAACTCCCTTATTTTCAATCGAGCTTCATGTGCCACATTTTCAAGGTAGAATTGCCTCATTAGTTCATTCTTGAATTCCTCCCATGAAGAGATGGTGTGTAATATGCCTGGGGGGTACCCGTACGCATTAAACAGTTCGGACTTCCTCGGTCTTTTTGATCTAGTCTCACCAGTGCAATATGAAACATAGACAAGAGTCCAGATTTGGAAACTTTTATTGAAAATCCATTTTATTGCAATTTCTTTTGCCATAAATGGACTGCGTCATCAGATCTCAGAGTCGCCACCTAATAGTTTGGGAAATTAGGAAACCTATGACTCATCCCAAGGCCACTGTTTATCATAACCAAAGTTGTCTCGGTTCGGAACCTTAAGTATGAGAGGGGAAGGTCATTAATTGAGCACCCCTACTTACCCGATTAAAAGATCGGCTTTTACTAAACCATGATATGAATTTTATTTACTTTATATGTTTATATTTTGATTATTTAATAAATCCTAAAAATTACTATGTGATATGTAAAGCATACAAGTATAGACTATGTCATTTATTTTGGAATAATTTAATTTCATGTATTTTGAAAGAGTTTTGAATATGTATAACCCAAATAGATTGAGTTTACAAATATGAAAATCATCATTATTCCAAATTAAGCGACACAACCTCCATCCACTGGCATTCATAGAGTTATATCACATAAGAAAATAGCCACATGGTAGAATAAAGAAAAACACATACAAACGGGATGTTAAAGCATAAAAACTTACATATTTACTGGCGTCCCGCGAATAGCTACAAAACAAAGTTAGTAAAACATACATGATCTTATATACAAAATTCTAATGCAATTCACTCATGAGATGTAACTAAAGATTCGGCTTGTAAGATATGACATGTGAATCATCTCAAGAACATGAGGTAGCGCACATAATCACATAGGAATTGATTAAATCCACAAATGCAAACTTGACCGAATCAAGATGCATGAAACATAGATGTAAAGCATGGATATAACGACAAAAAAATAAAATAAAATAAACATGATGCATATTCACAAATAAGGAAAACAAGTAAAAGAACGGGATAGAAAGAAGTGGGGTGGGAAATTATTACAACACTTTGAATAAATTATTACAAACCAAATTAGAGGGGGTGGGAAGAATATTACAACAAAATAAACCTCACAATACACTCAAAATAAAATAAACAAAAGAAAAAAAAAGTTTCATATGTCTTGGAAACCACCGGAAATTGGTTAATATCGGAAGATAACGCCGTTTTGTCCAAAAGAAGCTAACCGGCCAGCCAAATAGGCCGGCCGGCCAACTAGGCCTAGCAAAACCTGTCTTATTGCGAAACCAAGAAAAAGGAACAAACAAGAAATATGTAGGTGGCTCAACTAACTATTACCGGTTAGATTAAAAATAAGAAAACAAGTATAAAATAAAAAAAATGCAAACTTACAATAGAACTAACATGAACCTAAAACAAGAAAACAAATACAAGGTAGAACATGCAATATTACAACAAAACTAATATGAGACTAATACAAGAAAATATAAACTAGGAAATATAAGATTACAACATAATTATTATGAAACTAAAATAAAAAAACAAAAATAAGATAGAACATGCAAGATTACAACAAAACTAACAAAAACCTAAAACAAAAAAAGCATTTTGAGGTAGAACATGCAAGATTACAACAAAACTAATATGAAATTAAAGCAAGTGAATAAAAATAAATAAATAAATAAATAATTATGAGCTAAACAAATCACTTAGATTACAACAATACACTATAAAATATAAAGTAAGAAAATAAATATGAGATAAACAAAACACTTGGATTATAACAAAACACTATGAAATAAGAAACAAGAAACAAGAAACAAGAAAAAAAATATGAGATATAAAATATAAGAAAATGAAAGACTATAAATTCACCTTCCAAAGAACGATTGAACTTCTTGATTTCCAAACTTCCTCTTAATCACCCTCAAGTTTAGGAAGTATGTTCTCAATCCTCAATTTGAACTAGAATGGAACTTTGGGTATGCATGGTGGAAAAGTAGCTAACTCTCTTATTTTTTTCTCACTTTCAACAACACTCACTCTTTCCTTTGATCAATCACTACTGAAATTTAGCCATTTCAGAATTTTTGGAGGAGTTTTGGGTGTAGGAAAAATGGAATTTCAGTTTGTATGTAAGGTATGGGGTGTATATGGAAGATAGGAATGTTTTAGGCTCAAAAACTCAATTTTTCTCTCTTTTTTCACCCTTTTCTCACTCTTTTTTCTTCAATTTCGTGGTCTTCCTCCTCTCTTACAATATGATCATTCTATATAGGCAATGAGGGAGAGTAAAGGTCAAAAAGAAGGTGGGAGACAAGAATGTGATAGGAGGGCAAATTTTCAAGGTGGTTGCATGGGATACTTCTTTATGGATGCAAACAAAACCTCTTTTTGACAATGGGGGATGATTACGTATAATGGAGGATGAGTGGATGCACTTGAATGGATTAGAAAATAGGTAAATGGGGTGTCCCAACCGAACCAAAACCAAGAAAAATGGGTTGTTGTTGTTTTGGACCAAGTCAACAAAATCTGCCATTAAGCCCAACTTCAAACGAACATATCTCCCTTATACAGACTTGGTTTTAGGTGGTTCTTGGGTCTAAATTGAAGCCCCAGAAGTCTACTTTCCAATGGTGGTGGCGCCTCATATCTAAATTCCAAGTGTATAAAGAGATATGCCTAATTTAGTGAAGGTTGTTCATTTCCCTCGGGCTAGATCAACAAAATCTATTCTTAAGCCTAACTTCAAATAGACATATCTCCCTTATCTGAACTTGGTTTTCGGTGATTCTTGGGTCTAAATTGAAGCCCCAGAAGTCTTGTTTCCAATGGTGGTGGCCTCACATTTAAAATCCAAGTGTACAAAGAGATATGCCTAATTTAGTGAAGGCTGTTCATTTGCTTCTTAACAATTTGATGCTCATCCTTTCCCTAAACCGGTTTTCTTCCATCCCCTCATGTTTCCTTCAAATCCAAACCCATCCAAACCTATAAAGAAGATATTTTTAAATATACATATTTTTTAAAGAGTTCACCTCCCTTCCATTTATTTCTACTTTGTCCTTACTCGGTTTACAGAAAAGTGCAATATTTCAATTGAAATAGGAGCCTCGGAACATCGTAGAAATATTTGAAAAAATATTTGAAAAAAGGGTTTTAAGGTCTAAAATAGTTTGGCCACAAATGTGTAAAGGTTGGGATAAAAGCTCAAATTCTATTTTTCTTGTTGAGGACTGCTGGGGAATACATTCTGATTGTCATCATCGGGTAATCAACAGAAAGCGCCCAAGTCTTAGGGTTGGTCAAAATGGGGTGTCTACAGTTGCCCCTCTTTGACAGAGCTCAAAGTCATTTCATGACATGAGTGAATGTCAAAGCCCCGAAGACGACTTGTTTGACAAGGCCGTAAGACTTGGGCAAACAAACAAGATGCAATGCAAATGGTTGAGCCAGAAGGTTGCCTACGTATCCCGTTGCAAGGAATCAAACTTGCGTAGTTCAGGTGCAACATGCAAAATGACATGCTCAAAATGCAGTTTGAAAGTTGGACTTACATGCTTCGCGAAGCTAGTTGTTTGAAAATTCATGATTACGCGATGCAATGCAATGTCATGGAGTGATGATAAAGATATGAAGATGACGACATGAGTGGCAAGCTTCATGCAAATGATATGAAACATAACAGGGGATGCATCGCATTGAATGTGCCACAAGATCACATACAAATGTGCCACAATACAAATGATAGGTGAACTCGAAATCCAAACATGTCGTATGCGAGAAGAGAAAATAATGAACTCAAAATCCAAACGCGTTTCACGCGGGAGGAGGTATAGTGGTGTAACCAACAGATGTTCGTAGCTGTATTTCATACGGAGAGGAAGAAGGTAAACATCAAATCCTAGCACGTTTCACGTGAAAGGAACAAAGGTGGTAAAACTAACAGTGTACCTAACCATATCTCATACGGAGAGGGGGAAGGTTTTAATCGGGTAAACATCAAATCCTAACACGTTTCACGTGAAAGGAACAAAGGTGGTATAACCAACAGACGTACCTAACCGTATCTAATACGAAAAGGGGAAAGGTTTTAAGTAGGTAAAGATCAAATCCTAACACGTTTCACGTGAAAGGAACAAAGGTGGTGTAACCAACAAATGTACCTAACCGTACCTCATACGGAAAGGGGGAAGGTTTTAACCAAGTGAACTTCAAATCCTAACACGTTTCACGTGAAAGGAGCAAAGGTGGTGTAACCAACAGACGTACCTAACCGTATCTCATACGGAAAGGGGGAAGGTTTTAACCAGGTAAACTTCAAATCCTAACACGTTTCACGTGAAAGGAGCAAAGGTGGTGTAACCAACAGACGTACCTAACCGTATCTCATATAGAATGGGGGAAGGTTTTAACTAGGTAAACATCAAATCCTAACACGTTTCACGTGAATGGAACAAATGTGGTATAACCAACAAACGTACCTAACCGTATCTCATACAGAAAGGGAGAAGGTTTTAACCAGGTAAACATCAAATCCTAACACGTTTCACGAGAATGGAACAAAAGTGGTATAACCAACAGACGTACCTAACCGTATCTCATACGGAAATGGGGAAGGTTTTAACCAAGTAAACATCAAATCCTAACACGTTTTACGTGAAAGGAATAAAAGTGGTATAACCAACAGGCGAACCTAACCATATCTCATACGGAGAGGGGGGAGGTTTTAACTAGGTAAACTTCAAATCCAAACACATTTCACGTGAAAGGAGCAAAGGTGGTGTAACCAACAGACATACCTAATTGTATCTCATGCGGAAAGAGGGAAGGTTTTAACCAGGTAAACATCTAATCCTAACACGTTTCACGTGAAAGGAGCAAAAGTGGATTCGAAATTCAAACGCGTCTCACGCGAGTGGAAGAAGGTATAGTAGAATGACAAGGGGTAACCTCTACATATAGAAGCCACGGATGTCATTTTTCTTCTTGAGCATATTCATAACTTTCCCTATTCTGCAATGGGGTGACAGACTAGGTTGGTTCAGTATCCAAAATTGAGGTGCATACACGCTACCTCAACCTATGGGGCTGCCATACAGATTTCAAGCCGGGGATACACCCCTGGGTATTTAAACTAGACTTTAATCTTAGAAATTCCAAACCTTTGTGTTCTAGGCATTGCCATTCGAACTCTAGTTTCCACCGTCGCAGTTGGTCTCCTAAGAACTCATTGCAAACACAGGCAGGTGGCTATACTAGACCACTTAAAGTCATTTGGGCATGACAAACACCAAAGGAATTGCACTTCTAGAGGATTTAAGGTCTCCTAGACCCCGAGAGTGCACAAGATAGTGCGATGCGCAAAATAGAGTGATTGAATTGAAATTGTGCGGTAGATGCTCGAAGCGAGATTATTGTGCGATAGATGCACAAAATTCGAACCAAATACCGTATACATATACCATATACATAATACAAATACGTATACAGGCACAAACATGCAAGCTAAATCATATACGGAGACACACACACACACATATATATATACATACGGTATACACATATTTATATATAGACAAAATATACACAGATAAGTACATACGGTATACATATACAGATTCGGGGAATATTCCGTTTGCGGCTGTCAGTGGGAAGATGCCGTTATTGAGAAGGCATATTCTGTTTGCTGACGTCAGTGTACATATGCAAAATACGCAAAAAGAAAGGAAAAACACAAAATGCATGGATATCGGGGTTCGACCCTCTGATCTCCAGCTTAGTTTCCCAGTCCTCAACCATTGAACCAAACTACTCTTGTGACAAAATATTCAAACAAATATATATATAATACATAGGTATACGAGATATATATACATAAAACCAAAAAAAAACAAAAGAAACACTCGTTGCTATGGGAGTCGAACCTCTGACCTTAGGCTCAACCTTTCAGGCTTTAACCACAGAGCCGAACCACTGAACCAAGCCACTCTTGTGACAAAAAATGCAAACAAAAAATATATAGATATATATGATACATAGATGTACAATACATATACACACACATATATATATATACAATTCTCTCACCTCTCTCTCTGTTTTTGTCTCACTCTCTTCATTCATCTTCTTCAAGTGTCGTGTCTGACGTGCGATTTCAACAATCGTGGTGCCTGACCGATAGGCTGTCCAATCCTGCCCCGATTGTCAATGATCGTCTCGGCCTTTCTTCTTCTTTGTCCTCTTCTTCGCTCTCTTCTTAAGTTGAGGCCTGTGAGAGAGAGAGGCAGAGCAAAAGCCTGCAAACTTTTTCTGCCACTACTTTACAACCTTTTTCTTTTGCATTACTCTCCTCAGCCATGGCTTCTTCACATGGTTCTCTCACTCTTTTTCTAGACCTGAACGAGTCCACGATAGAGATGACCGATTCTGACTCTCCTGAACCTCAACCACGAGCTCTTCCTCATTCCCCTATTTTCAGCTTTCCAGCGATGTCAGTTGAACAAATAATGGCGGCACAGTCTGACATCGAAGCAAACTCGTATACGCTGAGGTCATGTGTGGAGACCGTGACTGCGGTCTCCAACTTGTCCCGTCAACTGCAAAACAGGACGTGTGAGGTGCATCAGTTAAATACACAACTCTCCCTCCTCCAACGTATGTACAAAGACGCTCGAGTAGAAATTAGTGCGCTGAAAAAGAAGAACAAAGAGCTGAAACGATAGGCCACCTCCATGGCACGATTCAGAGTTTCTTCGCACAACCAATTTGATGGCCGACGAGGAATAATCTCCTTCGGAAGCTCTGCCAAGGCCGAGGTAGAGTCTTCAAGAGCTTCGAAGGAGTAAAAATAAAGCGAGGCAGCTGATGGAAAAGTCAAGCAGCGAAGCTGTGTGCAAATGAAGCCGATTGTAATCTTTGCCATCGAGTTGCTACCGGAAAACTGAGAAAATGCTACTTTTTCTCTCTCTCTTTTTGTTTGTTTGTTTGTTTGTTTGTTTGTTTTTTTTTTTTTTTCATTTTGTTTATTTTTGTTATTTTGTTTATTTTGTTTATTTTGTTTTTTGTTTGGAGTGGGCACCTATAGCTTCAACTCCTTTTTGTACAACTTTGATCGAGATTGATCCTGGCATTTAATAAAACAAGTTTGTTTTGCAAATCTGGATGGCATGAATGGCACAACACTGAACATAAAAATTATTTTGTTTTGAATTTTAAACTTGAAAATGGCTGCATTTTAGTGAATTCTGAACTGAACATTGAGCCTATCACTGACTAAAACACAAAACACAACTTAATGAAATGAAAATGAAGCAAAGACCATCCCAAAACACACCCCTTTACGCTTGTCGAAGCAAAATGAACGCAAAACAGAGCAACACTGGTCGATCGCCCGACGGAAAAACATCGCCGGCGACAACTGCTATGCATATTCTGGCGATTGCTTGATTAAGGTGACGAGAACTCGATAGTGTGGGTAAAAGATAGAAAACCTGACTCAACTGTGCCCCTAGTTCATCACTTTGCCCTTTTTTGTTTTTCCTTTCTGTTAAAGCGATTTTGATCAACATGAGAGGTAAATTAGCACACTTGCTCCATTTTCTATCTTGAAATCATATGAGCCAAATTATGAGCACCGAAAATTTTCTCTTTTTGGTCCAAAGAATGGTCTGAGGTTTGCAAAAAATGGAATAATTTTTGAGAAAATCAGCCAACTTCATTAAAAGTCCTCAAAATCTATTTTCGCAAAAGACCACTACTCGATCAACATGAAATCAACCCTTGAGATGAACAACTGAATTCGTCTTGTAACTGAATCCGTCATGAAGGAGAAATAGGACAACTGAATCAAATGGGGATGAGTCAATCAAATATAGATAGTTGAGTTAAATAAAGATATACCAATCAAACATGGACGAGATGAGTGAGTTGAAAAATGATTAAGGCCGAACTTCAAGATGAAGCTGCCTACGTATCCCAAAAATAGGAATCAGGCCTTACGTAGTTCCGGTTAAGGTTCACTCGCGTATTGACACTCTTCTTTTGTGCTCTAACTTTTGCTAAAGCCGCCCTTTCGGGTTTTCAACCTTGTGAGCTTTTTATTTTTTATTATTTTTTATTTTTTATTTTTTATTTGTCATTTTTTATTTTTTGTTTTTTGTTTTTCTGCTCTAACTTTTGCCTAGGTCACCCATTTGGGTTTTCGGCCCAGTGAGCCTCTCAAGGGTAGTACTTATTCAGCTTGTCCATGTTGATTGGTTGTGAGAACTCCAAACCATCCAAATCCATGAGAATGACTGCTCCTCCTGACTAGATTGATTTAATGATGTAAGGACCCGTCCAATTGGGCCTAAACTTGCCCTAGGGTCGTGAATAGGAGCTCAGTTGTCTTTCAACACTATGTTCCCTTCCCTCAAATTCCTGGATCTAACCTTTTTGTTGAATGCTCTGGCAATCCTACGTTAATACCCCTGAATGTGGTATGACGCCTTCAATCTTCGCTCATCAAATGGCATTAGTTCCTCAAATCAATTTTGTTGCCAATCAGCTTTTGTTATCTAACATTCTGTCATAATCCTCAATGAAGACACTTCTAACTCAATCGGCAAAATAGCCTCCATTCCATATACCAAAGAGTAAGGGGTTGCCCCTGTAGACATTCAAATTGATGTCATGTATCCCCAAAGTGCAAAAGGCAACTTATCTGGCCAATCTCTATAAGTTTCTACCGTCTTACACAGAATGGTCTTAATGTTCTTATTTGCAGCTTCAACAGCTCCATTGGTTTGTAGCCTGTAAGTTGATGACTTGTGAAAAGCCACGTTATACTTCTCAAGTAGAACTGCCACTTCTCCTTTGAAATGTGAGCCATTGTCTGAAATTAATTCATTTGGCACCCCGTATCTGCAGATAATGTTGTTCCTGATAAATTTGGCCACGTGTATTGATTTCAACACTGAATATGACTGTGCTTCAACCCACTCGGTAAAATAGTCAATCGCAACCAAGATGAACTAATGCCTATTTGAACCTTTCGGTGTGACTGCCCCGATGATATCTATGCCCCAGACTAAGAAAGGCCAAGGCGAAGTTATATTGTAGAGTTTTGATGGTGGAATGTTCATACAATTGGCGTGGATTTGACATTTGTGGCATTGCCTAACAAAGTTGATACAATCACTCTCCATGGTTAACCAATAGTATCCTTGTCTAAGAATTTTTCTGGCTAGCATTATATAGTTCATATGGGCTCCACACTCTCTTCCATGGATGGCTTCCATGATACGCTTTGCCTCTTCTTTCTCTACACACAGCTTGTGCATTCCCAAATGCCCTCTCTTGTATAACTCATCTCCATAAATGACGAACTGAGTGGCTAGACACCATATCCCCCTTTTGTCTTTGGTGTTTGCCCCTTGTGGGTATGTACCACTTTCCAGAAAATTCCAAATATCAAAGTACCAAGGGTTTTCATCTTGAACTTCTTCCGTTGCGGCTATTATTTCATACGCAGGGGTGTACCTTTGTTCTATAGAGATCGGGCGCATCTTGACCCCGACCGGTATATCTATCATTGATGCCAGGGTTGCCAATGCATCAGCAAATCGGTTGTTCTCTCTTACCAGGTGCATAAAAGTCAGTTTTTCGAACCTTGGGATCAACATGTCTAAGGTCTGATGATAGACTTTCATTTTTTCCTCTTTAACTTTCGAATCTCCATTGGCTTAAGAGACGACCAAGTTCGAGTCCCCGATCACATCCAACCTTATTGCCCCTAGTTCCAGGGCTGCTTCCAATTCGACAATGCACGCCTTATACTCTGCTTGGCTATTAGATACCTTGAATTGGAGTTTGAAAGCTAAGGGGATATGGGAATCATCCGGCGCTATGAGCAACGCGCCTATCCCATAGCCAAATTGATTGGACGCTCCATCAAAGTACAACTTCCAAGTGTTTTCTTCCATCTACATGATCTCTTCATCTGGAAATGAGTACTCCATATCTTCTCATCCTTCAATTGCGTGATCAGTCAAAAATTCTGCTACGGCCCTTCCTTTGATAGATTTGCGAGTGACATACTTAAGGTCAAATTCGGAAAGCAACAGCAACCAACGAGCTAGCCTACCAGTAAGTGCTAGTTTCTTAAAAAGATATTTGATTGGGTCAAATCTTGAAACCAGAATTACCGAGTGAGCTAACAGGTAGTGTCTCAACTTCCTGGTGGCCTATACCAAAGCTAAGCAAGCTTTTTCCAAAGGAGTATAGCAAGTCTCATAGTCAAACATCTTTTTACTTAAGTAGTAGATAGCTTTCTCCACTTTCTCATCCGACTCTTGTGCAAGCATACATCCCATGGTTGATTTAGTCACTGATAAATACAAAATCAGCGGTTTCCCTGGCTCGGGTGGCGATAACACAGGCGGATTCTGCAAATATTGCTTAACTTGCTCGAAGGCAAACTGACACCGATTATCCCATTGAAACTTCTTCCCTTTCTTCAACAGACCAAATAGTGGTTCACAAGTTAAAGTTAATTTTGAAATAAACCTCCTTATGAATTGCAACTTTCCCAGAAAGCCCCGCACCTCCTTTTCAATCATTGGTGGCTGCATTTCTAAGATGGCCTTAATTTTAGATGAATCAACTTCGATTCCTCGCTGTGTGATCAGAAATCCCAACATCTTGCCGTAGTTATCCCAAATGTGCATTTTTATGGATTTAGCCTTAGCCTGTATTCCCTAATTCTCTCAAAGAATTTCTTCAATGTAGTGTAATGGCTTTCCCGATCTTTGGACTTGACAATCATGTCATCTACATACACCTCAACTTCCTTGTGGATCATATCATGCAAAAGAGTGATAGCAGCTCTCTGATAAGTGGCCCTGGCATTCTTCAAACCGAATGGCATAACCCTGTAGCAGTATGTCCCCCATGGTGTCGTAAATGCTGTCTTTTCTCTGTCCTCTGGAGCCATAAGGATTTGGTTATACCCTGAAAAACCATCCATGAATGACAGTAAGACATGCCCTGCAGTGAAGTCTACCAATTCGTCAATATGTGGCAATGGGAAATCATCCTTCGAACTAGCCTTATTCAAATCCTGGAAGTCAACACAAACTCGGATTCTGCCATCTTTCTTCGAAACTGGCACAACATTGGCTAACCAAGTAGGATATTCTGATACGAGCAAAAACCCAGCATTGATTTGCTTGGTAACCACTTCTTTAATTTTCAAGGCCCAATCTGGACGAATTCTACGAAGCTTCTATTTGACAAGTCGAGCCTCAGGGTCGAGAGGGATCCTATGCTGTATGATCTCTGGGTCAATTCCTGGCATGTCTTTGTAGGACCATGCAAAGACATCTTTGAATTCTGTTAATAAAGCAACTAATTGTTCACGTTTCTCTGAAGACAATGTAGAACCAATTTAGATCAAGCGAGGATCTTTTTCAGTACCCACATTTACAGAAACAATTTCATCCACTAGCACGCCTTTCTTCCTCCCAGTTGATTAAATTTTTCAAAGCCCGAGGAATTTCTTCCTCTTCGTTTTTATCAAGATCTTGAAAATTTTGGTCAATGTTATGAACTATGGGCACATAAAAGTAAGTGGAAATCACGTCTTCATTCAAAGCCTCGGGCTCACAAGTTGCAACAGACTCAAAAGAGAAAGAAAAAGAAGACTTAGACATTTTAGACAAACTTAAATCTGCCTCCAACCCTATAGGCCCACCGGACTGAGACTTAACAGCCAATTCAAAATTTCCAATACAACTCTTTTCAAAATGCCAATTTATTTGTGAGCCATTCATTGTATCCATGATGAAGCTTGAACAGTCAGTAGGTACCTTTTCCCTAATCACGGCAATGGTCATATCCCTCAAATTCATCGGTTCAGCGCTAGTATGCGATTCTGTCAGTAAATTAGCCAGTGTTAGACCCAGGACTTCCTCTGGGCTGCTTTTCGAGCTGACTTCTTTGTCTTGTCCAATGTCGATGGTAGGATCTACCCACTCCTCGCCACTGTCGGAGAGCTGATGATCGAAGAAGATCTTAAACCCAGGGTATTTATTCTTCTCCACTTGATCAAACCAAGGCTTAGGAAAACCACAGAAAGGGAAGTTTTCTCGTTGGCGAACAAAGTGTCCGTTCAAGGTCCCATGAATTGGCTTATGAACCAACTCAAACTGCTACCCGGTTCTCTTGGCCTTGATCCTCTCCCTGATCTCTTAAGTTTTCCTTTTCCTGTCATCAGCCGTGGGTCCATACCCTAGTCCGAATGCATGTGGGTTATAAGGTACTTCACTGGCTGTAGTAATACCTTTGCTGCCACTTCGTCCCAATCTCATCCCTGGAATGTGACCTAGTTTACTCATGAAATTGATTGATTGGGCATTGACATATACACCTTCGTCTTCTGCCATGAGCATTTGAACTAGCTAGGCCTCTATCTGTCATGACCCGAACCCACCCCTATAGATTAAGGTTATAATCGGCCAGTAATCGTGAGATTACCTACGGCCTCAAACCTGATATCGATAAAGGATTAGAAATATGGGGCCAGATGCGGAAGCAAACTTAGAAATTTTGTCCAATGAGCTATGCTTACATGGCATATCAAAACATTTCACATAACTTAATAATAACTCACACCACATATCAGTAGTTAACATCGTGTATACCCAGGATCATTCAAACATATAGTCAGCTAAACCAAAAGCTTTATAACCACAAACGGTCTATCATGACCAATAGAAATAGCAAAAGAAATACCAAAGATCATAAACAAAGCCTCTTGCGTGAGGCACCTGGGCTGACTTCACAAAACTCAGGTTCCTTTCTTAAATTCCACTAAGGCTGGGGTTGAACGTCCCTTTGCTCACCTACATACATATAAATAAGAGTGAACTAATGCCCAGTGAATAATATCAAAATAAAAAGGTTAATGAATGAGATTCGCTCATAAATGAGTCATACTTATAATGTAAACATTTGAACCACTATTCTCATTCACATCAGATTTACAAATCCTAACAAAGCAAAACGACCTCGGGTCCAACCCATCATATCCATATACAAAGCGACCTTGGGTCCAATTCTTATATAACATGACCTTGGGTCCATCCGTACAAAACGACCTTTGGTCTAACCAACTCTTTATTCAAAACGACCTTTGGTCCAATTCAAACATATCAAATGACACATTCAAACGGCCTTTGGCCCATCTTTGCATTCATGTCTAACGGCCTTTGGCCCAATCGTTCATATTCGACGGCCTTGGGCCCAATCATTCATGTCCAACGGCCTTTGGCCCAATCATTCATGTCAAACGACCTTTGGCCCAATCATTTATGTCAAACGGCCTTTGGCCTAATCATTCGTGTCCAACGGCCTTTGGCCCAATCATTCATGTCCAACAGCCTTGGGCCCAATCATTCATGTCAAACGTATCAAACGGTCTTCTACAAAATTAAGCATATAGAATACTCATTCACATTTCAAATCAACAAATCCATGAAGCTTATACAGAAGTAGCATTTGGAAAGTAACATACTTGAAAATATCTTTACTAAGATATTACTCACAGTGTTTTGCAGATGGATTTGCCCTTGAGCTCACCGTACACATTACATAACACATATGGGTCACAAACGATTCAATCCATTCTTAATTCACATATTCCTCTTAGGCCTCTTCCTTGTCTTCTACATTCATTCATAATGCTCAATGCATGCCTAAGAGTACTTAGAAATGAAAGCGAACGGAAAATGAAGCACAAAACACCCTTTCAAAGTTTCAGAAACAGGGCTCCCCGCTTAAGCGTCGCTTTGGCCGCTCGAGCGGACCCATTTTGTCTGCAAAAGTACTAGTTGCCCTATTTTTACGCTCGAGCGCGACTTCGGACACTCGAGCTGAGAGTCGACACATGTGACTTACGCTCGAGCGTGACTCTCCTCGCTCGAGCAAACATCAAAGTCCGCAAAAGTTCTAGGAACTAACATTTCACACTTGAGCGGCGGTTTCCCCGCTCGAGCGGACATGTTGAATTCTGGAATTTCCAGCAACCAGTTTGAGCTTCAAACTTGCATTCAAATTAACATAGCTTGCATTTTATAACCCATAACTCTCATATGCAACTACTAACATGATACAAACACCAATTTACTACATTATGAAGCTCAAATCTTATGAATCAATCACATGCAAACCCAAATTATACCAAACTTACTTCTAATACATTAAATTCATGCATTCAAAACTCACACCTCTATGAATTGCTCTTGTATGTGGGATATAACCTCTATTCTCAACTTAAATAGTGAAGAGATGATTAAAAGCATGAACTTCAATCAAAGTTCAACATGGATTATACACTTTATGCTCAAATATGCAAATTCATAGCAATTTCTTACATGCATGCATTCATTGACTTCAAATTCATCATAATCAACTCCATTCATGTTCTTGATTACTATTTACCTTTGAATTCATATAATTACAACTTAAATACATGAATTCATATCAAATTGCTCACCTAGAGGCTCCAATCTTCACAAATGTAGTTAAATCTTGAGTGTAGCTTCCAAATTCACAAGTGTAGACACCCCATTTTTGACCACCCTTAAGACTTGGGCGTTACTGATGGTTTACTTGGCGATAAAAAGTGTGCAGGGCAAAGGTTCAGTTTCTTCGGCAAGGAGAGAGACAAATCTCAACTTCACACCCCATTTTGGACCAAAGTTATTTTGGATGGTTTTTTAGACCTTAGAACCCTCTCTTTCAAAACATTTTTGAAATAAAGTTTCTACAATGTTCCGAGGCTCACATTTTGTCAAATGATGCGCTTTTCGATAAACCGAGCAAGGGCAAAGTGGAAATGAATGAAAGAGAGATGAAATTTTTGAAAAATCTTTCAAAACACCTTGTTTAGGGGTTTAGAGTTGAAGAAAAGAGGAGAAGAGAGAAGAAATCTAGCTGGGGAAGAAGTTGGGTATGAATCGCTAAGAGAGAGTAGAGTGGTCCTCGCTAAATCAAGCTTATCTGTCTATGAACTTGGAGTTAAGCTATGAGGTCACTACCGTTGGAAAGAAGACTTTCGGGGCTTCGTTTTGCACTCAAGAATCTCCTAAAGCCGAGTCCGGATAGGGGAAATATGATTGGTTGAAGTTGGGCATCATCCTGGTTGGACCGAAACTGAGCAACCTTTACCAAAACAAGCATAACTTTTTGCACAGTTGGCATTTTGATTCAAGGTTGGTTTCATTGGAAAGCTTACTCCCGGGGCTTCAATTTGGACACAAGAATGACCTAAAAAGGAGTTCACATGAAGGAGTTATGCCCGTTTGAAGTTGGACCTGCAGAGCAGATTTTTCCTGCCGACCGACCAAAACAGATGGCCGACCGACCAAATGGATGGCCGACCAACCAGTTAAAGTAGCCGGCCGACCAATTTTGCTAGCCGACGACCTTCCGGTGTATTCTACAGATTGAATGGATGCCAGCTGTGCCAGCTGGAGAGCACAGACTGGATCCTCCATACACGTGTATGGAGGATCTTTGCTCTTGGTTTGAAGCTTCTAAGAGAAGCTTTAGTCCCTTAGCTCTATAAAGGAAGGCTCCCCTCTCCTTTGCCATGGTTCTGAATTTTCAGAGGTTCATACACACACACTCCTCTATATCTCTCTATTCCAAGCTCCAAAAAACCCTTGTTCTTGGTCCCATTGCACTACACCTCATAGCCTATCACCTCCACCACCCATTCCAGCACCTTGAAGCTGATTTTCAGAGGCTGAGAGCTCACCATCTTGGTCCAGAAGCTGTTGCATTGCTGTGCTACAAGGGTAAGTCACTATCTCCCTCTTGGTAGCCTTATCTTGCTTCATTCTTTAGCCTTATTTTCAAGCATTTTTGGGCTTCGACATAAACTGTAAAGTGTTAAATTTTGAGCTCCTCTTGAAGTTTGATTAAGGACACTTTTCTATTTGAGGTCATCTACCTCCTTGTATCTTCCATCTCTCTTTTAGGGCTAATTTTGCATCCTAGCTTAGCCTTACTTGCAAGCATTTTCGAGATTTGCCATGAACTAAAAAAAGTCTTATTTCGAGCCCTTCTTGAAGTTTGATTGAGGGAATTTTTCTGTTTGGAGTCATCTTTCCCTTTGCATGCTTCATTTCCTCATGATTAGGGCTATGCATTAGAGCATTTGCATTAGCCTTGGTTTGGCCTCTTAGCCACTAAAATCCAGTGGATTTTTAGTGGCTTAGGTGTGTTCTTGAGCCTTAAAATCAGAGGGGGGGTGACCCCCCTCTCTCCTTGTTTTGTTTGGTGGCCTTTTGGGCCTTCCAAAAGACCCCCTATTTGCAAGCTTCCAAGCTCTGTTTTTATCATTTTTCAATAGGTTTTAGGACCCCCATAACTCATTTTCAGAGTTGGTTTTTCTATGCTAAGTATCCTTGATGCATGTGTAGAGTAACCCTTCTTGTAGCTTATCAAAGGAGCTCATCGTTCTTGCATGTGTAGACCTCATTTCAGTGGGTATTTGGGCATATTTTGACATGTTTTGTTCACTGTTTTTGCCTGGTTTGGTGAGATTTCATATGCTTCATATAGGTGTGGTATAAACCATGCTTATTAGCCAATCTTGCATATTGTTTTAGCCCTACATGTTAGCACTTTTTGGTCATGCTTTAAACTAGTATTATGCATATTTTGGGACTGCCTTGGCTCTGTCTTTGTGCTTCATGGTCAAATAATGCTTGCTTTGCATAGTTATAGTTCAATACATGTGCCTAATTTTGAGTTTCGGGGGCTATTTCATGCATTGGGTGGCATATTTGCATGTTTCGAGACCATTGAGCATCATACTTCAGTGCTGGAACATATGCCATTGTATGCCATAATTCATCCTTTCAATGCCTTTGTGGAGTTGTGTTTTGTGCCTTAGACTCAAGGCCATTGCATTGTGCATGTTTGCATGCATCTTGGTTGCCTCATTTTCATCACATGGCCACTGATTTTGGCATGCTTGCGAGCTATCCATGTTAGTTAAGTCCATCATCACATGTTGTTGCATGACATGTTTGCTTACATGTTTAGGTTGCGTGTCTAGTATACATTGCTCATTTGCATGTTCACGTTGCATACTTAGCCTCCATGCCTAGGTTACATTTCATTGAGCATGCATCCCTTGCCTCTTGATCAATCATGATAAGGGTTGGGGTCCTTTGATGTGTTTTGTGCTTGCATTTCATTTGATATCGAAGTTGCACACTTGGCTTTTGGGCCATCATGCATTGAAATGCGTGATTGATGGCCCAAGGGTCGAGGGCCACACTCCCTTGAGTCCATTACATGATTGGGAGAGTGGCCATGCACACATTGCTTTGAAAATTCCATGCCATGCATTGTCTGTCCTCTGCTGATATCAAAAACAGATTTCTGCAGGAAGCAATGGCCGGCCAGCCACATACAGTGCTGACCGACCATCAATGTCCAGCCGGTGGTCCAACATTTGGCCGACAGTCCTATTCCAATGGCCGGTGACCTCTTTTTCTGGCCGGTGGCATTCCGAAGCACTCAGGAGGAAGTTCAGAACAGATCTGGAGACTTTCAGAATTTTCAGAGGGGCAAGGCATTGTAAACAGAGGCAGTAGTGCTATGGCAGCGAGTTTCCGGGCGAGATGAGTCGAGCATGCATCATTCACGCATCCCGAGGCGGGGCTGCGGCCACCTTCATTCTGCATTTAATTTGTTAATTAATTAGGGGTTTTGTAATATTTAATTAGCTAGAGTAGTTAATTATTTATTCGGACTGTATTATTTATTCGGACCCTCCGAGCGAGGGCAATTGTGTAATAAGTGTGCGTAAGTGTGTGTATGTCTTCCAACCCCACGTCTTTCTTCCCTTTTATTTACTAGCTTTCGATGGTTAGTTTAGGGCATGTTTCAATTAGCATGATAGCATGTTTGCATACATTCATTCGTTTCGCATGCACCGGGGTCGGCGCATCATACTAACTGCATTGTATTTCAATTCCAAGATTGAATACGTGATAGCTGTAGCATCATCATATGCCATCTTAGGATAGCCGAACCTATTGTAGTTGCATCTCGCATGTGTTGCATTAGCCATCTTAACATGAACTCGGATCATGCATATGATTACTAACTAGTTTCTGTTTTGGCTTGGAGTACTTGGTAAGCATTTATGTTTTAGCATCCTTGCATGAGTGTGAGTGTTGCCATGATAGCATGCTTACCATGAGGCTATGTGCTTATATGATATAACTGCCTGAATGTCTGTGGGTGAAGGTTGGGTTACTTAAATTGGAACAATGCATTGAATGCGAGTTTTAAGCCCACTTGAGAACAGCAAAACCATATTTTCTAAGCCCACTTGAGGGTGGCAAAATTCATGTCTTAGCCTACTTACGGGTAGCACCATCAAACCATTTTCAAACAAACAAAAATGAAATGTTTTGTTCCAATTTAGGCGACTTAGTCTATACTTGTTTGCTGTGCGCATCACGTAATAAATCTAGGCTAATAACCGGAGTAAGAACGCATAATGTTTTCAAAACAAGATATCATGGTTAGTAGAGGCCGATCTTCGGATCGGGCGAGAGGGGGTGCTCATAGCTGACCTTCCCCAATCGTACCCAAGTTCCCGAGTCGAGGCAACTTTGGTGATGACGGACACGTGGCCTTAGGCACCGAGTCAAGGTTTCCTAAATTCCCCATTAAAAAATATTTAGGTGGCGACTCTGTATCTGGGAAAGCAGTCCATGTTTGGCACTTCTTTCTAAAAATCTGTTTTCTCAAAACGATTTGCCGGATTTGGACTCTTTGGTTCAGATTAAAAACCGTGACGATTTGAGTCCGAACTATAGTAGACCCACAGACGAACGAGACGGGATTCATCCTCCCGGGGCGTTTGGGGACGTCTACAACAAGATTTGAGCCAAAATGCACAATTCTCCCTCATTCTCTCTCTAGAACCGGCCTTCTATCTCTCTCTCTAGAGTGTGTTTTAGATTTTGAGCTCAAACATATGGTGAGTTTAAGTGTATAAGGGCCTATTTATAGGCTCATCTAATTAGACTTGATTAAGGCTAATTAATTGTACCCAATTTAATCAATTTAATCTAATTATTTTGATCCAAATTAATTTTTAATTAAATTTCACCGTAGGCTATAAAAATTACGCCAATCACAATAGCGTAGTCAATTTCGGTTTCTGTGGCCGAGAAGGCCTTCAATTTTCAGTTCAAAGCACAGATTCTAACAGATTTTTCTACGATGAACAGATACAAAGCCAAAATCACATATAATCATGCAATTAACACCCAAATTCGAATTAAGCACATAATTACAAACATAATCATGATTAATTAACATAGTACAGGACAGGGTTATTACAGTACCAATGTAAAACCTGACAGGAACATATCCTCTTCTCCATGTTGTATTTCTAGCAATGGTGTTGTGACTTCTGGAAGAGGATGAATGGATGAATTTCTGAAGACAGTAACAATTCCTCTACCGTATGGGTACTTTACCAATTGATGTAATGTGGATGATACAGCTTTCATCTGATGAAGCCAGGGTCTTCCTAATAGCAAGTTGAATGTTGCGGGAACATCCATGACATGAAATTCAGCTTCGTGCTCAGATGGGCCCACTGTTATTTGTACTTTGATTGTCCCCATCACTTCTTGACTAGTATTATCATAGGCTCGGATCAATTGAGTAGTGGGCGTGAAATCTGCTAACTTTAGCCCGATTGCGTAAGCAATACGTATAGGGCAAACATTGATGGCTAATCCGGTGTCAATCAGAACAATCGGGATCCATTTCTTTCTGCATTCCAATGATATGTACAGAGGCTTATTATGTCCTAATCCTTCTTGTGGCAACTCTTTGTCAGCAAAAGTTATTGCTGGGATGGTTTCTCTCGGGGTGATTAATGACACTAATTGTTCAGGAGTGGTGTCAATTGACAGCTTAGCCTTGCTCAACATTGACAACATTACCTGTTGATGTTCTCGGGAAGCCATGAGAAGACCCTAAATGGAAATGTTTGCTTGGATCTTTTTCACTTGTTTTAGAACCAGGTCTTTTTCTACCTCTTTCTCTTTTTCTTTCTCTTTCTCTTTCTCTACCTCTTTATCTTTGCCAGAGGGCTCTCCTTGGTCTAGATGTAAAGGCTTGAAGTAGCGCCCACTCTTGGTCAAATGATCAATTTCGTCTGCATACCAAGTCTCATCCGGCACATGGTTTACCCATTCATCATCAGTGTGGGCCAGCTGTAAGTCATTATCATCCCACCATTCGCCTTCGTTGACTGAAACGCAATTATTTAGCGCTGCTTGAATCATTCCAACAGTATGCTTTGAATGGCTTTCTGGTTCTTCTTCTTTTCCTCCGGAACTCTTTCCTTTACCACATTCAACAGGTTTTCCAAAATCAAGTCTTAGTTCTTCCCCTTTTCTTTTAGTTTTCTAATTAGAAGCTTCGTCACTGCTTGACCAACCGTGACTGTAATTCTTCAGTTCCCACCATTCCATCTGGACATTCCCAATATCTAATTCTTCAAAGAAATGAAGATTAGCCAAGTCCTTCTCTAGGTTGGCCAAATCATCCAACCCCTATTCAAGTACATCCTCTCTGACAACATTGATAGAAAATGAGTCAAACAGATCAACCTCAAGCTTTAGTTGACCACTGGGAACAATATACCGGCTAGGATCATACTTTTTCTCTAATAGTTTGCCAGCCTCAAGCATATGTACTACCACCATAGGGTTTCTGGGTTTTAGCTGGGTTGGAAGTGCATCCATCATACATAACTCAGTGCCTTCAGGAATATATACGTCAGGTTTTGGTAAATGGGTAGGTGTGATATAGATACTGGGGTTAAAGGTAGATGAAAGTGTATGGCTGAGGTTAAGATGAGGAGGTGGTGGAACTCTGTCATGGGGTGGCAACGGGTTGGTAGTGACGTTGGGTTTTGGTGGTTGTGGGGGAGCTATGACTTTATTGTCTATGAGATCTTAGATCTCATGACGGAGACAAAAGTAACAGTCTGTGTCATGTCCTGGTTATTGGTGGAAAGCACAGTGTTTGGTAGGGTCATGTTTGGCTGAGAGAGGTTCGGGAAGAGGTCGGGGGTCCAAAGGCTTCAAATACCCTCTTTTTGTCAAGATGTTCATTGCTTTAGAGAGTGACATATGGAGAGGGGTGAATGTTCTGCTTAGGGCTCAGGTTGTGTTTTGCGGGTCAGGATGAGCAAAGGGGTCGGCTGTTTTAGTGGTGGTGGCAACCAAGTTGATTTTGGAGGGCTTCACAACTGTGCTACCACTAGTGGTAGCATTGGAACTGCGACCAAAAGGCTTCTGAACAGGTTTCTTATCTTCTACAATGATTCCCTGTTTGATGGCATCCTTTATCTGGACCCCTATCTCATTTAAGTCATTAAAAGTGAAAAGCGGGAGGACTATCATTTTTTGTAACATCTTTCCATGCAGATTTCTGACTATCATACGGATTTGGTCTTTTTCAAGTGGTCTGTTGGTCATTATTGCTGCTTTTGCCCTCCATCTGGTGACAAAGGCCACGAAACTTTCATTGGGCTCTTAACGAGTGGCCTCTAATTCCCGAGTAGTCACTTTAATTTGGGTGTTATAAGCATACTGGGTGATAAAGGCCCCAGCCAACTCTTCCCAACTTTGTTTTACCGAGTCCTTTAACTTGGCATACCAGATGGCAGTCACTCCTGACAAAGTTTGTCCGAATAAAGAGAGCTTTTGCGGACGAGTCAAACCCATAGACTTTAAGACATCAGAAAACAGGCGAATGTGCACCATTGGGTCACCGGAGCCATCAACCCTATCAATATATGGCATTTTGAACCATTCTGGCAACTTCACAGCTGTCTCATTGTACCCGTCTTCGATGCCCAAGATTGAATTGACTCCTTATGCCTTTTTGAAAAGTTTTTCCAACTTGGCCAGCTTCAACATAGTTGAGTCAGACTCAAGTGCTCCAGAGGGATGGAGCCCTCCCACTGGCTGTGGAAGAGGAAATGATCCTCCTGAAGTTTGTGCAGGAACCCTCAAATCTTCTGGTGAGTTACGTTCGGGAAACTCGCCAGCTGGTGGAGGTGGAGGTGGAGGTGGAGGTGGAGGTGGAACTGGATGAGTCACTGGAGGTGGTTGAGTAATGGACGCCCCAGATAAGCGTTGCAGTTCAGCAAGAGTATTGCCTTGAGCGGCAAGAGTAGTGCCTTGGGCAGCAACCGTAGTGGCAACAGTATCCATGCTTCGTTGAAGGGCCAATAGTCTGTCTGCTATATTTTCCAGAATCTGAGCCATCACTGATTTTGGTGAGTTGAGTGATGATGATCTAGTAGGTGAAGAAGGGGTATTCTGGACAGTTGATAAAGCTTTTGCTTTTCTTCGTGTAACCGATGGCAAAGAAACTAACACTGGCTGACCCTGAACCAAATCTGCACTTTTGCAAAGTCTACCAACGCGAGTCCACAGAACTTGGGGGATATCAGACCTTTCAGAAGCTATAGTACCCGACTACCTTGTTGAAACAAAACAGGACCCCCAATCAGAATTTCATTAGCATCCCAGCTTAACTAATTACCACTAACTCATGTTAAAAAACTAAACTCAACCCCACAAACTGAAATGACTGAACCACTCATCCGAATCTGAGAATTCCCATACATTGCACATAACACATAGCAGGAAAGAGAACAAACATCCCTATGGGGGCTAGGGTTACCCTGTCCTAACTTTGAAATGATCTAGGGTTTCACTATTCAAACAAGCAGCATCATACATCCTAGATATGGGAGAGCATCCTGTCCTAATTTTGGAAGGTACTATAACGCATTATATGCACAAGGTTAGCTCTACTTTAAGGGTAGAAGTTAAGGTGACGTTACCAAAGAGTCCTTTGGGTCATAACCAATAAAGATCCCAGGAAATCAGAAGAGTCAAATAGCCTCTCTTCGGAGTCTGAGAACCTTAGATAGCAAAGCTACATAGCAAAGCTACCCTTTTGACAGATGTCAAAAGGTTACAACACAAGGCCTCTAAAGTATCGTAAAGATAGGTGTAGTGTCACCAAAAGCTTGCCCGTGCTCTCACCAGTATCTAGGCAACACAGGGAATTGAAGTGCACCGATGAATGTAATGCAATGCAATGAACGTATAATTGAAAATAAAGGTCATGTCATAAAGTTCGAGTCAAGGTTTCATAAAATCCCCAGTGGAGTTACCAGAAACTATAATATGCCCGGGGAGTACCCGTGCGCATTAAACAGTTCGGACTCCCTCGGTCTCTTTGATCTAGTCTCACTAGTGCAATGTGAAATATAGATGAGAGTCCAAATTTGGAAACTTTTTTTGAAAATCCATTTTATTGTAATTTCTTTTGCCATATATGGACTGCGTCATCAGATCTCAGAGTCGCCACCTAATATTTTGGAAAATTAGGAAACCCATGACTTGTGCCAAGGCCACTGTCCGTCATAACCAAAGTTGTCTCGGTTCGAAACTTTAGGTATGAGAGGGGAAGGTCATTAATTGAGCACCCCTGCTTACCCGATCAAAAGATCGGCCTTTACTAAATCATGATATGAATTCTATTTACTTTATATGTTCATATTTTGATTATTTAATAAATTCTAAAAATTACTATGTGATATGTGAAGCATACTAGTATAGAATATGTCATTTATTTTGGAACAATTTGATTTCATATATTTTGAAAGAATTTTGAAGATGTACAACCCAAATAGATTGAGTTTACAAACATGAAAATCATCATCATTCCAAATTAAGCGACACAACCTTTATCCACTGGTATTCATAGAGTTATATCACATAAGAAAATAGCCACATGGTAGGATGCTTAAACATAATAAGAAAAAACGCACACAAACAGGATGCTAAAACATAAAAACTTACATATTTACTGATATCTCGCGAACAGCTACAAAACAAAGTTAATAAAATATGCATGATCTTATATACAAAATCCTGATGCAATTCACTCATGGGATGCAACTAAAGATTCGGCTTTTAAGATATGACATGTGAATCATCTCAATGAAGTAGCGCACATAATCACATAGGAATTGATTAAATAAATGCAAACTTGGCGGAATCAAGATGCATGAAACATAGATGTAAAACATGAATATAACGACAAAAAAATAAAATAAAATAAACATAATGCATATTCACAAATAAGGAAAACAAGTAAAAGAACGGGATAGAAAGAAGGGGTAGGAAATTATTACAACACTTTGAATAAATTATTACAAACCAAATTAGAGGGGGGTGAGAAGAATATTACAACAAAATAAACCTCACAATATACTCAAAATAAAATAAACAAATGAAAAAAAAGCTTCATGTGTCTTGGAAACCACCGAAAATTGGTTAATATCGGAAGACAACGTCGTCTTGTCCAAAAGAAGCTAACCGACCCCCCAAACAGGCCGACCGGCCAACTAGGCCTAGCAAAACCTGTCTTATTGTGAAACCAAGAAAAAGGAACAAACAAGAAATTTGTAGGTGGCTCAACTAACCACTACCGGTTAGATTAAAAATAAGAAAACAAATATAAAATAAAATAAAAAAATGCAAACTTACCACAAAACTAACATGAACCTAAAACAAAAAAACAAATATAAGGTAAAATATGCAAGATTACAACAAAACTAATATGAGACTAATACAAAAAAAATATAAACTAGGAAATGCAAGATTACAACATAATTATTATGAAACTAAAATAAGAAAACAAAAATAAGATAGAACATGCAAGATTACAACAAAACTAACATGAACCTAAAACAAAAAAAGCATTTTGAGGTAGAACATGCAAGATTACAACAAAACTAATATGAAATTAAAGCAAGCGAATAAAAATAAATATATAAATAAATAATTATAAGCTAAACAAACCACTTAGATTACAACGACACACTATGAAATATAAAGTAAGAAAATAAATATGAGATAAACAAAACACTTGGATTATAACAAAACACTATGAAATAAGAAACAAGAAAATAAATATGAGATATAAAATATAAGAAAATGAAAGACTAGAAATTCACCTTCTAAAGAAAGATTTAACTTATTGATTTCCAAACTTCCTCTTGATCACCCTCAAGTTTAGGAAGTGTGTTCTCAATCCTCAATTTGAAACTAGAATGGAACTTTGGATATGTATGATGAAAAAAGTAGCTAACTCTCTTATTTTTTTCTCACTTTCAACAACACTCACTCTTTCCTTTGATCAATCACTATTGAAATTTAGCCATTTCAAAATTTTTGGAGGAGTTTTGGGTGTAGGAAAGATGGAATTTCAGTTTGTATAGAAGGTATGTGGTGTATATGGAAGATAGGAATGTTTTTGGCTCAAAAACTCAAATTTTCTCTATTTTCACCATTTTCTCACTCTTTTTTCTTCAATTTCATGGTCTTCCTCCTCTCTTACAATTTGATCATTCTATATAGGCAATGAGGAAGAGTAAAGGTCAAAAAGAAGGTGGGAGACAAGAATGTGATAGGAGGGCAAATTTTCAAGGTGGTTGCATGGGATATTCGTTTATGGATGCAAATAAAACCTCTTTTTGACAATGGATGATGATTAGGTATAATGGAGGATGAGTGGATGCACTTGAATGGATCAGAAAATAGGTAAATGGGGTGTCCTAACCGAACCAAATCCAAGAAAAATGAATTGTTGTTGTTTTGGGCCGAGTCAACAAAATCTGCCATTAAGCCCAACTTCAAACGGGTATATTTCCCTTATATGGACTTGGTTTTAGGTGGTTATTGGGTCTAAATTGAAGCCCCAAAAGTCTACTTTCTAATGGTGGTGGCTTCACATCTAAATTCCAAGTGTACAAAGAGATATGCCTAATTTAGTGAAGGCTGTTCATTTCCCTCGAGCTAGGTCAACAAAATCTGTTCTTAAACCCAACTTCAAATGGACATATCTCCCTTATCTGAACTTGGTTTTAGGTGATTCGTGGGTCTAAATTGAAGCCCCAGAAGTCTTGTTTCCAATGGTGGTGGCCTCACATTTAAAATCCAAGTGTACAAAGAGATATGCCTAATTTAGTGAAGGCTGTTCATTTGCTTCTTAACAATTTGATGCTTATCATTTCCCTAAACTGGTTTTCTTCCATCCCCTCATGTTTCCTTCAAATCCAAACCCATCCAAACCTATAAAGAAGATGTTTTTAAATATGCATATTTTTTAAAGAGTTCACCTCCCTTCCATTTATTTCTACTTTATCCTTACTCGGTTTACAGAAAAATGCAATATTTCAATTGAAATAGGAGCCTCGGAACATCGTAGAAATATTTGAAAAAATATTTGAAAAGAGGGTTTTAAGGTCTAAAATAGTTTGGCCACAAATGTGTAAAGGTTGGGATAAAAGCTCAAATTCTATTTTTCTTGTTGAGGACTGTTGGGGAACACATTCTGATTGTCATCATGGGGTAATCAACAAAAAGCGCCCAAGTCTTAGGGCTGGTCAAAATGGGGTGTCTACATGGTGCAAGTGCCTTTTTCAATTTCTGCATGCTTATGATGCCACCAAATCCCAGCAAGCTTAGTGAGGTAGAGAGAAGCAGTGCGTACCTTAGCCATTTCATCGTTTAAGTTTAAGGCTTCAAAGTACCTCTCTAACTGCCAAATGTAATCGTCCAACTCTTTAGCATCCCTCTTGCCATCAAACTCTTTAAGTTTTGGTGCTTCAAGCCTTGAAGTTAATCCCGCATTAGTGGCAACACCACCACTGGCCACAGCTTGTTTGCACATTGCCCAGTCCGCCCGTGTCTCCTCCAAGCCTTCTTTCAACTCTTAGACCTGGTCTTAGGTTGAGAGATAGCCTTCAAGATCCGTTCCTCGAAGTCATAGCTTTCTTGCTTTTGGGTCTCTAAGTTGGTCCAGATGGTGTCTCGCATTCCTCGACTTGGCTTTCCACATTGCCGTCAAGTTGCTCCATTCCTTGTTCTAACCAATCTAGCCGTTCCTTGACATCGGGCACGGTCACTTCCACCTTGACCACTCGAGTCTTCATGGTACTCACAATGTCACGTGACTTGTCTTTGGCCTTCTTGCCCAATGAGCAATAGTCTCCCTACCACGATTCTCTTCGGTGTGGACTACTTCCGACATGATGCTCTTCCTTCCTTAGTCACGACGCCTTTGTAAGCTGGCTTTGATACCAACTGTCACGACCTTAGTTTTTCCAAGCCAACCGTGCGGCTTTAGATGCTTGTAGCATGCCTTGCTTGCAACTAAGTAAGCCTTTTTGGAAAAGAGCTAGGAAAGATTCACACACACAAGAGAAAGCTTAGAGAAAGAGCTTTTGAAGAATGCTTGCTTTGTATTGCTTTGGATAGCTTTGGATGGTTTGGGTAAATGAAGGCCTCCCCTTTTTATAGGCTATAAAGAATATTCTAGAACTATAATGATAGAGAGTGTTCTAAACACTTCCTCCAACTCTATTTTATAGACTACTCCAGAATCATTTTAGAATGTACATATCTAGAAGGATGTACAAATATCTACAACTATCTACAATTCTCTACAAAACTCTAGGGAGTTCTAGAAGCTTCCAGCAATCTCCACAATCTCCCAGGGCTTTCTAGTGAGGTACAACATCAAGATTTATCAGTCTGTGACATTCGTCTTCTCTTAACTAGATTAGTTTATAAATTTCGTAATTCACACATCACATACATATCAGTCATCTGAGCAAACACCTCATGAAGGAAGTGCAAAATTAGGTCAACGTAAAAGATTGACTTGATCTGCAAGCATGAACAAGAGAGGGAATCTAAGCACAAAATCTCCTCAACACATGACATCTCTATATTAAAATAATTTGTTTAATTTAGTTTTGAAAATTTTAATTTTTCATTTTTTTTAATGATATACACTCGAAGAAATTTTCAAATGCAAAAGTTGAGGCATATCTCTAGTGATAATTTTGTAACCTTACAAATATGTGATGAAATTTGTACTCAAAAGTGACAAGAAAATGTGTTTTAGAATTATGTCCTCACTTCTTTTGGGATTGAAGTACTCCCAAACAAATGCCCAAATATAAAATTTGAGGCGTATACAATGATTTTATTTCCTTAAAATGATGTAATGAAATTAATGCATTATGAAAATATATCTCCCATTTCCTACAGCGATGAAGTACAATCAAAGAAACCCCTAATGCAAGAGTTGGGCTGCATACAGTTATTTCATCCTAATAGTACGACAAAATGTACTCTAAAGTGGCAAAAAACTTGTTATGTTATAGTGTTACCTAAATGTGCTCAATAATAATATACAAGTAAAAAAGTTGTACATTAAAAAGTTATTTGGTATTTACTTATTTAGGTCATTTTTGTTTAACTCTTTAGAGAGAGTGATTCGATTGATAATCCATGAGACTCATCTATAGAGTGTTTGGTTGAGGATGATTGAGGTGATTAACTATCCTTTTGGACTAGTAATCCCAAGTAGGACTATCAATCCCATGGTAGGATTGGAATTAGAAATTGAGTGAGAGGATTAGTTAATTTTTAAATAATTTTTAAGCAAAATTTATAGTTTTTAGAACAAAAAAAAAAATTATAATATTAAAAAAATAATAATAATTAAAATGTATTAATTTTATATATTAATATTGTCTATACTATTACTAATCTAATAGTGTACAAACAAACACTCTTTGTAACAAATCGAAAATTTAAATTGTCCCTTAAATTTTATATTAGTATTATTTAATTATAAATGAAAACATATATATATTATTTTATGTATGATTAATTAAGCTTAAAAAAAATGGTAGTTTATCACCATCCTAATATATAGGATGGTGACTAAGCAAACTATAGCTTGGGCAAGTCACCATAAAGGACACAAGGAAATAAATAAGCAGTGCCACCTGTCGTACAGGTGGCCAAATATAAAATTTCCACACGGTGCAATTTCATTCCATGACACCAACTATAAATAGGCTACTAACCGGCACAAATTGATTCCACTACACTCACTATAAACAATTAGGAAAATAAAGGTTAAGGGTCATTAAGAAGGTGAGTTATATTATAACTTGAGTCACCATAATATGTTTTACGTATATTTTGAGTTATCATAATTTATTTTACGTAAATTATGTTTTAATTATGTTATTTATTTATGAACCTTATTGATATGCTAAGGAAAACTCATGGATATAATTATTTATTAAAATGTGTTTTAAGTAATTATTTTATAAGCATCACCACGGAAATCCCATATCTTGGGGGACTTAAATAACCATTGGCCCTCTGATTAGTCAATTTGTGACCCTCAGTCTGTCATGGATCTACTGATACTCTGATTTCTGATGTGAAGCAAAGTGTTGTACGAAACTAAGTGCTACACTATTGTGGGAGTCACCTCTAGAGTTCGTACGAGCCACCTCTTGAGTCCATACATCTGTTTTGTTCCGTTCTGTACCATAGTTATGATTTCTGGTGTGGAGCAAAGTGCTATACGGATCTAAGTGCTACACTATGATGGGAGCTACCTCTAGAGTTCGTACGAGCTACCTCTTAAGTCCATACATCTGTTCTATTCTATAACGTGGTTATCATTATTCTGTTCATATGATTTATGTATTATATGTCAAATGATTTTTGTATTATATATTCTGAATTTTAATATCAAACTCTATTTAGCCAATAATTATCTATGGTGAATTTTATGCCCTTATACTCTTAGTATAATATTTCTCACTCTGCTATGTACTTATAGCTGTTTACTAATTTTCCGAAAACAATGCAATTCAGAAATAGCTTTCGGAGAATCTTAGACGCTGGGCTGCGGAATAGACACACATAGCACTTTTATAGTGTTTATAATTCTAATGTTCATATGTATATATTGGCCTTTTTGGTCTATAACTTTTGTTGTAAAAATAGAAACTCTAATAATTATTTTAGTACCCTCACTTAAATATTTTTCCGCTCGTGTTTATTAATTTGTTTAAGAATTGGCCGGAGGTAACTTCAGTTACTAATCATCACGACACTTAACCCTTGGGTACGGAGAGTGGGTACGGGGAGTGGGTCATGACAAGTGGTATCAAAGCTTAGGTTTTTAAAATTATTTTTATAAAATGATTGGAGCATAAGACACATGCACAAATAGGATGGGGGAAACGTTGAGCTAAATTATAGTTTGTATTTAAATTAAATATTTGTGTAGCTAAAATGAGTTATTTGTTACTCTATATATAATTGTGTATATCTTTCATGTGTATGTAATTTAAAGAAAAAAAAAATTCAACAGGTATACTAAATCTTTAAATAAATAAATAAATAAATCATTTTGACTTTTTAGATGTAGATTCAAATCTTTAATCTTTCAAAAAAAAAATTAAAAATTAAAAAATACTAATTTTGAAACTATTTCCCATCAATGGAAAGTTCACGGATAAAAGAAATGGAAGCTCATCTCAAATTCTTTTAACTCTTGCATATGATTCTGTCATTTTATTTCCAGTCGCTTGTTTAATTATATTTTCATTTTTTTTTTCTCTTTTCAGAAACAAAACCAATGAAAAGTTTTTAATGTCACCAATTGTTTCTCGTTTTGACTCAACACAGTTTTTGACAAATAAACAGTGAGTTATTTTTCATAATTTTTTTTTTTTGAGATAATGATTTGCAAATTTTATATTAGATTAATCATAAAATTTATTTTTGATATATATATATTTATCAGAGTACGCAGCGGATAGCTTACATATATGAAAAATTTCGAGGATGAAATTTTTAAAATGAAGGAAAATTGTAATAACCTGAAGATTTAAGCTGTCCCTTAAATTTTATATTAGTATTATTTAATTATAAATGAAAAAAATATACAATTTTATGTATGATTATTTAAGCTTTAAAAAAAAAATAGTAATTTATCACCATCCTAATATATAAGAGGGTGACTAAAGCAAACTATAGCTTGGGCAAGTCACCATAAAGGACACAAGGAAATAAATAAGCAGTGCCACCTGTCGGACAGGTGGCCAAATATAAAATTTCCACACGGTGCAATTTCATTGCATGACACCAACTATAAATAGGCTACTAACCCGGTACAAATTGATTTACCGAATTATAGCTTACTAGTAGCTGGAAATTAGGAAAATAAATGTTAAGGGTCAATAAGAAGGTGAGTTATATTATACCTTGAGTCACCATAATATATTTTACGTATCTGTTGAGTTACCATAATTTATTTTACATAAATTGTGTTTTAATTATGTTATTTATTTATGAACCTTATTTGATATGCTAAGGAAAACCCATGGATATAATTGTTTATTAAAATGTGTTTTGAGTAATTATTTTATAAGTACCACTACGGAGGTCCCATACCTTGGGGGATTTAAATAACCATTGTCCCTCTGATTAGTCACTTTGGGACCCTCTGTCTGTCATGGATCCATTGACACTCTGATTTCTGATGTGGAGCAAAGTGCTATACGAAATTAAGTGCTACACTATTGTGGGAGCCACCTCTTGAGTCCATATATTTGTTTTGTTTCGTTCTGTACTGTGGTTATGATTTCTGGTGTGGAGCAAAGTGCTGTAAGGCGATAAGTGCTACACTATGGTGGGAGCCACATCTAGAATTCGTACGAGCCATCTTTTGAGTCCATACATCTGTTCTGTTATGTACCGTGGTTATCATTATTCTGTTCATATGATTTCTATATTATATATCAAATGATTTCTGTATTATATATTCTGTGTTTTAATATCAAGCTCTATTTAACCAATATTATCTATGGTGAATTTTATACCCTTATGCTCTTAATATAATATTTCTCACTATGTCATGTGCTTATAGTTGTTTATCAATTTTCAAGAAACAATACAATTCAGAAATAGCTTTCAGAGAATCATAGACGCGGGGTTGCGGAATAGACACGCACAACACTTTTATAGTATTTATAATTCTAATTTTCATATGTAAATATTGGCTTTTTTGGTTTATAACTTTTGTTATAAAAATAGAAACTCCAATGATTATTTTGGTACCCTTACTTAAATATTTTTCCGCTCACGTTTAGTAATTTGTTTAAGAATTGACCGGAGGTAATTTCAATTACTGGCCATCACGATATTTAACCTTTGGGTACGAGGAGCGGGCTGTGACACTCTTTATCCTATATCTCCAATTTAATATCACAACACTAATAGTCTTCTCACTCAGTCACACCATACTCTTAATCCCCTCCATCCTATGAAATTAAACAAATGTGACTTAATGTACTTTTTGACTTTTTAAGAAAAGATATATAGAAAAATAGAGAGGTGATGTGACTCAAATAAGTGCACTTATTTAGTGCATTTCCAAACAATCCCTAAATTAAAGCAAAGTGACATAATAAATTTGTTAAAGTGATTTATATTTTTTTAAATGCTACTTACTGTCATGTTATTTTTTTTTTTCAAAAGGTTAGATTTTTCTAATGTTCAAATATTAACATAAGAGAATTTGAAGGGCTTATAGGGATCCATCGTGAGTCTCATTTTGATAATTCAAACTATTCATTTTGTAAGACCCTTAATGTATATTATTCATAAAAAAAAATTAGTTCGATATAATAATTGTAACTTTTTCATTTTATCGCATTTGTCTCCAAAAAAAAATGGATGACAAATATATTTTTGAAATAGACTATTTATTTTTTTCAAACAAATATGATAAAATGAAAATGTTATAATTATCGAATTGGCTTAAAAAATTTTATGAATAATTTACGTTAAGAGTTTTACAAAATAAATGATTCGAATTATTGAAATGAGACTTGTAGTAAACCTTCCGGGCCCCTCAAATCATCTCATATTGAGACCTTTATATGAATATCATTTCCCATTTATTATTTTGAACCCACTTAAAACAATCAATCTTAATAATAATAATAACAATAAAGTAAATTATATTCAGTCACCCTAAAAATGAGTGAATAAAATGCAACTCACCAAATACTCACTGCAAATAAACTAAGGAGTTATTTGGGGTATCCTAAATAAATATACTTTTTGTTTTTTTAGATTAAAAAATTGAGGAAAAAAATATGGATGTTTGAGTTAACTTTTTAACTTTTTATGGAAAAATGTGTATTAAAAAATTGTATAAATAAGTGTATAGGAGAAGTTAGTGATGGAATAGGCTATACGGTCGGCAGCGTAAGGGCAGCGTGGCAAAGTGTAGGAGAGGAGTTGATTCTCTCCTTTTCAAGCATAAATTGGATGATGTTGTTCGGCTCATGGGAGCCCACCACGGGTCCCGTTTTGTTAATCGGAACCGTTTAATGTATAGAATTTGTCGAGTACTATATGCTTGTAAAAAATCACGTTGATTGGATATCGATAGCTATCTGATCGGATTAGTTTTTTTTAACCGTTAATTATAACACCATTCATTTTTTTATACAAAATTAATTTGATCATATAGTTAGCGATATCCAATCAATGTAATTTTTACAACCATATAGTACTCAACGAGTTCTACATATTCAACGGTTCAGATTATCAAAATAGGACCCGTGATGGCCCCCACGGGCCGAACAACACAGTCCTTAAGCTTGTCTCCGCTTGTGTAATTTATCCTCACTAAAGTCAAGCACAGCCGCCTTCCGTCAGAGTGAGTTGTCTCACAATTTATATGAAAATAATTTTTTTATATTTTTTTTTGGTGAATAGTGATAACTTTTTAACTTTTTGGTAACTTTTTGACTTTTTGTAAGTTGCCAAACCAACCCTAAGGGACAATTATAAATCAGTGGTATTTAGATAAAATATTTATAAAAATTTATGAAAAAAATTATAATTTTAATTGTTAAAATTGAAAAAAAAAAAATTGTGTTGGGACTTTTTCAACCTAGCCTTTTTAGCTACGTTTGGTTTTTGTTTTGGGATTTTTTTAATTTTTGTGAGAGAAAAAGTATACTAATGATTATGGATAAAAAGTAATATTTTGTCTTATTGACTTATATAGTCTATTTTGTTTTTTTGTGCTTTTTTAGCCCCAATGAGAAAACTGAACGAGGACTAATTAGCAATTACTTTTGAAAACTTGTAGTGAAATGTAATTTTCCCATAAACTAATGCCTTCTCTCTCTCTCTCTTCATGTACAGCGGATTGTTTTGAGAAGAAGGTTAAAATTTGACATTTTTACTTTTTTTAAAAAAATGTGTAAAAAAATAAAAATGATATGACCCAAAATAAATTAAAAGTTAAAATTTAATTTTTAACAAACTTTCCAAAAGAGACCAAACTAGTGACAACGCTGCTTACTTTTTGATGGTCTAAGGCCTATTTTGATAATTGGATTAAAAGTCCAGTTTTTTTACTTTTTCAACTCTTATTACTTATCTATTTTTTTCACGTTTTTAAAAAAAATCAAAAAAATTTAAAAAATTAATTTTTAACCTACAACTCAAAATGTGCCTAATTACGACTACTTCCTTTGGTTATACCTATCCACATAATACTTCACCCACATATGCCTAATTACAATCTGCTTCCTTTGGTTGTACCTATCCACATAATACTTCACCCGCAAGAATTACCACTTCTAGCTTTGCTAATTTTAATTTACTTATATTTCTCCAATTTGTCAGTTCAATTCTGGTAGAAAAACTTGTAATCGGAAAATTATTTGAAAATATATCACATGAGTGGTGCGCAGGGCCGACTCTGGGCATGGGCCAATCAGGTCATGACTTAAGATCCCTCAAAATAGATTAAAAAAAGGGGCCTCTCTTATTATGATTTAGTGTAATATATTAGATATGTTTTAAGTTAAAAAAAAAATAAAAGAAGACCGAAACTAACTTAAAATAAATTGACTCATTAAAAAATTGAAAGGCCTATTCAAAAAAATTAACATTATTATCCATTGAAAATAGACCCAAAAAAAGGATCCCTATTATAATTTATTGTAATATATTAGGTATATTTTAAATCCAAAAAAAAATTAAGAAAGATTCAAACTAACTTAAAATAAATTGACCCATTAAAAAATTGAAAGACCCATTTAAAATAATTAGCATTGTTATCCATTGAAAATGATTTTGCAAAAAAACTAGATTATGCAAGTATGATTGATTTATTTGCTTCTAAAAATGCAAGAAAAGCGAGGATCAGGTGACATTTATTAATTATTATAATGTAATAGTAAGTATTTTTTTGTAATTTTGACACAAATCTTTTGTCTTTTATCTTCATTTTTTTTTTCATTCAATGAAAAAAAAATGTGAAGGGTCCCAAAAATTTATTAGTTGATTATTAACTTTAGATCCCAGAAATCTCAAGGCCAGGCCTGGTGGGGTGTTAAAAAACATATAATTACAAATAGAAATTTTATAAATATTAATAATAAAATTATAAATTTTTTCATAAATTTATATTTTTTTCCTGACATCACCCAGAGTTATCCTAAATTACTTGGTTTAGAACTATTACTCTACCCCCATTTAAAATTTGACACGTGATGTCTCCTCTAATATATCTCTCTAAAATTAGAAGTTTAATTGAGCTTTAGCGAGGGGAAAAGTTCCAAAAAACAAAAAAAAAAAAAGAGTAAAAATAGGGCTATTAAAACCCACAAATTAAAATTCCAAAAATATTTTTATTCAATAAAATACTGATGAGGCCCATTGAATAGCTTGTGCTTGTAATGGGACTTCACATGATTGTGCCAAACTAGCCCTTATGTGTAGAGAAACTCTGTAAGAGCTCATTTGGGATGTGGGTTGACTTTTTAATTTTTTGACTATTTTAGTCTAGGACTAAATAGTCTTGTTTGGAATAAGATTTTTGATTTTTTTGACTAAAATAACATATTGTCTAGGAATAACATATTGATTTTTTAGTCTAGGACTAAAAAAATAAAATGATTATAGGTTGGATGTGACCTATTGTCTTATTTAACTAAAATAACATATTTTGTCTTATATGACTATTTTAGCCCATAACATCTTCCCAAACAAACCTCTAACTTATCCTTCATGGTATCATCAACTTTCTCTTCTCAAGGTTTTTTAAAACTTCGTTTGACATTAGTTAATATAGTCAACTTTTTTATATTGAGATTTTGGCCTATTTTGGGAAGATGGTAAAAAGTAAATTTTTTACTTTTAACCAAGCTTTTGACTTTTTTAGACAAATGATTTGGGAAGATGGTAAAAAGTGACTTTTGGCTTTTTTGATTAATATTTGTTTATGATGTCAAATCATAATAAAATGACCAAATTATCCCCATTTAGTTTAAAAACAATTTTGCCCATGTAATACATTTTGACCTATGAGAGGTAGAATTGTAATTTCACCATTAGCTAAAAATCAACTTCCCAAATGAAAAAAAATTCAAAAAAACTAACTTCTGGCTTTTGCTGCAAACTTAAAAAAGTGGCTAAAAGCCAACTTCCCAAAACAAGCATTTTTTAAATTGACTTTTTTACCATTGTTTAGTTTGAATTTTTTGACTTTTTTGACTTTTGTGATAGAAAAAGTGTAACAATTCAGATTTTTAATTATTTTGTACAATTTATATTAATATTATTTAATCATAGTTAAGAAAATATATAATTTATTTTGTATTATTGTGTGTAATTTTATAAAATGATATAATGATTAAGAATTTAGAGATAAAAAAGGATCAAAATATAATATTTATAATTAAGTTAAGTTTGGATAAACTTAAATTAATGGAGATTAATAAGAAGGTGACACGTGGTAACTTGGCTTGGTGGCCCCGACAATCTTTCTATAAAAGAGAGGATTTGCTGCGGCGAAGAATAAGAAAGAAAAGGATGAGAAAAAAAGAGAAAGGAGAGAAAGGAAGGAGAAAGAAAGGAAGAAAATGGAGGGAAAAAAATATGGAAGCTAAGTAAGTCTTTGGTAGTGGAATAAAAGAGTGATGTATTAAAGTTAAGGTGAGTTATATTATACCTTGAGTCTCCGTAATGTATTTTAAGTACGTTTTGACTTACCATAGTTTATTTTATACAAGTTATGTTTTACAAATTATTATAAGTTATATTAATATTTCAGTTACGTGGATTATTTTCTGAACCCTATTTGTTTAAAATAAAACCCATGAATATGTTTGTTTATATTTTAAAGAATATTTGACTATAACCTTATATGCAATTATGTTTTGTAAGTACC
Source organism: Camellia granthamiana (assembly GCA_036172215.1). Taxonomy (NCBI): domain Eukaryota; kingdom Viridiplantae; phylum Streptophyta; class Magnoliopsida; order Ericales; family Theaceae; genus Camellia; species Camellia granthamiana. Next base: position 2,489,526 of record CM069908.1, on the reverse strand, counting down.
ATCACGGAAGTCCTACGTCTTAGGGGACTTAAATAACCATTGGCCCTCTAACTAGTCACTTTGTGACCCTCTGTCTGTCATAGATCCATTGACCCTCTGAATTTCTGGTGTGGAGCAAAGTGCTGTACGGAGTTAAGTGTTACACTATGGTGGGAGTCACCTCTAGAGTTCGTATGAGCCACCTCTTGAGTCTATACATTTGTCCGGTTCTGTACCGTGATTATGACTTCTAGTGTGGAGTAAAGTGCTATACGGAACTCAGTGCTACACTATGGTGGGAGCCACCTCTAGAGTTCGTATGAGCCATCTCTTGAGTCCATACATCTGTTCTATTCCGTTCTGTACCATGGTTATGATTATGTATATGATTTCCGTATTTGATCTCTATATTATATATTCTGTATTTTAATATCAAGCTCTGTTTAGTCAATAATTATCCATGTTGAATTTTATGCCATTATACTCTTAGAATAATGTCTCACTCTGCCATGTGCTTATAGTTGTTTACCACTTTCAGGTGATATGTCAGGGCCAGTGCGTGGGGTAGGCACGAAGCACTTTGTAGAGATAGTTCAGCTCTGACAAGTTAATTAAATAGAAGCTCCAATGATTATTTTGGTACCCTCACTTGAATATTATTTCCGCTCGTGTTTATTTATTTGTTTAAAAATTGGCCGGAGGTAACCTTAGTTACTGGCTATTACGATGTTTAACCCTTGGATACGGGGAGCGAGTCGTGACAAAAAGTGTAATAATTATAGGTTGGATGCGATATTTTGTCTTATTAGCTTATTTAACCTATTTTGTCATTTTGTGCTTTTTTAGCCCTAAATTGATAGCCAAAACAGGGCTAAAATTGTTTGGTCAAATATCATCGAGTATTGTTATTCAGACTAAAAAATTAAATTTATTTTTTAGATTTAATAATATGTCTAAAAAATAATTGACTGATAATTAAGGCCAAGTTTGGGAAGACTAAATAAGTGCACTTTTTGACTTTTCTTGTATTATGTGTAGAAAAAGTAGAGAGGAAATGTTGATTGATGTGACCCAAAAAAGATAAAAAGATGAAATAAGTGCACTCTTTTAGTTTAGCCAAACTTGGTGTAAATGTTTTCTAATTATCAATCAATTATCTTATTGATACATCACCTAAAAAATAGACTTATATATCATTTTCTAATATTATATTAATAAAAGAATGGTACTATTATCACTTCCATGGAATTTCACCATACATATATATATTATATTATATCACTAGACAAGAAAAATAATGCGGTTTACAAGTGATGAAAAATTCAATTAAAAATTTGTTTATATATAACGTTTTTGTTATTTTTATTAGGAAAAATTATAATAAAATCGCTTATACTTGTGTCAATTATCTGAGAGTAATACAGGTTTCAAAAAAGAAATGTGTTGAAAAGTTTTATAAAGAATCTCCACTATTAAATTAATTTATAATATTTTATTACATATTATGCAATCATATATATTAAATTAAAATTTCTTAATCATAGATTACTATAAGACAAAAATAAATTTATATTATTTGTAAATTAAGATTTCAAAATTAAAATATACTTATATTAAAATAAGTCATTTTTCTTATTTTATTACCTACTTAAATTATTTTTTTTAAAAATAAAATATTTAATAATTTATTTGAGTTCTATAATATTTTCCATACATGTAAATAAGGTGTAGTAGTGTACATGCACTAAAGTTGAGAGATACTATAAAAGCATATAGTATTTGTAATTTTCCAAGCATATAGAGGTGTGTTTAAAAAGATGGTTAAAAGTTAATTTTTAATTTTTAACTATGTTTTTTATTTTTTTTAAAAAAATAATTGGAGAAATTGATAAAAATTACTTTTTGATAAAAAATTACTTTTTGATCCCATCAAATTAAATGATCAAAATATTCCCACTTATTTTAAAAAGAATAAAGGTTGAGACCCCCTTTGAGGGTCACCCCCTTTACCCCCCTTTGCCACGTGGCAAGAGGTGATTGAAGGAGCAGGAAAAAAAAGAAAAAGAAGAAGAAAAGGTGACCAATGAGAAAGAGAGAGGGTCTAAAGGGAGTCCTAAAAAGGGAGGATAAATCATTGTTGTTTTAAAAAATAATCACTTTTATTCATATGGCTCGTTCAAACAAATATAATTATAATTTCACAAATAACTTTTAATTACTTTTCAAATGATTTGATGGCAAATGCAGCTTCTCTTTTTCTTTTTTCTTTTTTTTCTTTTTTTTTTCAAATAGAGCCATAATAATAGTTAGTACGAAAACGTCACATTCAAATTGAATGAATCCACGTAACAACGCGGACAAAAATGATTCATACTTTTAATTTAAGAATTTAACAATGATTTATATTACTAAAAATAAAAAATCACTAATAGTATTGACATATTGAGAATGTCAAAAAAAAAAAAAAAAAAAAAAAAGTATAGGCAATAAATAGGGTCTACTACAACATTATTAGTAGTGCTATTATAACATTATTTTTGGTGTTTTTAACTATTTTTCTTAAGAGTTTTAACAGCTATAACGAAGATATAATTGTAATTTCACAAATAATTTTTAACTATTTTTTCAAATGATTTGATGGCTGCTTTTTTTCTTTTTTTTTTTCAAATAGAGCCATAACAATAGTTAGTACAAAAAGGTCACATTCAAATTGAATAAATCCATGTAACAAAACGGGCAGAAATGTTTCATACTTCTAATTTAAGAGTTTTAACAGTTTTAATGTGGGTATGAGATGTTTAGATCTTGTGTTTTTTTTTTCTTTTTTGATTTTTCAACTCAGTAGGGCTAATTTAACGCTCCAAATTTAGAGCTACCAATCACTGTTCGAACACGACACCCCTCATAAAAAAGAAAAATTATTATGAATTTTTTTTTTTAACTCTTGGAGCGTATTGGTGTTTCAATTTATTTTTTATTAATTAAAATAATGAGATTTATTATTTTTATTTTTATTTTTTAGAAAACAATTAAATATTTATTTTTTAATAAATAATATTGGATAATATTCTTACATCACCAAATAACTTCACCAAGAATAAAGTCTGCCCCACCAGTCACTGCCCCATCCCTTTCCTATCACGTGCACTCTCTGGCTACACCCACAAACAAACAACACACACATGGGACACACATGTTTGAATTTCATATTTATTAAAATAAAAGGTGTATTACAAAATCGGAACCGATTCGTAGCTCGAAAGATTTTCGAGCCAAACGGCTCGAATTTCAGCAGAGGGGGAGGGGGAGGGGGAGGGGGAGGGGAGGGGAGGGGGAGGAGGGGGAGGGGAGGGGGCCCTAAAAAATGGAGGATGAGGGGGGAGGCGGCGGAGGCGTCGCGATCGGCGGAGGCAACGAGGGGGATCAGAGCAGCGATCGGCAAAGGCGGCGAAGGATGAGGCGCGGCGATCGGCGCTCGGAGACGGCGACGGCGACGGCGTCTCCCTCTCCCTCTCTTTCTCTCCCTCTCGTTCTCTCTCTCTCTCCTCTGTGTTGAATGAAGTCGAAGAAGACGAAGAAGACGAAAGAAAAGGAAGAAAAGAAAAGAAAAAAGAAAAAAAAAAATTCGACAGCCCAAAACGACGTCGTTTTGGGCTGTCGAGCCACAAATCGAGCCACTCTCTCGAGCTACCACGCATTATTCTTACAAAATATACCTTTTTAGATTTATTTAAAATATAAATTATATTTATAATTTTTATTATCAAAATTTTTTATTTAATAAAATTAATTGGAAAATAAAATTCTTAAACTATTATTCTATACAATAATAAAATTAATTAAATTATTAATTGAAATAAAATTTTTATATCATTAAAAATTATTAATTAGCTTGATAATTTATTAATAAAAAGCGCAATTTGTTATAAAATTAAAAATTCCTGGCAACGGAATGTAATTTTCAGAACTATAGAAACAATTCATATTTTAAGCAAAACTTAGATAGTGTGTTTGTAATTTACCTTTAAATAAAAGAGAATGATATACGAGCTCACTTTTTAAATGTATTTTTTAAATTTAATGATGTGTGAGTAATATGATTAGTTAATAATTTAAAAAAAATACTAGTGAAAACCCGTACTATGCATGGGATATGAAAAAGTTAATAAAATATTTTTATATAAAATAATATAAATAGTTAGATTTTTGAATGTAAATTGTTAAAACAAAAAAAAATATTGAAACCTACAATTTAAGTTTGACAATTTTATCATAATTTATGTATTAATTTTTTATTTATCGCAATTTCAATCATATAACTTTCAACCCTCTTGCTTGAGTTGTAAACTCAGGCGAGTTCAATCCAAACAATTCGAGTCAAACCTGAAACTTTTTAAAGATTGGACAACATAAATTTTAATTCGGCAATAACATATGTAAAATTCAAAATGTAAAATTCAAAAATTTGAATAAATTTGAATGGATTTGGGCGGAGATAACCAGAGCAATCGAAACAAAATTGTATATATAAATATATAAAATTATTTGCTAATTTACTTATTTTTAATAATAAATAAGATTATTTAAAATTTTAATATTGGTGAACCAAAACAAAAGCAATATGCTTAAATTTTTTCAAAAGAATTTTTTTATTATGTTTATAAAATACACCTTTTAAAAATGGATTATCTAATAAGTTGATATTAAAAAAATTATATTTATAATGGCATAAAATAATTTAAATATAATAAAATTAAATTTCTTACAAAATAAAAGTATATGGATAAAAAAAAAGGTAAGAAGAAAATTTAGAATGATATTCTCATTTGATCTAAAAATAATTACCTGCCCAAAAAAAGATCTGAAAATAATTTTAAATGACCAATAAATTATCACCTATAGCCGTCATTTTTTTAATAAAAAAAATATTTTACGAACCATCACTTTTAATAGAAAAATAACATTTATTTCTATTTGTTTTAGCAAAAGTCACTTTTTAGTAATTTGAGCCAAAAAATATTATTTTTTATTTTAGTTTGTTTAATTGACAATTGAGATTAAAAAAAAAATTAACTGATCCACCATATTTCGTAAGTACTAAAAAGGTCTAGATGAACAATAAAGAAAATGTTTGAAACTCACAATTATCTCCATATAATGTGGTATCATATGTGTCAATTCTGAATTTGCTATAAACTCAATTACATAGGCCCAACTCCCTTGCCACATTATTTTAGGTGAAAGTGTGAATTTTTAATCTCATGTAACTCCTATTTTTTTATTATATATAAAAAATAAGTTTCTTGAACTATCACTTTAAATAAAAAAAAAATAATGTTTATTTCTATTTGACTTTAGCAAAAGTCACTTCTTAACTATTTAAGTTAAATATTTTATTTTATTTTATTTTAATTTGTTTAATTAACAATTGAGAGCATCTCCAACGGTGACTCAGATTTTTCATCAAATTTGAGTAAAAAATGACTCATTTCACCAAATCTAGGATGAGATGCTCCAACGGTTCACCTTTCACCAAATTTGTCCCGGGACGACCGGGTGGTCGACCGGGCCGGTTGACCGGTTAGGCAAAAAAAATTTTTTTTTTTTTTTTTTTTGAATTGTCTGAACCTTTTTTTTGAACTTTCTGAACTTTTTCCGGGTCGACCGGCCGGTTGACCGGTTAGGGAGAATTTTTTTTTATTTTTTATTTTTAAACTGTTTGAACTTTTTTTTGAACTGTTTGAATCTTTTACTGGTTGACCGGTTGGTCAACCGGGACCGGTCAACCGGCTGGTCGACCAGTTGGTATAAATCCAACGGTCAATAACAGTGATTTGGTGAAACGCTTCACCTATATTCAGTTTGATGAATTTTTTGATGAAATCTCAATCTAATATCGATTTGGTGCAAGCGTTGGAGCAGTGAACAGTAGGTTTTTCACCAAATTTTGAATTTGATGCTGGGTTTGATGAACCGTTGGAAATGGTCTGAGATAAAAAAACAATTTAACAGAATCCACCATTTTTTGCAAGTGTTAAAAAAGTCATTTATTTTCTTAATGTTTATGTCTATTGTTAAAAAAAAATATTTGTATTAAAAAAATTTATTGTTCAAGTCCTTATAGTTTAGAAGAATATAATTTTTTTTTAATAAAATTTAAAACAAAAAATAAAAATATAAACTTTTAATAGCATTTAATAATTTGAACACGTGTATTTAATAACATATTATGTTTAGACTAATAATATGACACATGTGAATAATAATTTCATTTTAATTATAGTAACATAATTTAATGAAGAATTTAAATTTAAAATTTTATTTTATAGTTTAATAAAGAATGCATAAATTATGAAATGAATATTGATCTTGTTCCAATTATGATAACATAATTTAAGGAAGAATCTAAATTTAAAATTTTATTTTAAAAATATAAATTAATTTGTTGACCAATCATATTGTGACACATATTAACAAAAATTAAACAAAATCAAAAGAATGAGAAAAAAAAATTGTAACTTTTTCAGCCCTATTAGCCACGTTTTGCAATTATAATAGTATATTGATGAGAGATACTGTTATCTTATATATCCTAATTGATTACTACAACATTGAATTTGAAAAGTAAGTATAATTTTTAGATTTGAATAGCAATATTTTTTTAAAATTTTATTATTAATTTTTATATTATATTAATTTAGTTAAATTAATATTATTCGTAGAGAGTTTGAACAGAAGTTAAGAGATGGTCCATTAAAAAAAAGAATAAATAATTCTAAATTAAAAAACGATACACAAGTCTATTTTTTATTATTTTATAAATTTAATGATGTGTAATTAAAATAATTAATTAATAATTAAAAAAGATACGAGAGAAAAAAAATAACACATAAGAGTAATTGGACTTGAAAAATAAATTTAATTTTTCAGTTTGAATGGATTACTCTTTTAAATTAGATGTCAAGCACCTTAATAATTTTGAAGAGAGTAAATACACCATGCTTGGTTGGAGTTTTCAAAAATTCTTTTTAGAAAATTCTACTTTCTTATTTTTCGTGTTTTTTTATTTTTACTGAATTTTTTAAATATTTTAATCAATTTTTTTTTACTTTTTAGACATACCGAACATAAATATACCTAAAAAGTAAAAAAATTATGAAAGAAACCTTTTAAAAATTCACTAAATACCAAAAATATATAAAAAAAAAAAAAGAGAAATCTGTACATTTTTTTATATTTTTATGTATTTATTAATTTTTTAAAATATTTTTTCATAAATTTTTTACTTTTTAGATACATCTAAATAAGGTGCATCTAAAAAAGTAAAAAAAATGTTTAAAATTTTAAAAATACTCACTAAAAACAAAATAATACGAAAACCAAAATACTCACTTTTTGTCTTTTTACGAAAAGATATGTAGAAAAGTAGAGAGGTGATGTGATGGAAAAAAGATAAAAAGATGGATTATTTTTGAATTGCTAAACTTGGCCCTTAATCCAAAAAACTCAAATCAAACATTTTTTTTTTCCATTAATGAGAGGTTAGAGGTTTAGGTTTTTATTTTTTATTTTTTATGTAGGACCAGTAATGCTATTGAAGATTTTTTTTTTTTTTTTTTTAAAAAAAAGACATAATTTTTAAACTTAATAATATGAAATTAATCAATATATTAAAGGCAATACCCTCGGTCATATCTTTTAAAATTATCAATTAATTATATTATTTATCTATTATTAAATTTAAAAAATAAATTTATAAGAGGATCATTTTGCTGCGTAGCGTATTGGTAACATAGTAAAAAGTCATTTTTTTAATTTTTTTTAACTTTTTTGTAGATCAAATCACTCCTCTCTATGTTTTATATGAAAAAAAATTAAAAAATCACAAAAAAATAAAAAATTTTACAAACTTTCCACAACACAACGGTGGCTTACTTGCTTCTATAATCTGCACAAATGAACAGTTAAATCTGAAAGTCTCCGCATATATACATATATATATATATATATATATCTTAGGAATCCACCACCATACCTGCAGAGTATTCTTTTTAAATTACAAGAAAAGAAAAGCAAGCAAAAAGGAAGCGATTCAATCACACCCCCACCCAACTACACTTGTTTGCTACTCACTCGCACCCTTTTAGATCCTCGCCCGTCTCCCCCCCCCCCCCCCTTCTCTCTCTCTCTCTCTCTCTCTCTCTCTGCAAACATAACATACCATGGCAGATTTAATTATCTCCTCATCTTCATCTTCTTCATTTGTATCATCATCATCCCATGAAAACCCACCACCAACACTCCAACAAAGGCTTCAATTGATCCTCCAAACCCAGCCAGACTGGTGGGACTACGCCATTTTCTGGCAATCCTCCACCGACCACAATGGCCGTCTCTTCCTCTCTTGGCTTGACGGCCGTTTCCAGGGAACCAAACACTCCTCCTCATCTTCACTTTCACTTCCCCCCACCAAACCCATCAGAGACCGAAAGACTAAGCTTACAAGGCCCTTACCATCCATCCTCACCACTTCTCAACAAAACTCTCCCTCCGACGCCGACGGTGACGTCACCGCCGCCGAGTGGTTCTACTCCATGTCGTTAACTCGGTCTTTCTCGGCCGGAGACGGCGTTCCCGGGAAGTCTTTTAGTTCTGGCTCCTTGGTTTGGTTATGTGGAGGCCACCAACTTAAATTTTACAACTGTGAAAGAGCTAAAGAAGCTCAGATCCATGGCATTGAGACATTTGTTTGTATTCCAACCTGTAATGGAGTTGTTGAATTGGGTTCGAGCGATGTGATTAAAGAAAACTGGGGTTTGGTGCAACAAGCCAAGTCACTGTTTGGTTCAGATCTCCCAAAACAACTCCCAAACACTAGTAATAATGGCGGTGGCTCTGTACACTTTCTTGAGCGAAACATTTCTTTTGCCGATATCGGAATTGTTGCAGGTTTACAAGACGACGATGACACTTTTGACAACAACAACATCAACATCAACGTCATCAACAAACAAGAAACCAATGCCGAATCTGAGCTTTCAGATTCGGATTGTCCTCTTGTTGCGGCACATGAGCAGCAGAAAGCGGCGCCGAAGAAGAGAGGGAGAAAGCCGGGTGTAGGGAGGGAGACGCCGCTGAACCACGTGGAAGCAGAGAGGCAGCGGCGAGAGAAGCTGAACCACCGGTTCTACGCGCTGCGTGCGGTTGTGCCGAACGTGTCGAGGATGGACAAGGCATCGCTGCTGTCGGACGCGGTGTCATACATCAACGAGCTGAAGGCGAAAGTAGAGGACTTGGAAGCGCAACAAGTTCAGGTGGAGAGAGAGTTTAAGAAAGTGAAGACGGAGGTGGCGGACACCACCGCCGACAACCAGAGCGCCACCACTTCGGTGGAGCAAATAAATAATTCTGAATCAGGGGGCTTAGAGGTTGAAGTCAAGATTGTTGGCTCCGATGCTATGATTAGGGTTCAATCGGACAACTCTAATTATCCTGCAGCCAGGCTAATGGATGCGCTCAGAGATCTGGAATTGCCGGTTTACCATGCCAGCATGTCAAGCGTTAACCATCTCATGCTTCAAGATGTTGTCATTAGGGCTCCTGACGGTTTCAGCACTGAGGATGGACTCAAAGCTGCTCTCCTCACAAGATTTGCCTAAGAATAATTCTACTGCGCCTTATCTAATCCGACACAATTTTTACTAGAATAAATTTCATTCGGTTCGGTGTCACATGTATTTATTTATTTATATGAAAGAATCGTGTTTGATTTTATGATCAAAATTCTGTATACTGCAATACATGTAGAAGAATTATTAATATTAATATTAATAGGACTAATCTACTAGTTTTTTTTTATGTGAATATAATTCAACTAAATATATATGTGAGAGGGTTGTATTGTATTACAATCAAATTATATATGTCTTTAGAATTTTTTTAATATTAATCTACTAGTGAGAGAGAGATCATCAATCTCCAAAAATTTTAACTATTTTTGGAATGAAACTTGTACAAGTGTTGTAAAACTGTCTGTGTTACCTGAGTTTGTGGGGATCATATAAACGACGGAGTGTTTTCATTTACAGGTTAAACATATTATCAATTGAATCTCTAACACAAAAGTAACAAATTTCATAATTTAAATCAGCAATTACTATTTTTAAAACACTATGTAACAATGGTTCAGAAGTATAAAATAATTTTCCCACCCACACTCCTCTGTTATGTGCAGTTGGCCATAATATGCCCCCCACCCTACCCCACCCCACCCACTCCTCTGTTACCTCAAAAAATTATGTCAAATATCTATGAAATCTACAATAGATCTAAACTTGTTAGGATGTTCTCTCTCTCACTTTGAACATATATTTGAATATCAGTTGTGATTTGTGGCACTAAATTCAGGAGCATTAATGGCACTAATTTCTATATCAGGTAAAAAAAAAAAAAAACAAACAAACAAACTTACCAAAACAGGAAATTAGTGCCATTAGTGCTCCTGAATTTAGTGCCACAAATCATTTTTCTTTTGAATATAATGATAACATCACCGGACAATATTATTATTCAATAAGTAATATCATTTTTTAATAGAGAGTATAATATGATTAAATTAGTAAAAGATAAAATTTGTTTACATAATTTTTTATTAATTGATGACTCCATGTAATGTAAAAAAGTGTCAATGTACACTCAATATTTTTTTTTTCTAATGATGTATATATTTTCTCTCACATAGTTGAAATAGAAAATCTACATTTTAATACATAAACTTGCAACATATCTTTAAAATCAGAAGTTTGTAGTTGTTAAATTAATTTGAATTTAAAATTTCTCTAAATTATTGTTTAATTTAAAATTAAAATATATTAAAGTCACTCTTTCACAATTATTAATTGTTGAAAAAAAAAAAAAAAAAAAAAGATATTTATTACATTTTTTTTTTGAACTCAGATATTTATTACGTTGATGTAGTGAGAAAATCCCTCTCCCTCCTCTCTGACACACACTCTCTCTGTCTCTCAGATTGCTTAGGCCTCAAATATCATAATGTTGTTTCCTGCCTTTGTTTGTGTGGCCAAAATATAACATATAGTAGTAAGCTTTATGTGAGTTGGGACAATGGAATCTCCTGACCCACACCACCACTAAAAGATGCACCATTATTTTATTTTATTTTATTTTATTTTTTTAAGCTTTTTAAAATTTGTTTGGACATTATACTAAAACTTATGCACCTGAAACATGTGCTAAGGTAGGATATATAATAACAAAAACTAGTGATGGGACACATAAATTTATAAAAGATAACATATTAAAAAATTAAAAATATAAATTAAAAAAATTGAATATAAAAATAATTTTAGCCAAATTTAATATTCTTAATTGAATATAAATTAAAAAAAAATTAAATACAAATGCAAAGACTAAACATTCGCAATCACATAAAAAAAAATTAAAAAATTAAAAGTTTAAAAAAACTCAAAAATAATGTAAAAGTATATGAGTGTATATATATCTTATAAAATTTGAAGATAATACATAAGTGTGTGTGTGTGTATATATATCATATCAAATCTTGAAATTGAAATAAATGTTTAAATATCTATTTCTTCGTTGTTGTTGTTGTTGTTCTTCTTCTTCTTCTTCTAAAATAATTAACTTTTGAAATACATGTGAGCGTATATATATCTTATCAAACATTGAAATTCAAAAAAAATTTTGAATCTCTATTTCTTCCTCATTCTTTTTTCTAAAATAAGTACTGTCATAATATATTTTCAACTTATCATTCTTAGCCAAGCAAAAAAAAAAAAAAAAAAAAGAAGAAGAAATTTCGTGCTTATTATTATTATTATTATTAATTTTTTTGAAATTTGTTTTAGAACATATCCATTCTTTTTTCGCGTGGGTAAATTTTTTTTTTTTTTTTTTGTGAAAAGTTTGGAATACTACTTTTTTTAAAATAGTTTGAAAATTGAAAACTAGTTTGCCTATGTTTTAAAGAAAAGTAGAAAGAAAACAACTGAAAACACAATGAATAAAAAATATTATTCCCTTTTTGTTTTCTTTTTTTTGACTTCTTTATTAACTGTGTAAAAGAAGTAAAGAACTTTTCTTCTGTATTTATTTAAATTGTATATAAAAAAATTTTATATAAAGACCTCTCTCTCAATATGTAAATCTAATAATTATTCTTCTTCTATTACATCTCTTTCTTTCTCAATTTCCTGTTTTTCTTGGATCCATTTAGACATTTTCAACATACTCAATCACCTTTTCTGAAAAATCAAAAAGTTAAAAAAATAATAATATAACAGAATGATTGTAAAATGAAATGAAGAAAAAAAATAAACAAAATTTATAAAAAAAAAAAGAAAAGAAAAAGAAAACAAATAAACAAAAATTTCAATTATTGAGAATATAAAAAATAAAACTTTAGATCACTTAGGCCTCGTTTTGGAACAGGTTTTTTTAGTAACTTTTTGGCTTTTTGGCTAAAATATGATATAAAAAAAACTAGTATGTTTGGGATGACTTTTTAACTTTTTACGAAAAGATGTGCAAAAAGTAGAGAGAAAATGGAATCTTTGAATTTTTGGTATAGGTTGTTTGCTTTTTGACTTTTTGACTTTTTTAATAATTTTTTGACTTCTTGACTAAAAAAACCACTTGCCAAACGAATTGTCAAAAGAAACAAAAGATATAATTCCTTTGGTTTGTACTTCATTTGTCATAATTTTCTTTGCCATAAAATGAATCAAATATTTTTTTATACTTTATTTAAAGAGATGTGATTGCGACCCCTCAATCACTTACTCCCACCACATCCACACACACATGGGGATTGGTGATTGGAGGAGGAGGAATAAATAAATAAATAAATAAATAATCTGGCCAATCAATTCGAGAGAGGGTTGTGGGGGTGGGGGGGAAAAAGGGGGTCCAGATCATTTTTGTTATCTAAAAGAAAAAATCATTATACAAAGGCCCTGTTTGGTAGAGTTATGAGAAAGTACTTATAACTTATACCTTAACAGCTTATAGCTTATAGCTTATAACTATGAACATAAGCTGATTTCTAACTTATAAATTAAGTTTATCCTGCCCTACTCAAAGAATAAGTTAATTTCTGATTTACAAAAAGTTATAAACTGTATTGTTAAGCTAAACCAAACACATCAAAATAGCTTAAATTAAATTGAAAGCTGAAATAAGCTGAAATTAAGCTGTACCAAACAGGGCCAAAGAGAGGAAGAATACAGAAAGTAGAAAAGAAAAATGATAAAAAGTAAATTATTAGAAAAAAAAGAAGAAATTATTGTAGTGTAATTATTTGCAAAATGTGATTAAATGAAAGTTATTATAAAATATTTTTTTCCATTATTTATTATGTAAATGTCACATGAGAAAATTTTCACTACATTAAGGCCTCGTTTGGGAACCCTCATTTTTAGCCAAAAAGTCAAAAAGTTACTAAATTAGCCAAAAAGCCAACAACCCATACCAAAAAGTCAAAGATTCTCTTTTCTCTTTACTTTTTGCACATCTTTTTGTAAAAAGTCAAAAAGTCATCCCAAACATACTAGTTTTTTTTAGCCTATATTTTAGCCAAATAACCAAAAAATTACTAAATTAGCCTGTTCCCAAACGAGGCCTTAGTATCTCGCTTAATATAATAGTATGGGTACTAACCACTACTTTTTGGATTCAAGAATCCTATTGTGACTTATAGGAGAGATATGTGCTGCTCCAGTAGAGGGTTTTTATGAGTCTCTTTTTATAATTTAAACGGTTCATATTGAAAAGTTTGTTGAGTATATTATTCATATAAAAATTAATTTAATCAGAAATTTGAATCCCTATGATCAGATTCAAATTATTTTATAAAAATTATTAAGATAATGTTAACAGTTCATTTAAAAAAAAATATATGTTCTTGTTATAAAGTTTTAGATTTTCAATCAATTTAATTTTTTTTTATAAATAATCCATTCAACGAATTTTATAATATGAACTATTTGAATCATATTTAAAAAAAAAAAAGAAGAAGAAAAGAGTCTCCACTCAAGTCTCGTTTAAAAATAAGTTATTTTAATAATTTTTAATTTTTTATAAAAAAAATAAAAAAATAACGTAATAATTTATAATGACTATGTAATTTCTTGACTAAAATGAATAATTGAGAAAGGAGGCCTCAAAGACCAGTATCGCTGCTCTCCCTACTTTTTATTCATTGGTGGCTAATGACTACTACCTTTATTAAAGCCCGTACCGTAGGTATAGGCAATTGGCTTGGACCGTTTCCTCCAATGAAAGATTTATTATTTATTTATTTCAATCAAAGTATTGTTCTAGGCAGCAGGAAAAAAAAAATAGCAGAGTGCTATATAAGCAAAGAGTAATGTTAGGGATCATGAAAAATATATCATGAAATACATCATGAAAATTTTTTATCTCTCGATTAGCCTTGTTTAGTGTGTGATATTTTATTGTATGGGTAATCCAAAGGTTGAAAATCTTTCATGATAATATTTATGATATATTTTTTATGATCCCTAGCATTACTGATATGCAAATAGATTGAGTATACGCCAATATTTTATACAGTACGATTTAATTGAATTGTGACTAAGGGTTGTTGGGGTGTCTTAAATAAATGTATTTTTTAATTTTTTGAACTAAAAAATTGAGAAAAAAATATGATTATTTGGGTTAACTTTTTAACTTTTTATAAAAAAATTGTATAAATTAGTGTATATAAGAAGATTAGGAATGTGAGGTGTACAACCGTACTATTTGTGCAGCTGAATTAATGCTAAGAAATGATTAGCTATTTTTCGGGCATTGCACTGGACGGTACTGTTCGGCCCGTGAGGGCCATCATGGGTCCCGTTTTGATAATCTGAACTGTCAATGTGTAGAACTCGTCAAGTACTATATGCTTGTAAAAAATCACGTTGATCGGATATCGATAACTATTTGATCAGATTGGTTTTTGTTTAACCGTTAACTATAACACTATCCATTTTTTGTATACAAAATTGATTTGATCATATAGTTAGTGATATCCGATCAATATGATTTTTTACAGACCCATAGTACTCGACGAGTTCTACACATTAACAGTTCAGATTATCAAAACGAGACCCGTGATGGGCCTCTACAGGGCGAATAATAGTGTGTTAAAATTACACCCCAACTGTCCAATTTTTCTTAAGAAATGCAGGCACAGATCTGAACCGGTCAGATCTGTGTTGTAATTTTGTATGTAAAATTAATTTTTTAATATTTTTTTAGTGAATAATGATAAATTTTTAATTTTTTGAATAACTTTTTAACTTTTTGTCTTTTTTTTGATATACTTATTATTTTAAAATAAAATATCCTACAAGATAACTTTCAGTTGTTAAAATGTAACTACTGTATTATTAAAAAAACGCTACTATATTATTAGGGGTGTTTTGGGAAGTTAGTAAAAAGTTGGCTTTTAGCTTTTTACCAAGTTTTTTTGGCTTTTTTGAAAGTGATTTGGGAAGTTGGTAAAAAGCTGGCTTTTTTACTTTTTGGTTTAATATTTTTTTAAAGTGTCACATCATTCCAAAATGACTAAAATATCCTTACTTTTTGATTTTTAAATTAATTAATCAAAATTTTCTAAAGGATAATTTGGTAAATTTGGGGGTGGCGTTTTTGGTCTTCCCAAATGGGAATTTGGGGCGTTTTTGACAACTTGAATTTTTGGCAACACACACAAAACGTTGACTTTTTGCCAACTTGCCAAAATGGCACTTAATAAACTTTTGTGTAATTCTATCACTAATCTATTAGTTCTTGGATTTATTGATTAAAAATGAGTAAATTACATTTCTAAGGTTACTATTTAATGCAAATTTCTTCTTATATTTAAAAAAATTGCATTTACCATTTATTATATTAAAATAACATATTTGTCTCTTAATCTTTATATATAAAATAATAAAATAATATTGATATTTTGTTCATATCATTTCAAGAGAAATAATAATTATCTTCTTTGATTTAATTTATACAAAAAATTAATTTTTTTAATTTTTTACTTTCGTTGAATTTTTTTAATAATTTAAGCAATTTATTTTTTGTTTTTTATTTTTTATATATACTAAATCTAGATATATTTAAAAAGTATAATATTTTATAATTTTTTTAAATTCACCCAATACAAAAAAGAATAAAAAATATAAAAATTCAGTAATACTGTAATAAATGTGAATGACGATATTTGGTAATTATGGTAGCCGAATAAAATGAGACG
The DNA here is from genome assembly GCA_036172215.1 of Camellia granthamiana. Lineage (NCBI taxonomy): Eukaryota > Viridiplantae > Streptophyta > Magnoliopsida > Ericales > Theaceae > Camellia > Camellia granthamiana. The sequence continues at coordinate 2,473,250 of CM069908.1, read as the reverse complement.
CAAATAGGCCAAAGTATATATCTGCCCAATCGGTATATAGTATGTACTCGGCCCCGTCTCTGACATTTCAGATGCCGAATGACGTGACCGGCCACAGATCAGTTAGGCCAGGGGCCGATTGAAAGTTGGAATACGGCACAATGGGGGGGGCAAGTGAACAATCACATGACAAGTCGAGAGTGGGCCCTGCCTAGAGGACTAGGAGCGTATATAAATAGAAGAACGACGAACGAAAAGAGGTATGTGAGAACAAATATGCTTAACTTAAGATACAAGCAATCTAGAGAGTATACACTGACTTATCCGTCGGAGTGCTAATCCCGGCACCCCCGACCGGAGTGTTCATTCTTTTTCAGATTAGTAGCTGAGGATCACGAGCGTCCTATTGGATCCAAAGAGTATTTCCAAATCACTTCCCCACAATTGACGCCGTCTGTGGGAATACTCAACCACATCCATGGCGGCCGTAACGGAAGATCCTCCGATAGTTGCTGACGAAACCGACCAGAGAGATGACCTCACTCCAACGAACATGCTGGGATCAGAGAACATTACCGCGAGACGCGCCTTGAACTTCGACTCCGTTGCCCATACCTCACCCTCAACTTCAACACATGAGACAATGCAAGCGATCATAGAACAAGCGAAGCAAAATGAACAGAGGTTGGAAAACATGATTGCTGAGAACGAGCGCTTTCAGTAGGATTTGGCCTTGGAAGTGGCAAAGTCTAAACAAGTCGCGCGCCAAGATCCGAAACGACCTCTGAGAATGGATGGTCGAAAACCTCGAGTTCGGAGACAAGATAGTGACAGTGACGCTGACTCATTATCCCTGAAGCCCAGAAAGAAGGGACGACTTGAAACTACCAGTTCCTCTGAAGAGAGTCCACGTGTAAGGCATAAGCGAAGACGAAATGGTTCAGACGAAGAAGACCAGCACGATCCCTTTGTGCGACGGATCGCAAAGGCAGTACTACCCAAGAAGTTCAAAGCCCCGTCGTTCACCCTATATGATGGGAAATCGGACCCCACTAATCATGTCCGTCATTATAACCAAGCCATGACGCTGTATGCAGATAACGAGGCTCTTATGTGCAGAATATTTCCAAGCAGTTTGGGACCATTGGCCGTCAGATGGTATTATAAGTTGGAGCCGGTGTCGATTAAGAGTTTCCATCAATTACAGAAATCCTTCAGGGCAAGATTCATCACCAACGAGGTCCATCCGAAGCAAGCCGACTCTCTCTAGGCAATACAGGTCCAACCAGGAGAAACTCTACGAGCATATTCGGCACGCTATTGGGAATGCTTCAATCTTGTGGATGACGCCTGCAACGACTCCATAGCCATCACCGCCTTTAAAATGGGGTTGCATCCTGATAATGCCCTCCACAGTTCCTTGACTAGAAGGCCCCCCAAAACCGTCTAGGCATTGATGAAGAAAGTCGATGAATATTGCAAAGTGGAAGATGATGCTCTGCGGGTTAAAGCCGGAAACAAAATCAACAAAACGGTCCCTTCCGAGATTGTTCAGCCGATAAACTCTGTACCAACGCGGAGCCCTGAATAACGGAGTCGGACTAAGCGCGACAAGAGACGGGATTCACGCCGAATAAACGATCAATGTCCCCACCGAGCTAGTGAACAACTTCAAGTAGATAGCAGGCGCACTAGGCATGCGGACAAGAAATATACGGAGTTGTCAGAGCCGATCAGCGCGGTTATGTCTAAAGTCCAACACCTTCCGTTCTTCAAATGGCCATCCAAAATGGTGGGACCTCTCGACATGAGAAGATGAGATAGACGGTGCGAGTATCACAAAGACCACGGACATGATATTGAGAGTTGTTATGCATTGAAGAATCATCTGGAGGAATTGGTACAAGATGGTCGGCTAAAACAGTACGTCCGAAAAGGCAACTCAACCAAAGCAATAGCTGTACGGCAGGATTCACCTCCACTTGGTGTGATCCACATGATATATAGCCTGCTAATGACATCCACGGTGAATACAATTCAGTCGCATCCCGACCCTTAAAAACAACTCACCTCGGCTAAACGGCCCCATAAAGCTGCGAGCATTGCTTTTGATGATTCAGATTTGGCCGGAGTGACACTTCCTCACACCGATCCCTTGGTACTCGAGTTACGCATAAACCGGTTCGCCGTTGAGCGAGTACTCATTGGTCCGGGAAGCACATCGGAAGTTATGTATTACAAGACATTCACCAAAATGGGCTTCACCGAAACAGATCTTTCTCCGGCTCCTTATCCATTATTCGACTTCAATGCTAATACAGAATATCCGTTAGGCAAAATCACACTACCAGTTCGAGCTGGCTCGCGAACAGTGGATGTGGAATTCTTGGTTGTCAAGCTCCCTTCGCTGTATAATCCCATCATATGACGAACTTGGCTGCACATCATGCATGCTGTGCCGAGCACCTATCATCAATTACTCCGTTTCCCGATTGAACGCGGCGTAGAACAAATCTGTGGTTCCCAGAAATCGGCACAAGCATGTTATCTCCTTGCCACGAAGACACCAAGAGAACTGGAAGTGAATTCTATTGAGGTGCCGGATCGAGAGAGCCTTAACGATGTTAGACGGCTCCCAAGTGAAAAGGCCACGGAAGCCCTGGATCTAGTTGAAATTTCCGGGAACCCTGACAGGTTCTTCATGATCGGTGCCTCCTTGAATGATGAAGACAAACAGCGGCTAATTACCTTCTTACTCGGCAACCTCGACGTATTTACATGGTCGTCGTATGAGATGCCGAGGGTAGATCCATCTGTGTCTCAGCATCGTTTAAATGTTGACCCCAAATGTAAGCCGATTGTCCAGAAACGCCGACGGTCAGCTACAGAACACACTGCCGTCGTTGTTGAAGAGGTTGATCGGTTGCTTGACGCCGGAGCAATCAAGGAAGTGACCTACCTTATATGGCTCTCAAATACCGTGGTTGTGAAGAAGAAAAATGGGACTTGGCGTGTCTGCATTGATTTCACGGACCTAAACAAAGCTTGCCCCAAGGATTGTTTTTCCTTCCCCAGAATAGACCAACTTGTAGATGCTACAGCACATCATTAGCGTATGAGCTTCCTCGATGCCTACAGAGGCTACCATCAAATTGCCATGCGTCCGGAGGACCAAGACAAAACTGCATTCCTCACCCCAAGAAGAACCTATTGCTATAAGGTTATGCCTTTTGGGCTGAAGAATGTAGGGGTAACTTACCAAAGACTAGTCATTGCCATGTTCAAGGAACAACTCGGCCGTATTATGTAAGTATACATTGATGATATGGTGGTGAAGTCAAAGGAAAAGCAAACTCATCTGGCCGACCTAGAAGAGACATTCGGCATTTTACGCAAGTACAAAATGAAACTGAATGCTGCCAAGTGTGCATTTGGGATTGGATTTGGCAAATTCCGTGGCTACATTGTCAATCACCGAGGCATTGAAGCCAACCCGAGGCAAATCACAGCAATCCTGGAACTCGGCTCCCCTCAATCGGTGAAGGAAGTTCAAAAGTTGATGGGGATGGCTGCCGTACTCAACAGGTTCATTAGTCATTCCACAGACCGCTGCCGGTAATTCTTTTACACCTTACGGCAGGGCAAGGCTTTTGAATGGAACTTTGAGTGCGAAGCCGCTTTCAACAGTCTAAAGACCTACCTCCGGTCAGTACCACTCTTGACAACATTTTCGGCAGGTGACCCGCTCATCCTATATCTGGCAGTTTCCGACCGGGTCGTTAGCGCCGTACTGTTGAAGGAAGAACTTGGGGAGTAGCAGCCAGTGTATTATGTGAGCAAGGCAATGGTTGATGCTGAAACACGATACTTTCCATTGGACAAACTCATCCTAGCCCTCGTCATGGCAGCAAGAAAGCTGATGCATTACTTTAAGGGCCATACCATTGGGGTACTAACGGACCACCCCCTCCGGTCAGTACTCTGTAGTGCAAAGGCGTCAGGGCGCATTTCAAAATGGGCTCTTGAACTCGGCCAGTACGACATTCAGTTTCTGCCTAGAACCTCAATCAAGGGGCAAGTACTTGCCGACTTTGTAGCCGAGTTCACTGGGGGTCTTGTCGACTTCAAGGTTAATGAAATTTAACCTAAGCTGGACTGGAGAATTTATGTCGGGGACATTTGGCAATTGTACTGCGATGGATCGTCCAATCAACACGGTAACGAGGCTAAAGTAGTGATCATGGCTCCTGACGGAGCAATAATCGAGCAGGCTGTCAAACTCGACTTCGAGGCATCAAACAACGAGGCCGAATGTGAGGCCCTGCTAACCGGCCTACGTAATGCTCATCTCTTGGGTACTCGGCGTCTGCTCATTTTTTGAGATTCAAAATTGGTGATCAATCAACTAAAGGGGGAGTACGCGGCCAAAAATGACCGTATGGCCGCATACATGAAAACGGCAAATTCCTTGCTGGCAAAATTTGACCATCATGAGCTAAACCAAATAACTCGTGATCAGAATAGACACGCAGACGCCCTGGCTTGCCTAGCCTTTGCCATTAACTCAGAGATTAAACGGACAATCGAAGTGGGTTTCATCCCTAAACCAAGCATTGGCCCTTCAGAAGAAGTCCAGATCAATGTCATAGAGTCAGGTCCGAGTTGGATGGACTCCATTGCTGCATTCTTATCTTCTGAACAGCTCCCATTAGATAAGAAAGAAGCACACAAGCTGCGGAACAGAGTCCTGCGATACTATTTGGAGCCGCAAGGAAAACTTTACAAAAAATCCTTTTCTGGCCCGTACCTAGAGTGCGTTCATCCAGATAAAGTCGAGAGACTCCTGACTGAAATACATGAAGGTAGCTGTGGTGCCCATTCTGGCGGGCGCTCTCTGGCCCATCAAGCTGTGACGCAAGGGTATTATTGGACGACAATGAGAGCTGATGCTGAATGTTACGTCAAGAAATGTGAACAGTGCTAGAAGTTTTCTCCCTTAACCCACCTGACCGCTGAGGGGTTAAGCTCTATAACCAGCCTTTGGCCGTTCGCCCAATGGGGACTTGACATCGTCAGACTGCTGCCTCGCGCCCCGGGCAACAAGCAATTTCTGATTGTCGCAACAGATTATTTCACAAAGTGGATAGAAGCGGAGGCATTAACGTACATCCGAGACACTGATGTAAAGCGTTTTGTTTGGAGAAATATCATAACGCGATTCAGCATTCCAAAAGCACTAATCTCAGATAACGGCACCTAGTTTGATTGCGGTGTCTACAGAGAACTGTGCAGCAAGTATGGTATTCGACCCTATTTCTCCACCCCAGCTTATCCACAGAGCAACGGCCAAGCTGAAGCCTCCAACAAAGTCATTCTGGACGGCATCAAGAAGAGGCTGGAGAAAGGTAAAGGCAGATGGGTTGAAGAATTACCGAGTGTATTGTGGGCTCATCGCACTACTCTAAGACGGTCCACTAGTGAAGCGCCATTTGCCTTGTGCTTCGGGAATCAAGCCATCATCCCCTTGGAAATCGGCCTCCCAACCTTGAAATCGAAAGTTTTTGATATGGGTTGAAACGACATGATGCTAGCCTTGGATTTAACTCTAATTGAAGAACGAAGAGACCGTGCCCTTGTGTAGACGCCCCCGAACGCCCCGGGAGGATGACTTCCCCCGTTCCGTTCGTTTGTGGGTCTACTACAGTTCAGACTCAAATTGTCACGGTTCTTAATCTGAACCAAAGAGTCCAAATCCGGCAAATCATTTTGAGAAAACAGATTTTTGAAAGAAGTGCCAAACATGGACTGCTTTGCCAGATACAGAGTCGCCACCTAAATATTTTATTTTGAGAAATTTAGGAAACCCTGACTCGGTGCCAAAGGCCACGTGTCCGTCATCACCAAAGTTACCTCGGCTCGGGAACTTGGGTACGATTGGGGAAGGTCAGCTATGAGCACCCCCTCTCACCCGATCCGAAGATCGGCCTCTACTAACCGTGATATCTTGTTTTGAAAACATTATGTGTTCTTATTCCGGTTATTAGCCTAGAATTACTATGTTATGCGCACAACAAACAAGTATAGACCAAATCGCCTAGATTGGAACAAAACATTACATGTTTGTTTTGAAAATGATTTGCTACTCGCAAGTAGGCAAAAATGCAGATTTTACCACCCTCAAGTGGGTTTTAGAAAAGATGGTTTTGCCACTATCTAGTGGGCTCAAAACTCACAGTTTTAATGCATTATTCCAATTTAGGTGATTCAACCTCCATCCACAGGCATTCAAGCAGTTATATCACATAAGCAACTAGCCTCATGGTAATCATGTTGTCATGGCAACACTCACACGCATGCGATATGCTAAAGCATAAAAGCTTACCTAGTACTCCAAGCCAAAATAGAAACTAGTTAGTAATCAAGTGCATGATCCTAGTTCATGTTAAGATGACTAATGTAACACATGCATAATGCAACTATAATAGGTTCGGCTATCCTAAAGATGGCATGTGAAATGCTACAACCAACAAGTACTCAACTTGGAATTGAAATACAAGTGCAGTTAGCATGATGTGCCGAGCCCGGTGCATAATAGCATAAGGTATGCTAAATTAAACATGTTCTAATACTAACCATCAAAGCAGGTAAATAAAAAGGGAAGAAAGACGTGGGGTTGGAAGACATACACACACTTACGCACACTTATTACACAATTGCCCTCGCTCGGAGGGTCCGAATAAATATTACAGTCCGAATAAATAGTACTAAATTAATTATTACAAAACTTCTAATTAATTAACAAAATAAATGCAGAAAGAAGGTGGCCGCAGCCTCGCCTCGGAATGCATGTGAGGATGCATGTTCGATCCATCTTGCTCGGAAACCCGTACCATGCCACTGCTGCCTCTGTTTACACTACCCTGCTTCTCTGAAGACTGCAAAAGTCTTGGTACATGCTCTATGGATGTTGGGGAATACCACCGGCCAAGCATAGACACCACCGGCCAAAGGGATGAACCATCGGCCACCTTTTTTGTTTACCGGTCAAAATTGATGGCCGGCCGGCACTATATCTGGCCGACCGGCCAAAACTTCCTGCAGAACCTGCAATTGACAGCAGCAGAGGGCAAGCAGTGTATGGCATGGAATTTTCAAGCAAATGTGAGCATGGCCGTACTCCCTATCATGCACTAGACTCAAGGGAGCATGGCCCTCGACCCTCGAGCCATCAATCACGCATTTCAATGCATGATGGCCCAAAAGCCAAGTGTGCAACTTTGATATCAAATTAAATGCAAGCACAAAACACATCAAAGGGCCCCAACCCCTATCATGATTGATCAAGAGGCAAGGGATGCATGCTCGATGGAATGCAACCTAGGCATGGAGGCTAAGTATGCAACATGAACATGCAAATGAGCAATGTCTACTAGGCGCGCAACCTAAACATGTAAGCAAACATGGCATGCAACAACATGCGATGATGGACTTAAACTAACATGGATAGCTCGCAAGCATGCCAAAATCAGTGGCCATCAGATGAAAATGAGATAATCGAAATGCGTGCATACATGCATGCAAATCGAGGACCGAACCTAAGGCATCAAATGCCACTCTACCAAGGCATGGCAAGGGATGCAAGGTGGCATACAAACATGTGATTTCAACACTGAAACATGATGCTAAACAGCCCCAAAACATGGAAAAATGGCACCCGATGCATGAGACGAACCCGAAACTCAAAACTAGGCACATGGAATGACTTATAGCTATACAAAGCATGCATTATTTGATCATGAAGTATAAAGACAGAGCCAAGGCAGTCCCAAAACATGAACATTTCCAGTTCAAAACATGGCCAAAAAGTGCTAGCAAGATGGACTAAAATAGCATGCAAGATTGACTAGCAAACATGAGTTGTATGGCAAGTATATGAAGCAAATGAAATCTCACCAAACCAGCCAAAATCAGTGAACAAAACATGCCAAAAGATGCCCAAATAACCAGTGAAATGAAGCCAACACATGCAAAAATGATGAGCTCCTTTAGAGGGCTATACAAGGGGTTATTAAGCACATACAAGATGGACACTCAACAAAGCCAAACCAACTCTGGAAATGGCCTATAGGGGTCCTAAAACCCACTGAAAAAGGCCTGAACCAAGCTCAAGAAGTATGCAAATATAAGCCCCTTTGTAAGGCCAAAAATGCAAGCAAACAAGACAACAAGGAGAGGGGATGACCCTCTCCTTCTTAGGACCTCAAACCACCATCCTCACTACTGAAATCCCTCAAGATTTCAGTGGTGAGGAGGCCCAAACAAGGTGGTCCCGGAGCTCACTAAAAATGCACAAAATGAGGCCAAACAAGGCCTAAGAGGGGGTAGACAACCCCAAACACAAAAGTGTTCTTAATGAAGTATCTTAAACACAAAAAAAAAAAAAAAACTTTTTTATGTTATACACTAAGCTCAAATCAGCAAGAAAGATAGGCTAAAATGAGGTACAAGAAAATGCTAAAAAGGGGAAGAAACTTACCCTCGAAGATCAATTTCGAGATCAGCAATTTCAGGGGCCAAAAACCAGCTTTTAGAGCTGAAGAAACCCTTCCAAGAACCTCAGTCCAATGGTGGTGGTGTATGGCTATGAGGTGTGGTGCAATAGGCCAAGAACAAGCCCCTTTAGAACCCTCTAACACACAAATGTAGAGAGAGAGAGAGATATAGAGAGACAGGGTGTATATACATCAGATATATATGCCCTAGGTTTGGTTTTTTGCTCAACCAAAACAAAGGAGGATGGAAATGGTGTAAAGCTTCTCAAAGAAGCTATGCAAAAGGGTCAAAGGAACCAAGCTTCTAAGAGAAGCTAATGCAAAGGTGCAAGCTTCTTGAGAAAGCCAAGACAAGGGGTCAAAGCTTCCTCAAGAAGCTTTGAGCAAAGGGTGCAAAAAGAGGGTCAAAAAGGGTGCAAAGGGTGCAAAACAGCCACACACGTGCATGGGGAGCAGAGTCTGTGCATTCCAGCTGGCACAGCTGGCATCCATTCAATCTGTAGAATACTCCGGAAGGTCGTCGGCTAGCAAACTTGGTCGGTCGGCCATCTTTTCTGGCCGGTCGGCCATCTATTTGGTCGGTCGGCCATTTGTTTTGGCCGGTCGGCAGGAAAAATCTGCTCTGCAGGTCCAACTTCAAATGGGCATAACTTCTTCATATGAACTCCTTTTCAGGTCATTCTTGTGTCAAAACTGAAGCCCCGGAAGTAAGCTTTCCAATGGCACCATCCTTGCATCAAAATTCTAACTGTGCAAAGAGTTATGCTTGTTTTGGTGAAGGCTGCTTAGTTTCAGTCCAACCGGGATGATGCCCAACTTCAACCAATCATATCTCCCCCATCTGGACTCGGCTTTAAGAAATTATTGAGTTCAAAATGAAGCCCCGGAAGTCTTCTTTCCAATGGTGGTGGCCTCATAGCTTAACTCCAAGTGTATAGACAAATAAGTTTGATTTAGCGAGGACTGCTCGTCCCTCTCTTAGCGATTCTTGCCTATCTTCTTCTCCAACTTGGTTTCTTCTCTCTTCCCCTCCTTTCTTCAACTTCAAACCCCTAAGCAAGGTGTTTTGAAAGATTTTCCAAAGATTTCATCTCTCTTTCATTCATTTCCACTTTGTCCTTGCTCGGTTTACCGAAAAGCGCATTATTTGACAAAATGTGAGCCTCGGAACATTGTAGAAACTTTATTTCAAAAATGTTTTGAAAGAGAGGGTTTTAAGGTCTAAAAACCATTCAAAATAGCTTTGGTCCAAAATGGGGTGTGAAGTTGAGATTTGTCTCTCTCCTTACCAAAGAAATTGAACCTTTGCCCTGCACATCTTTCATCACCGAGCAAACCATCAGTCACGCCCAAGTCTTAAGGGCGGTCAAAAATGAGGTGTCTACACCTTGCATCCATGGCACGGTACCAACAGCAGCTCGCTAAGTCATATAATCAACGCATTCAGCTGCGCCGCTATGTTCCAGGCGAATTGGTCCTAAAGAAAGTGCTTCCAACTGCCAGGAATCTGGCTGATGGAAAATTGGGACTGTCAGGACTCGAACCCGCTCCTATGGGTTAAGGGCATAACCGACCAGTAATCAAGAGATTACCTATGGCCTCAAACCATAAAAGACATAACTCATCAGAATAAAAGGGCCAAACGAAAGCAAATTTAAAACTTTGTCCATAGAGCTGTGCTTACATGACACATCATAACAATCCATATACATACATGTTAATAACTTACGTCAAACTAGTAATGACACATAGTTCTATACATATAGGATCTTTCAAGTCTAAGTCAGTCAAACCCAAAGTTTATATACAAAAGTAATCCGATGTTTTCGCCAACATAACCAAACTATATCAAAAGAACAAAAGAGGCGAAGACAAGTCTCGTGCGTGAGACGTTTGGGCTGACTCTCCAAAAACCTTGATTGTTCCTCACATATTTCACCGAGGCTGGGTTTGGACGTCCCTTGGCTCACCTACATAGACATGAATGAGCGTGAGCGAAAGCCTAGTGAATAATATCAAATAAGGAAAATACATGAACAATCCTTGAAACAGTTACATTAGACGGCCTTGGGCCCAATTTATGTTTCTATTTAATATATCAACTCATACCCAACGGCCTTTGGCCCATCTATTCACGTCTAACAGCCTTTTGGCCCAATCGTTCGTATCCGACGGCCTTTGGCCCAATCGTTCAAATTCGACAGCCTTCGGCCCAATCATTCATATCAAACTATCATTCATGTCAGACGGCCTTTGGCTCAATCATTCATATGTCCAACTATCATTTGTGTCAAACTATCATTCGTGTCAGACGGCCTTCGGCCCAACCATTCACATCAAACTATCATTTACGTCAGACGGCCTTTGGCCCAATAATTCATATGTCCGACTATCATTCGTGTCAGACTATCATTCATTCATGTCGTACGGCCTCTGGCCGATTCATTCGTGTCGTACGGCCTCTGGCCCATTCATTCGTGTTATACAAATATTTGTCTCCAATTCAATGTAACAAACTTATAAGACTTATATAGAAATAAGCAATTGGGCAAATGACATACTTCAGGCATCTTTATTAAAATATTACTCACAGTGTTCTGCCGGTGGATTCGCCTTTGAGCTCGACCCTACACATTACATAACATATATGGGTCACAAACGATTCAATCCGTTCTTAATTCATACATCCCTCTTAGGCTTCTTTCTTATTCTTTTAATTCATTCATAATGCTCAACGCATGCCTAAGAGTACTTAGAAGTGAAAGAGAACAGAAAACGAAACACAGAACACATTTACAAAATTTCAGAAACAGGGGTCCCCGCTCGAGCGTGGACTTTCCCGCTCGGGCAGACCCATTAGGTCTGCAAAAGTACTGGTTGCCTCGTTTTTACGCTCGAGCGTGAAGTCGGGCGCTCGAGCTGAAAGTCTCACTACATAGCTCCTCGCTCGAGCGTGAATCTCCCCGCTCGAGCGGACGTCCATGTCTGCAAAAAGTTGTGGGAGCTCGTATTTCCCGCTCGAGCGGCAGTTTCCCCGCTCGAGTAGACTTCATCAATTCTGGGTTTTCCATAATTTCCTTTGAGCTTCAATTATGCATTCAAGTTGGTATTTCTTGCATTTTACAGCCCATATTTCTCATATACATATACTAACATGATACAAATACCAAATTACAACATTAAGAAGCTCAAATCCCATGAATCAAATACATGCACGCTTCAAATTACACCAAACTCCTTTCCATAAAACAAATTCATGCATTCAAAACTCATACTCTTATGATTTGTACATGCATGTGAGATATAACTTCCATTTTCAACTTAAATGGTGCAAATGGTGATCACAAGCATGAACTTTAACCAAAATTCTACATGGATCATACTTTTCATGCTCAACTATACAAATTCATGACAATTATACACATGCATGCATTCCAAGACTTCAAACTCATCAAATACAACACAATTCTTGTTCTTGATCACCATTCAACCTGGAATTCACAAAATTACAATATTAAACTCATGAATTCATAACCAATTACTCACCTAAAAGCTCAATCTTCCCAATTTATGGTCAAATCTTGAGTTAGTCTTCAAATTACTCAAGTTTCTTTGCTCAAATCTTTCTTTTCTTTCACCTTCTCTTTCTAGCCGACCCTCACTCTCTCTCCTCAGAGCAATTTTCAGCTTTGAGTTCAAATAAAATGAATATAAGTAATATAAAGCTCCTTTTATAGTCTCACACTAATCACATTATTTTAATACTAATCAATTGAGCACTAATTCATCAATTTAATCTATTTAATTTCATCCGAATCGATTTTCAATTAAATTTCACTGTAGGCTCTAAAAATGATGCCAATCACAATGGCGTAGTCCATTTCGGTTTCTGTGGCCGATAGCGCCTTCAATTTAAATTCTAAAGCAGAAAGTCAAATAGATTTTCCTACGGTGAACAGATAGAAATTCAAAACCACATATATTCATATCAAACACATAATCATAATCATAATTAAGATTACTTAGCATAATATGGACCAGGGTTATCACAGTCTTTCCCTCTTTAGGAAGTTTGGTCCTCCAAACTTATTTTACCTTCGTCGGGAAACAAATATGGATAGCGTAGTCGCATTTCATCCTCTTTTTTCCATGTGGCATCCGTCCCATAATGTTCTTTCCATTCCACTTTCACCATTGGGATGGACTTGTTTTTCAATTGTTTCACTTGCCGGTCAATGATTTGTTCCGGCCATTCGGCATACTCCATATTGTCATCAAGAGCTACCAGGTGATAGTCAATCATATGAAACGGATTTCGAAACCCTTCAACATCGACACATGAAACACATTATGGATTTGCTCGAATCCTGGTGGCAAAGCAACTCGATAAGCAATTGGTCCAAGCCTTTCCAGAATTTGAAACGGCCCAATGTAACGGGGTGACAACTTGCCCTTCTTTTCAAACTTGACTTGGCCTTTCATCGGAGTCACACGGATGAACACATGGTCACCAACCTCATACTCGAGAGGTCTTCTTCGGACATCTGCATAATTCTTTTGTCGATCCTGAGCTGTTTTGAGCCTTTGCTGAATGGTTTTGATTTTCTCAGAAGTGTTTTGCACAATTTCAGGCCCAAGTAAAGCTCTATCCCCGACTTCTGTCTAACAAATTGGTGATCTACACCTTCTACCATACAAAGCCTCTTATGGTGCCATACCGATGCTGGAATGGAAGCTGTTATTGTATACAAACTCTGCAAGTGGCAAATGATCTTCCCAACTCCCCTGAAAACCCAAGGCACACATTCTGAGCATATCTTCTAACGTCTGTATAGTCCGTTCTGATTGCCCATCTGTCTGTGGGTGGAATGCGGTACTAAACCTCAATTATGTCCCCATAGCTCTTTGGAAACTCTTCCACAATCTGGATACAAATTTCGGATCTCTATCCGACACAATAGATACCGGAACTCCGTGTAAACAGACAATCTTATCAACATATATTGTAGCCATTCTATAAGTATCAAATGTAATTCTAACAGGTAGAAAATGTGCAGATTTAGTCAGTCTATCAATTACAACCCAAATAGAGTCCATGCCTCGAGGTGTTCGGGGTAGACCAACAACGAAATCTATAGTCACATGCTCCCACTTCCATTCTGGATTCGGAGCTGATTAGGCCTCCGGATTCGGAGCCCCATCAGCGCAAGACTTTTTTGGGCCGATTAAGCCTCTGGATTCGGAGCGCCCTTCGTAGATATCACGATTAGCCAAGATAAGTCTCCGGATTCGGAGCCCCATCAGCGCAAGACGCTTGTGGGTCGATTAATCCTCCGAATTCGAAGCCCCACCAGCGTAAGACACTTTTGGGCCGATTAATCCTCCGGGTTTGGAGCTCCCACCAGCGCAAGACACTTGTGGACCGATTAAGCCTCCAGATTCGGAGCGCCCTTCGTGGATATCACAATTGGCCAAGATAAGTCTCCGGATTCGGAGCCCCATCAGCGCAAGACGCTTTCAGGCCGATTAAGCCTCCGGATTCGGAGCCCCATCAGTGCAAGATGCTTTTGGGCCGATTAAGCCTCTGGATTCGGAGCACCCTTCGTGGATATCACGATTGGCCAAGATAAGTCTCCGGATTCGGAACCCCATCAGCGCAAGATGCTTATGGGTCGATTAATCCTCCGGATTCGGAGCCTCACCAGCGCAAGACGCTTTTGGGCCGATTAATTCTTCAGATTCGGAGCCCCACCAGCGCGAGAGGCTTGTGGGCCGATTAAGCCTTCGGATTCGGAGCACCCTTCGTGGATATCACGATTAGCCAAGATAAGTCTCCGGATTCGGAGCTCCATCAGCGCAAGACGCGTTTGGGCCAAATAAGACTCAGGATTCGGAGCGCCTTGCGAAGCTAACACAACACACGACAACAAGCCGTATAAACATAAATTGAAACATGCAAGCATTCAAAATGAAATGTTTCATTAAATTCATCAACTGGCACAAGCCGTATAAACATAAATTGAAACATGCAAGCATTCAAAATGAAATGTTTCATTAAATTGATCAACCGGCACAAGCCGTATAAATATGAGTTGAAACACGCTAACATATGAAACAGAGCGTTTTATTAAATTAGAAAATAAATACATAATTCTCACTCAATCTACATATGAACATTACAAGGTCTGCTTTTATTCGGCGTCTCCCTCATCATCACTCTTCTCGACTTCGAAGGCGGAAAATGGGAAATCATTACGCTGATAAAGTAGAGAAGCCGAATCGACACCTGCTGCCCAGAGAGCCTCAGCGGCCTGAAGCGCCTTGATCCAACCGTGCTTAAATCCACGATTTTCACATCGGCAAACTTCCTCGGCAAGTTTTTCCTTGGTCTTGTCTATTTCGACCTTCCGGCCGTCATGAAAGCCTTTTTCATAGGCCCTGGACTTCGCAGTCTCAATCGCAAACATGCTAGCCGTATCTCGATCAGCGATCGCATGACTTATTAGCCTCTGGGTCACCCTCTCTTCCACGACTGGGTCAGGATGGCTAGCCGATTGTGAGTCGGCAATCTTGACTTTCCTTAGTTCGCGCTCAGCCTTTTCTACGCGAGCTTCTAAGTTCCGAATACGTTCGTCTCTCCGCTCGATATCCCGCCGAGCGGCACGAAGACGCATGCCGATTTCATAGGCGGTGTACAGCCCCTTCACCGCCCCATGAACGCCTTCATAAAACACTTCGAAATCCTGCCGACCTACCATCAACCGCTGGACTTCAGATGGAAAAATCTATCGAGCGAACTTCACTGCCACATTTGGGTCACGAACGATTGAATCCGCCTCCGTTATTGGTCTATTCCCCACAAAAATCGCAAAACTCAATGGGCGCGGTGTCGCATCGGATTCTCTTCCAGAACGGGGTTGAGGGGATCTGCCCCGTGGCTGCTTATCCTTCCTGGGTGACCTTCTTCAACGACGAGGGGACTGGCGTCTCTTCCGTTCCCTCGAAGTCCCACTTCCCGTGCGCGTAGGTTTGCCACTTCGATTCATATCTCCTTCCAACTCAGCTAACGTCCTCGTCTTTCCTCTACTGTTGAATAAAAGTCTATTTGACATTTGCACTTGTTTAACCTTCCTCAATGGATTGGACTGAGTTATTGAATCTGAGCATATAAATAGGACCTACATGCACGAAGTACACACCCCATTTATTCCCTACGGAGGTAGCCCCTCTGAGGCGATCTCATTAATACTAAAACTTCAGCAGCCCGGCGTCGATTGAATCATGTGCCCCAGCCAATCCATGAGCCTCCGTTATTTGGCGTTCCAATTCTTGAACCAGCTGGGGCAAGGGCAGATTCATCAATTTAATCGGCGGATGTGCCCAGCTGCTCCACGAATCTCTGTTATTCGGCGTTTTAGTTCATGAACTAGCTAAGGCAAGGGCAGATTCATCAATCTAATTGACTTATGTGTCCTAGCCAATCCATGAGCCTCCGTTATTCGGCGTCTTAGTTCATGAACCAGCTGGGGCAAGGGCAGATTCATCAATCTAATCGGCTTATGTGCCCCAACCGCCCCATGAACTGATTTATCAGTACTTCATGACTTCATTTTATTCGGCGTTTCAGTTCTTGAACTAGCTGGGGCAAGGGCAAATTCATCAACCTAATTGCGCGGATGTGCCCCAGCCGCTCCACGAATCTCCGTTATTCGGCGTTCCAGTTCTTGAACCAGTTGGGGCAAGGGCAGATTCATCAATCTAATTGGTGGATGTGCTCAGCCGCTCCACGAATCTCCGTTATTTGGCGTTTTAGTTCATGCACCAGTTGGGGCAAGGGCAGATTCATCAATCTAATCGGCTTATGTGCCTCAGCCGCTCCATGAATCGATTTACCAGTACAGTATTCATGAGTACATTTTATTCAGATTCATCAATCAAATTCATTAGTCTAATTGGCTACAATCAGATTCATTTTATTCTGATTCATCAATCAGCTTATGTGCCAGACGCCGAATACTTTTGCCGTCTCACTTAGTAGTGAAATTTTGTTGTTGTAACTACTGATTCTTTTAATTATTTACTCATATAACAAACAGTATCTACAATAAACTTGAGAGCATAGGAAATTTTCATTAATAAATTGGGCGCTAACAGCGGTCATTTTACACATGAAAATCGATTGACATCCAAAAAGATGAAAATCTACTAGCAAAAAACCTACAAAAAAAACTGTGCATCTAAGATGCCTACCAAAAACGAAAATATGCCTTAGTCATTCCTCAGGGTCAGACGCCAGTGGCTCAACGTCCACCTGCTCGTATGGAATCGGCTGTGCCAATGTCACATTCGCAGCAGCGAGGGCTTTGACCTAGTCGTGTTTGAAGCCTCGATTCTCAAACTTTGGCACTTCTTCTGTGTAGCTTTCCAAGGCAGCCTCTTGCCCAGCATGGAACGCTTTGGAAGTCTCGGAGTTGGCTATTTTCTTTGCCTTCTTCGATTCCTCCAAGTCGGCTTCCAGCTTGGTGATTGCCTCTTGGGCTAACTTAAGCGCATCCTTGCTTGCCTTTGCCATTTCCTTGGCGGCAAGCCTTAACTGATCGAAATTTCTCGCTCGCTCGGCCTCAGAGTCGGCTCTCACGCGTTCCAACGCTACTTGCGCTGCCTCATAAGCGGCCATTTGAGAGGCCGCCACAACCTTGTTTTGTTCATTTTTAATTCCGGCTTTCAAGAGGCCAATCTGTTCTATGGTGTCGTGTTGACGGCAGCCAATCTCGGCTGTCCTACCCACTGTCTACAAAACAAAGAAACAGCCACAGCAAACAAATAATCAGAAAAATATTTATAAATGTATATATGTGAAGACGGAAGATTACAGATAAGACAAGTAACGTACCGATACGGCCGACTGAGCGGCCAAAGTAATTAGCATTAGATCTGGCTCCGCTCGAAATACGGCTTTGTCGACCGGCAGGGATATCGAGGAGGCCATGCTCAAGGCCACAATCGGGTCCCTCAAAGCAGAGGAATCCGAGGAAATCGGCATATTTCTGATCCTTGGTTGAATCGTGAATGGAAGGACCAAATCTGATTCCTCAAAACGGAGCCGTTTATCACTCTGTTCCTCGTCATGCCTGGCCTCTCGATCGGTGGGGTGCTTTTCTCCCCTTCGCTTACCTTTGTCGGCCCGCCCCACCTGCTCCATCTCGACCGTTTCAGGATGAGTCGTCTTTTCCGCAATAATAGGAGGAATAGACTCGGCGACCGGGGCGGGTGTAGACTCAACGACCGTGGCGGGTGGAGTTTCTGATCGGACGGCCTTGGCTCTCCGCCTGGCGGCCATCCTCTCAGCGTTCTTCTTTCGCGCAAGTTGTGAAAGTGATTCCCCAGCCATGTCCTCGGGATAAGTGCCGGGAAGATCTCCTAAGTTTGTAAAAATGTCTTCAAAGACGTCCCCTCTGCTGGATGTAGATGAAGGGTCTGACAAATTCAGTCTAGCTTCCTCAAACGCCTAGTTAAGGGTTTCATCTACCTCAGCTCCCAATTGTTCCGAATCCTCGGCGATCTGATCGGCTACTTGTTCTTCTGCGTGTTCTGAATCGGATTCTTCTAAACCAATCTCCTTCAGACTTTTAAAGCTGGGGAAGATAAGGGCTGTAAGATGATCTTCGTCTCTTGGAACTGGAATATGGTCTGCCGCCGAAAACGTCGCATAGGAGGGCACGTAGCATAAGAGTATATGAGCCGCCCTTCCTTGTTTCTGAAGATTTGGATGGCCAACAAACTGCAGTGCGATTTTAATATCCGCAAGTACAGCGTCATTGGCCGAAACCAACACTTTTTTCAAATCGTTGCCTGTCCAAACAAAATGGTAAGTACATGAAAGGATAGCCGAATACACATACGGAAATAAAAGCAACTAGAATGAGCTATACGGCCACTTGGATCACCTTTTCGCCTTGGCACGGGATCTAGGCGACTTTTACCCTTCGCCGAATTCCCAGTTGCCTTGAACAACGACCATTACGTCGTCGACACGCTTGCCAGAGCTGGTAAGCATGGTCACTAAATGATGATCCGTGTCCTTGCCCTAAGAAAATAGCGTCCTAGCCGGCTAATGGACTTGGCTAAGGCATAGCAATGCCGAATCGCAGGTATGCCTAGGTTAATTCTAAGACGACGGTTCAACTCTATGATCCCCATGATGATGCGGAAAAAATTCACGCTAGGATGGAAAGGTATTAGGCCCCAATGTCGAATGACGGCTCTTAAAAACGGATGAAGGGGAAAACGGACATCGCCTTCAGCAATCGATGGGAGAGGGAAGATGATTGTGCCCTCATCGGTCCTCTGCATATCGGTGGTGCTGTCTTCCACGAGAGACAGATAAATGTCATGGGGGATGGAATAATGGCGTTGGAAGCCGAAAATTCGATCCGCAGAAAAGAGTTCTTTCAAATTTTTTGCCATCGTAGCTAGCCTAAGGATTATGCAAAACTAATAGTAAACAAGAAAATGGTATTGGGAGTGAAAGAGAAGAGAACTTACACAAGCGGAAGGGATATTGAGAGACAGAAGAAAGTTGCAGAGATCGCGAGGTGGAGGACTTGTACTAGAAGGCGAGCCAAAAATCTTGAGTACTCAAAGTATACATTCGAGGAGATAAAGTTTTAAACCGCATTAAATGGAGGAAACATACGAAGAGGCGGGAACTTGTAATGATGAGTAAAAAACGTGTGCATTCTGACACGCTTTGGAACGAGGTTAACCGCCGAATTTTTTGACTTTTCAAGCTCGAAACCGAACACGCCGACTAAACAGTGTTAGTGTGGTGTTCGGGGGGCAATTGTGGTGGCTGAATAAAATGAGACGCAAATAGGCCAAAGTATATATCTGCCCAATCAATATATAGTATGTACTCGGCCCCATCTCTGACGTTTCAAATGCCGAATGATGTGACCGGCTACAGATCAGTTAAGCCAGGGGCCGATTGAAAGTTGGAATATGGCACAATTGGGGGGGGGGGTGAGTGAACAATCACATGACAAGTCAAGAGTGGGCCCTACCTAGAGGATCAGGAGTGTATATAAATAGAAGAACGACGAACGAAAAGAGGTATGTGAGAACAAATATGCTTAACTTAAGATACAAGTAATCTAGAGAGTATACACTGACTTATCCGTCGGAGTGCTAATCCCGGCAATCCCGACCGAAGTGTTCATTCTTTTTCAGGTTATTAGTTGAGGATCATGAGCGTCCCGTTGGATCCAAAGAGTATTTCCAAACCACTTCCCCACAGTAATATTGTAATAAATGTTGGTGAATAGACGAGAAAGAAAAATGATGGTGAAATAAAAATGAAAATTTCTATTTATATATAAAAATTTATACAAAAAACATTATAAAAACATTGTGATCATATTTATGGGTATTTTGTTTTAAAGTGAAATGTCACCATTAAGTTATATCATTATGTTTGAAAATTTTATATAAATTTTATATTTGTATATCATTACTTAATAAGAATATATTTAGGTAGAATTTAATAATGAAAAGTTGTAAAGTATAGCCATGATGATCGAAAGAAGAAATAGTAAAAAAATGACAAAATAGTCATTTTAGGTATAACATTAGTAATTCAGGAATAATTTATAAGGAGATTACAAATCTCAAGAAAAAAACATAAGTTTTTAAATGTAAAGAGAAATTTATACTAAATAGAAACATCCGAGTGTAAGTGTAATTTAACAATTTTTTTAACGGTAGTGATTGGTAGCTCGAAAGCTACAGCTCGAATGTGGCTCGAGGGTCAAAACGACATCGTTTTGACCCTTTTTTTTTTTTTTTTCCTTTTCCTTTTCTTTTTCTTATTTTCAACTTCACTTCATCTTCTCTAATTTATTTTTTTTGCAGAAGAAGAAGACCAGGAAGAAGGAAGAGAGGAGGAGAGAGAGAGGGAGGAGGTGGAGGAGGAGGAGGGAGGAGGAACTGGAGGGGGCCATTAAAATGGTGGTGGCGAGGTGAGGCGAGCAGTGGCGGAGGCGAGGCAGGCCGGCGATCGCTGGTGCTGCGACGATCGGTGGCAGCGAGGCGACGGAGGAGCTGCGACGAGGACGGCGGCGAAGGCGGCGGAAGGCGACGACGGACTCCAAACCACCAGTCCCTCTCCCTCTCTTTCTCTCCCTCTCTTCCTCTCGAGCCATTTTCGAGCCTAGTAGCTTCGAGCTACCAGGCATTTTTCTTTTTTTAATGTATATAATATTAAAAAAAACAAAATGAGAGAAGGAAGGAGAGAAGGAACGAAAGAAAGTTGAACAGTGTTTGTAGCGTGCAGTTGTGGAAATGGAGGTTGGTCCACGACAAAAATGGGAATCCAATTAGGCACAAAAAACAAATCATTGTACTAAAATCAGGCATCCGATTATATATACACACAAAAAATATAAAAAAATAAAAAACAAAAAACATGCATAGCCCAATTTGCCCATTCTTAATGCGGAATAAGAAACAATACGTCATCGCTTAGGTCATGTGCATCTGGCCAATTTTAACTCAAGTTACTGTTTTTTTATTTTATTTTATTTTTTAAATTCTTTTATTTCAATAATTATAATGAGTTTTTTTTAAAATGGACTGTTAAATTTAGAGCTGAGTAAGGAATTCGTAAAATTCGTAATCTAATTCTGTTTAGCCCAATCCAATAGGTTTGAATTGATTTTTTGAATCTGTGATTTGGTTCCAGATTGAAAAATTAAAAATCTATAGTCCACGAATCGGTTCCGAATTGAACCTCATAGTTCCGGATCGGATCCGATCTAGACCATATACAAATAGCTTATATTTATATTATATACTCTCCTGCATAGTATCTTCTCTTATTTCATATAAAATCTAAACTCGCATAGTATCTTCTTTTATTACTTTTGTTTGTTTGTTTTTAGTTTTAATTTGTAATTGTCTAAATACTTATGGTAGAACCAGTTTTCTTATGATTGTTTAAATTCTAGAACAATATGTCACTACTATGGAAAGACATATTGTTATTGTGGAACTAATATGATACTATGTTTATGTTTTTATAAAATTAAAATATTCTATATTTTTTTTGTTATTTAATTATGTGAATTCGTAATTCTAAACCAATTCAATTCGTATTTAAATAGATTTGTTTAGATTGATTTCACAATTTAAACGGATTGAATTAAATTAATTCAAATTTTTAAAAAATAATAAATAACAGATGAATCATGATTTTATTTCAATCCAGACTAATCTAGACTATGCTTACCCATAGGTAAACTAATCAAATCTAACATATCTTTCAATCATGTCAAAGGAATCTATGCCAATTTCACACGAGATTTAAGCATATCAAAGGTTAGTTTTTTTTTTTTTGTCAATTCTAATATTATGTTTGCCAACTTAACTATAAAGGTTTATTTGGGGAAGTCGATTAAAAATTAATTTTTTAATGTTTTAATTTTTTAAAATC
Organism: Camellia granthamiana; assembly: GCA_036172215.1. Lineage (NCBI taxonomy): Eukaryota > Viridiplantae > Streptophyta > Magnoliopsida > Ericales > Theaceae > Camellia > Camellia granthamiana. Next base: position 2,451,230 of record CM069908.1, on the reverse strand, counting down.
ATATTATTTTTAAAAAAAATTAAAAAGTTAATTTTTAATCTATTTCTCAAAATAAGCTAAAGTTTGTAGGGTGGAATAGAATCCTCTAACAAGCCTTTAGAAAAAAAGTATCTCTTTAAATTCAAGAAGCTCAGAAATATATAAAAGGTCAAAAAAAAAAGAAAAAAGAAAAAAAGGATGATATGTCCTATATATAATTCTTTATTGAAAATTAAAAGACTCACTATTTTGGTTTATAATTACAAAATATCATTGTCACATCATTTTAAATATATTTATTGTATAAAAATTATATATAAATAATTTCTGTGTAAATTATTGAAAATGATATGCATGTTTTTCTTTTAACGCCTCAAAAATTTTTTCTTCATTATTTTGCTTTCCACAATAAAAATATATAGATTCAAAAGTAAAATGTAAATATTATTATTTAATTATTAGAGACTACAATTATATGATCTGCCTGGAGTTGGATTTATCTAGTTTTCAACAAATTTAAAACATGCTTTTATTATTTTAATAATATTAAAATTCCCATCTAAAAAATAATAATATTAACATGCATTAAAACGCGAAACAAAATTATAGTCGCAATGGACTTGAACCTTATCATTTTATGATCAGTAGTTACGAAGAGCAATATTAGCAAATTTTTATTTTGAAACTAAAAATCCATAGATAAGTTTCAAAACAAAGTACCATCCAAAATCTAACACAGAGAACCGAAAATTATTATTTTAATTAATAAAAATTAAATTAAAATACCATCTGAACTGGTTGCAAGATCATCAAATATTTTTTTCAAAAACACTCCTATTGAGGCGGGGCAGAGTGGGTCACATCAAGTCGGGTCAAATTGCCATCCAAATTCGGGTAACCCGTGCGATTGAGTCTTCAGAAGGAGCTAAAATAACTTTATTTTTTGAGTTTTTGACTATTTTATTTTGGTTTTTTAGTCTAGTTTGTTTTTTTATTTTTTGGGAGAGAAAAAATATAATGATTATGATTTAAATGTGACATTTTATCTTATTAATTTATGTAATTAATTTTACTTTTTTATGTTTTTTTTTACCAAATACCTATTGCCAAACGTAGCTTGAATATTCAGACAAGAGGAGGTGGGGTTGGTGGCCGGTGTTACGTGGACGAGAGAGAGACAGAGAGAGAGAGACAGAGCGTAAAAGTCACACACACATATATATATATATATATACATATAGATATGCATGTTTCATGTTTATTGCGTTCATTGAGTTTCACTCCTTTACAAACTTCAAGATAAAGATTTATTGCTCACTACGAATCATTGAACTTTGTAGACCAAAAAAAAAAAGGAAAATGATTGGTGGCCCTAAAACTGTGGCTCAAATTGGCTCAAATTTTCAGTTTTGGTAATTTTGTTTTTTTTTTTTTTTTTTTTTACCTGATAAGGAAATTTGAGCCATTAGGGGCACCCAAATTCGGGCCCCCTAGCATTGCCCAAAAAAAAAATTATATACCACATGCTATAATAATCTTGTTAGTACTAAAATATGAAAATTGATAGGTTGACAGAGACGATGACATGGCCTGAGATCATTTGTTGATGGCTGGAAGCAGCAGCGGAGCTAAAAAATTAAATTGGAGGGAATACTTATTAAATATAATTTTTTATTTAAAAAAATTATGATCAATATTAAGAAAATAATAATTCTATGGGCTAAATTTAAGCATAATAAATTAAATATTCATTATTAATGGCATCAAATCAAAATTTTATAATAATATGAAATAGTTCGGTGTGAGATGGTGATGTAAGTTTACAATTTTAGCACAACAATTATGAATCAAAATTTTTAATTTTAGAAAATAAAAATACTTCATTTATAGAATAAATTATTATAAAATATATTTTGAAAGAAAAATATTAGAGATGATATTACTTATAAATAATGTGTTTCAAATAGAAATTATTATGGAAGTCACAAATCACACTTCCCGTTTATTTTGGGAGATAGAATGGAGGGGATTGATAGTGAGGAGATTGATAGTGAGGGGATTAATAATGAGGAATTGTTAAATTATTTTTATATAAAATAATAAAACAAATAAAAAAATATAAAAAATAAAACATTATATTTTTAAAAAAATTCTCAATATGTAAAAAATAAAAAAATTTCTAATCCCCTCACTATTTTCTAATACCATCTCTACCTCCTCCTTACCAATCCCCTTTCCAAGGGTATTAGTAATACTAAGGGACTAATAATCCCAAGGCTATCTCTCCAAACAAACAAGGGCATTAGTACCAATACCCTCCCTATAGCCCAAAACAAACGGGGCTGGGGTTGTTTGAAAATATGGTTAAAAGTTGACTTTTTTATTTTTCTAGTTTCTTTTGAAAAAAATATGTAAAAAATGTGAGAGATGATATGACCGAAATAAGTTAAAAGCTTTAACCATCTTTCCAAAAAAACCCTTAGAGTATGTTTGTTTTGAGGGATAATAGTCCATTGTTTGTTTGAAAAATTTTGCTCCGGACTATTAATCCCACAAATATGGGACTATCCTATCCCATGGGGGGGTGTCGGATAGAAACCATGGGATTGGTATCCCATGGGATTATTTTGTAAAATGTCCATTTTACCCTCCATGTTATTACTTAGTAAATAATTAGAAAAGAGTAAAATAGTCTTTTGAACATTTATAAATTATTTTTTTAGTGTTGCTAATTTAAAACTATATATTAAATAAAAAATTTAAATTATAAATTATAAATTATAAATTTAATTTAATTAAAAATAATAAATTATAAATTATGGCCTTATAAATTAAATTTTTTTAGTGTTGTTAAAAAATTAAAAAAAATTAAATTTACATATTAAATAATTTTTTTTTAGTATTGTTAATTTAAAATTATATATTAAATAAAAAATATAAATTATAAATTAAATTTATTTAAAAATATTAAATTATAAATTATGGCCTTATAAATTAAATTTTTTTAGTGTTGTTGAAAATTTAATTTATATATTAAATAAAATTATTTTTTTATTGTCGTTATTTAAAATTATATATTAAATAAAAATATAAATTATAAATTATAAATTTAATTTAATTGAAAATAATAAATTAAAAATTGTGGCCTTATAAATTAAATTTTTTTAGTGTTGTTAAATTATAAATTATAGATTATAAGGGTAAAATAGTCTTTTGAACATTTATCCTTATCCAGTCCGTCTAACCAAACATTAGATTTACTAAAAATAGTCCAATCCAGACCTCTAATCCCATGACTAAACAAACATAGGATACAAATTTAGTCCAACCAAATAGTCCCGGGATAATGTATCCCGGGACTAATAGTCCGATGGATTACAATCCCCCCTTATCCAGTCCGTCCAAACAAACGCACCCTTAAAAGACTATTTTACTATTTTCTAATTGTTTACTAAGTAATAGCATGGAGGGTAAAATGGATATTTCACAAAATAATCCCATGGGATATCAATCCCATGGTTTCTATCCCACACCCCTCCATGGGATAGAATAGTCCCATATTTGTGGGACTAATAGTCCGGGGGGACTATTAGTCCGAAACAAAATTTTTCAAACAAACAATGGACTATTAGTCCGGTGGGACTGACAGTCCAATCCCACACCCTTATCCCTCAAAACAAACATGATGTAAGTGGTCTATCAACTACTTAAAAATAATGAGTTCATTATATTCATTCCATAAGATTTTTTGCTACACTATTAATTTAGATTATTACATAAATAATACTATATGGTACTCTTAAAATATCAAATAATTACTTGCTGTGAAAATATAATAAACCCTAGTCAAAGAGCATGTTAAGAAAAAAGGGAATATATTTTACATGTAATATAGCAATAATACATATATATATATATATATATCAAATTATGGGGGCACGTGACTCCCTTCCTTCGAACCTTTTTTTGGCTCCGCCCTTGGCTTGAAGTGGAATGGATAAGTGTTTCTTCAAACTTGTGATCAGATAAAGCAAACAAACAAAAAAGGAAGTAGTCGAGATGAGTTTGACTATTTTTTCAGGCAATAGAGAGAGCACACTTGCATGCATCAAGAAAGGTCCCGTGGCTGCTGTGGTTGTAGCCAATGCAAAAGAACAAAAAGAAAGAATTCAAAGGGAGAGACATCATCAAATCCATTTCACAACATTTGTTAAAAATAAGAGTATCGATTAGATAGTTTTCCTTCGTAACTTAACCGTATAGCAATTAGTTCTTCGTTTGTAATTATAGAAGTAGTTCCTGTTTTTCACGCTTCGTTCTTGTGAAATTGTGGACGGCTATCGATTTACTCCTATTAATTTATCCCAAATCATAATTTTACTAACAAATATATATAATTAGAATATTTACAGCTAGGTTGACTCTATATAATTTGTGGCCTAAAGCAATAATTAAAAATGAGGTCTTTTATATAATAATTTTTTTATTTAAAATTTATTTTCCTAGCTTTTTGGGATGCAAAAATATTAATTAAAGCTTTATATTCAAGTTTTGCTAACAAATCTTTTTCAATTGATAATATAGTTAATTCACTTAATCTTTCTTATAACATAGTTGATTTAAGGTAAGATTTTATCAATTTTAATTTTAAAAAATTTCTTTCTGCAGAAGCAGCTGTTACAGGTATTGTTAATAATATTCTATAAGAAATGTTCCCATCTAAAAAAAATCCCCTAATGTTACATTATCTTTTTGTTTTTGGGGTAAGACAAAGTTTGAGTCCTTGTTTTAGGTATTTTTATACAATAATGAATCACGTGATCCTATTCTATTATATCAAAAAATTAGGTCTTCCTAAATTTAGAGGCCTAAAGCCTGAGCTTAGCTGGTTTTGTGGTCCAGCTGGCCTTGATTTACAGAGGTTGTAGAATTCGACTCCTTCGTGCCATGTATCTCTTGATATATTAAAAACATTAATACAAAAAACAAAATAGCTGAGAGAAAATGTATTAACTAACAGGTTACATTTGTTTTGAACATGAATTGACATTAGGAGAATTTTTGTTGAAATCCCTAATATTAAAATTTTATAAAATAAAAGATATATAATATTTTTATAGTAGTTAAGGTCTTTTAGCATTTTTACAGAGAAATTTTATCTGACTCAGAAAAATTTTAATTTTCACAAAGAAATTTTTTTGATTTTATAGAGAAATTTCAAAATTTCTCTATGATCATACTAGAGAAATTTTGAAATTTCTCTGAGTCATGGCCAAAATTTTTATGAGTTGAGTGAAATTTCTCCAAGTCGAATTTTCTCTGTGAAAATATTAAAGAACCTTAACTAATAATAAAAATATCTTGAACCTCTCTTACTATACAAATTTGGAGAGCGATGTTTTACTAATTTTTCCTTGAGATTAATCCTAACCATTCGTTGCATTTTTTTTGTAGATATAGTTTACATTATGTATATATATACATAAAAGGTGATGCATGATGAAACAAGAGTAAATAACAGGTTGTAAAGAAAGCTGGTCCCATGTATTTATTATTGTATGTATGTATTTATCATGTTCATTTTTTTATTTTTTATTTTTTAATTCTATTTTTGTTGTTTCGCTTCACAATATGGTTGGTAGGTATCCATTGGGAATTGGCGATAAGTTTACTTGACCCCTCATCTTAATAAAAGACAACGAAGAGTCTATTCAAAACTCTAAACGGAAGTGATTCATCCCCCGAAATGGGGGCCCCCGAATCCCCCGAAATGCCATTTCAAGTAAAAAAAAAAAAAAAAAAGAAAACCAAAAAAAAAAGAGAAAACAGTTTCTAAAAATGGAAATTAGGGGGATTATTTTTAGGGGGATTTTTCATTTTCCAAACTCTAAATTAGCTTTCATTCAACACAACTATATATCTAGTGATATACATACACAGTATCCTTTTGCAAATTGCAATATATAGAACCCGAACTTTGGATTTGGAATCATATGTGTAGTCTTCAATACCATGTGCTTATCTTACCTGAAATTTTGAATTAAAGATAGATTCTAATTCCAATTCTATGCTTCCATAATTCCAAACGTGGTATAAAATTGTGTTTGGATCAATTATTTGGGTAGGAAATTCCTTGTAAGGCAATGTTTGGTTGAGGGATTTAGGAAGAGCTATGAAAAGAGAAAGGAAAAATGTGTGTGAAATTAGATGAAATGTAAATATATTCTATTTATATTTCACTTACACTTTCCCTTTCCGTTTACAAATCCCTTTTCAGATCTCCAACCAAATACAGTGTAAAGATTATAAAAAGTGAATAAAATAGAAATGATAGTTTTGACCCGATATTTATATTTGGGTTTATTCTACCCCAATTTGTCTAAAGAGCCAAAGAGTTGATTGATTATAAGCTCACTATAAGATCATTATTCGTATATAAACATAAAATTATTGTTTAATCTCGTAAATCATTATATGTCTGTTTTGTTTTAATTTTTCTCATCTTTACCTTTCCGATAACAAAAGATTCTCATTTTCAAGTTTGATGTGGATTTATGAACCATATTCTGACGTTTGGGATGAATATTAAAGATGGATTGTACAAATGTACGTATTAAAGTGGTCCTATATATATATACATATACATTTATGAGTGGGCTTGGAATTATGTGAATGCATCCAAGGTTGTCTGTGTCGAGGATTCAAATGTGAGGTTGCTCTTTGGTCCCCACTAATGGTCTGTTTCAAATCACTTTCATTTTCATTTTTATTTTTTTAACAAAAATGTTAGACATCTTAAAAGTTCTACTAAATTTTTTATCAACTGCCTTAAAGCATTTCCAACGGTTCATTTCTTTTTTCACCAAATCTGAGTAAAAAATAAGTTATTTTTTCAATTTGATACGGCTTCCTCTAACGGTGAGCATCAAACCTGTCAAACAAAATATGTGCAGAATTGAGAAAAGGGTCGACCGGTTGGTCAATCGGCCGGTCGACTGGTAAGACTAATTTTTTTTTTTTTTAAACCTGTTTGAACCTTTCGACCTGTTTGAACCTACCTATTTGAAAGGGAACCGGTCGACCGGTTGGTCAACCAGCTGGTCAACCGGCGGGTTGACCAGTTGGTCTCCCTCAACGGTCACGCACAATAAAATGGTAAAACATGGAGCCTGTTCTCACTTTGATGAATTTTTTGTTCCATTTTCATTTTGATACCAATTTGCTAAAACCATTGGAGCTCTAAAAAGTGACTTTTTCACCAAATTTCAAATCTGATGCAAGGTTTGATGAACCGTTGGAGATGACCTTACATGATTCTCACATGGTGTATGTGAGTCCCACACTTATGAAATATTTGGTAGAATTTTTAGAATTTCTAACAATATATATATATATATTTTTTAAAAATTTTATTGCAGATGGAGAGTGTTTCTAGATGTTTGGCCTCGTTTATGAACATACTTTTTTAGTAACTTTTGATTTTTTAGTTAAAATATGATGTAAAAAAATTTAATATGTTTGGGATGATTTTTTGATTTTTTACAAAACTATACGTAAAAAATAAAGAATTTTTTTTTTTTTTGACTTTTTAATATAAGTTATTGACTTTTTAATTTTTTTTAATAATTTTTTAACTTTTTAATTTAAAAAAAAAACTCGTCAAACGTGGCCGCGTCAATGTGAAATCGGTTTTGGACTTTATATATCTAAAGCTACATGGAGAGAGAACCTCGTTTTTTACGTGCGCGTGTCCCTGTTCCATGGAAGATCTTTGCACTTGACTTTTCGTTTTTGGAAGCACTAATGCTATAGTCCATAATATTTATCAAGAAATAGTTTCAGAATTGTTGTGTGCGATTAAAATGTAATGAGTGTTTTATGGGTCATATACCAAATGAATCTGACTTATATAATGATATTTTTAGATAAAATTTGAGATAAGAATTATGGGGATGTAGTAGGATTATTTTGGAAGGGACTATTCAAAGAAATAAATGCATGAGAAGTGCTGACAACCCACAATTTGAGTTTTATGGACTTGAAAAGTTCAGTTCACATTTCTCCTTAAAATCTAGATATTAAAGAGAGAGAAACTGGAGTCGTATAACTAATACAGATGGGACAACTCTAAGCGATGTAGAACACATTAACTCTAAGCGATGTAGAATATATTCCAACACACCCTCTTGGACCAGGATATACACTAGCCTGACAAACGGCACACAGGATTTAAGGAACATACACTAGTCGAACAAATGACACACAGGTATTAAGGAGTAGGGAAATTGTAGCCTTATAACTAGAGTCTTATAACTAATACAGATGGGGCAACTCTAAGCGATATAGAACACATTAACTCTAAGCGATGTAGAACAAATTCCAACACACTCTCCTGGACCAAGACATACACTAGCCAAACAAACGGCACACAAAATTTAAGGAACACACACTAGTCGGACAAACGACACAGGTATTAAAGAGTAGGGAAATTGTAGCCTTATAACTAGCACACCCTCCTGAACCAGGACATACACTAGCAGGGAATATACACTAATCAAACAAACGACACACAGGTATTAAGGAGTAGGGAAACTGTAGCCTTATAACTAGCACACCCTTCTGGATCAGGACATACACTAGCCGGACAAACGGCACACAGGTATTAAGGAACATACACTAGTCGGATAAACGACACACAGGTATTAAGGAGCAGCGAAACTGGAGTCTTATAACTAGCACACCCTCTTGGATCAGGACATACACTAGTCGGACAAACGGCACACACATACACTAGCCGGGAACATACACTAGTCGGACAAACGGCACACAGGTATTAAGGAGTAGGGAAACTGTAACCTTATAACTAGCACACAAACGGCACACAAGCACTAAGGAACATACACTAGTCGGACAAACGGCACACAGGTATTAAGGAGTAAGGAAACTGGAACCTTATAACTAGCACAGATAGGGTAACTCTAAGCGATGTGGAACACATTCCAACACACCCTCATGAACCACAACATACACTAGTCGGACAAACAGCACACACCAATCACAGACCCAACTAAGCTCTCATACAAAATTAAAAAACCTGGCCCACACTTCTCCTTAAAACCCAGGTATTAAGGAAAAGGAAACTAGAACCTTATAACTAGAACAGGTGGGGCAACTCCAAATAATGTGTGACACATTGTAACATATAATTCACCCACAATAACATAGTAAAGTGATTTTTTGAATGAATGACTAAGATTTAATTTCACAAAAGCTATCAACTCCCAAACTCTATATTCGCCCAAAAAAAACTCCCAAACTCTATCATTTCATTTTCCAACGCTCAAACTCTAATCTTATGACTCTGGAAAATCACTCTAGAAAATTTGAACCAAGGGAGTTAGACATTATACGATTAAATTTATAAAAAAATCAAAAAGTCAACACATAACTTGTCATGTCATTGTGGATACAATTAGGAGACTTAAAATGTAAGTCTCAATCTTTTCCCCAAATATATTGGTCAATTTCTCACTTGTGCATTCAAATCTATTAGACCGGTAGAAAGGTTATGGAACAAATTACCTTGTTGCGCATTAGATCGCTTTGTTTAAGACATTTTGCAACTCTGCCCCTCTCTGTGCAAGCAGTGTAGTAGCCACTACCACCCCAGCCTCTCCATGCAACTCTGCCTCCGTCTCAGCTTTACTAGGATGAAGGAAGACCGGAATGTACTACACTGTCAACCTTGCTTGGAATCAATGGAAACATATAGTGTGTACATATCAGAATATTACTTCAAGTGTATCTAAAGCAACACATTAAGGTTTATTTATAAATCCAAAGCAAAAGAGTACCAAATCTTCCCTTATTTTAATAAAATGATTTTTGGGATTTGTTGAAATCATTAGGCGCACAATTTTAATATAACATTCATTATCTTCTTTCCTTTTCCCTCCTACAAAACATGCCACTAGTCTCTTCAAATTCAAATCACCATCATAAGCAAGAGAACCAATACTTGATTCAATTTTCAGGAGAGACCTAATAGAGACCATGACCAACACCAGAAATGTGTAGGGATCACTGTTTCTACAACACCCAGCATCCATTATAAGCTGTTACAGAACAACATACGCGGGCATCGACAAACATCAATCCTTTTATCACTAAATATGGTCTTCTTTCATGGGCATGCCAGGTTCTTAAAAACACAACACAAACCTACCTGCTCTATAAAACTGAGTAAAACAATCAAGACTCTGTTCCTTGTTCAAGATTGGAAAGCTCACCAGACCAAATTCCATTCTACTGTTAAGAGAGACCTACTTATCAACACCCACATTGATCTATGTGGGACATGACCCATGTGCCACATCACTTGGCATCCTCTCCATCCCCGCCACCATGCCCGGCACCTGAGCCGCCCTGGCCATCAATGCCACCTGCCCCGGCCTCGGAAGCTTCTTGCTTGTTTCCTCCACGTACATCGCTCGGGCCTGCAGCTTGAGGGGGACCACCACTGCTGCCGCCTCCAAGAGTGGTCTCGGAATGCGGGGGATGCATGCCGTTGTTGGTACCTCCAGGTCTCATACCCATTTGGCCTTGGATGGCTTGTTGGTGGTGTTGGTGTAGCTGCTGCTGTTGCTGCTGGTGTTCTTGCATTTGGTGTGGGTTATTGAACTGTAAGGGCACCTTCTGTGGGAACATACCTTGTTGCTGAGCCATAGCTGCTGCTTGAGGGTGCTGCATGTAAAACCCTCCTGGTTGCATTGCAGGATGTGGAGCCATCTGCAAAGAGCCAACACAGATAAGTGAGAAAAAACATTAAAGCTCTGTTTGTTTCAGCCAAAACCATTTTCCGGGTACCCAAAAAAAAAAAAAACAAAAAAATCAATGGAAGCAAGCTTATTTAGATGGAAATCGTTTTCCATTGGATTAAAATCTTACCAACACCACAACAACCCCCATCCCCACCTCTACCACACCCCACCATCACCACCGCTTCCAGTTCACAGTCACTAGCACATTAGTTTTAAGGTTGCAACCAAACATAGAAAATATTTTAAAATGTTTTCCACCAAAAGAAAATATTTTAAAATGTATTCCACCAAAACAAACAAGGCGTAAGAATAGATGAAATATGGAGGATTTTTTAGTTTAGAAGGAACCTGGGCAGGCATTGCCGGTGCTTGTGGCTGGGCATCAGCAATTGCAGCTAAATACATCAAATTCTTTTGAAGCTGAGCCTGGTACCTAAATCATCCAGAATATCATGTATCTCATGAATGTCTAGCTCACATATACAAAGAAGAGTCATCCCAAATCTCATTAATCAATTGATTGTCCACATACACATGATTATTTGCGAGTACAAGTGCACATGCACCTTGGCACCTACAAATTGGATGCTCAACTATAGTAGAATAAATGATCAGCACCCATCTCATATCCGATATAAATTTGTGGTTTCTTTACTGTTAGAGTTCTACTTGCTGGCAGATTAACTTAACCCATCATAGAGCATTTTGTAAGGGATAGCAAAGTAGCAAGAAGAACAAAGAAACACACATGCATACAAAAAACAGACAACTCTGGCACAATTTGAAGTTTATCATTTACAAAATCATTACCTCAACTTCACATGAATACATGACAGCATTCGTGATAATATTTGTGTGACATCAGTAGAAACAAAAGATTTTGAATTCACTATGAACTTAGACCCTGTCTTTTGTTCTCATTTATTTATTTTTTCATTTGGGCAAGTACAAATTGACTAAGATCTTAAGTCTTATCTTTGGATTGAAACAGAATCAACAAATTCAGTCCTATATGTAGATGGATGTGTGCGCAAATACAAAATGGTTTATATTTGATACACTTGTACAAACTGATACAATTGGTTGCAATATGGCTAAGAAGCACGGAGACAAATATGGATGTGGACACGGACACTGATGCAGACATGGAGCACAACGATTTCAAAAAAGTGGGACACGGATACAGTGGGAACACGACAATAAAATATATTTTCATATATTTTTATTTGCTATCTTGATTAATATTACATCCACAAACAATCAATATTAACAAAAACTAACTCTAATTCTATATTTTAAAAAAAATAAAACACTTTCAAATTAACACTTACAGTTCATATCTTTATATCTTTTTTTATGGACGATATATTAAGTATTTAAATTTAGGAAAAAAATAATAAACATTCAACATCCAATATTCATCAAAAAAATCAAGAAAATGGGGGAAAAGACAGTTGGCATGTCTCCAGTGTGTCCTCGAATTGTCCCCTGAAATAAATTAATTAAATAAGGAGACATGCCATGTGGCGTGTCCTATACGTGTTACTGCCGTGTCCATGTGTTTGACATGGCTACAACATTTGTTTTGAAGTGTCAGTGCTTCATAGCAATATGGCTATATTTTCTAAAAGTTTAAACTAAGTAATCAAACACAAAACACGCAAAGCAAACACCCCAACCCACCGACACAGAGGCAGAGAGAGGACGACTTACTGGGCACATTCAGCCAGTTTTCCAAGGTTTTGATTATCCAAAATTGCCAAAATCAATTTCTTGTTCTCATCAAGATACTGCACCATTCATTTAGAAAAGAAATTCGCATATCAGCATATACATTAGCCATTATATCAGATACATTAGGTACCAATGGTTGAAGTAGAAGCACTAAGGAAATCAACCAAACACTATTAAAGTTATGGCAATAATATGAACATCCGTGCCTTAATATGGGAAGCTCCACCCCGCACCAATCACAACACATTATGCACATGAAGAGGAAGCATTAAATTTCATTTTTTTATTATTTATTTATTAGTACACAAGGGATGATGATATAGAGAATTCAACTATGCAAGAAGCACGACCAAGCTTTTTACAATACATAATAGAATAAAGCAGTCCTACATTATAGAACTCTGATTCAAGGTAAAATTTAGTGACAAAAATTTCCAAAGTTCTCATATTAATCATAATCATTCCCAAACTTTACTTTCTCAAACCTTACTCGCTAGATCTGCTTAATCATACAAGTTTAAATTAGCACATCAATGGCTTATGGTTCACAACCTACTTCCAGAGTGAGTATATATAGTAATAAAATAGGAATGCGTTTATCTGCCACCAAGAAAGGTGACAAATTAGTAAAACATCATTGAAGTTGTGAGCAATGTTTTGAAACCTAGACAATTGAACAGCATTGTACCACAATGTTGTAATTAAATTTTAAAAAAAAAAAAAAAACTAAACTAAAATTATTAAAAATAAAGGAAACACATAACACTTACAACTATAACATGCAACCCAAAAATTACCATATATACATAAACATGCACAAGACACAAAGAAGCTTGAATGACAAGGACTTATGTATGTTAATATATTTGTTAAAAGTCGATAAATAGTAAAAATTAAATACATGGATTGATCACTATAGAGAGATTCAACAGAAAAATCAGAGAAAAAAGAAAAGTGGAATGCAACAATTGGAGGAGATTCACTCTTTACGTAGTTTATGGAAGTCCTAGTCTACTTTCATTTTAACTAATGGAAACCTAAATTTTAGTCATAAAAATTCACAACAATTGTATCTTTGATAATTTGATGTTTGAAGCAAATTATTTTGTTGGCATAATCATTTCATTGATTTGTTAAAATTTGAAAATATGAACATGGCGAGAACTCATCCACACATTGCATAGTAGAGAGAGAGAGAGAGAGAGAGAGAGAGAGAGAGATATTCATACATTAAGCACAAGGTTTCAGATTATAAGTAGCGGAGATGAAAGAAATACTAAATAATAAAGATAAGCGAAGGAAGAATAGACAACACTGTCAAAAAAGGAAAACATGGCGCTACAGGGTTGAGGTGTCAAAGTGGGTTTGGGAATTTAATGGCTGGGCACCCTCTCTCTCTCTCTCTCTCTCTCTCTCTCTCTCCATATATATATATATAACCATTATTAAAATTTTCCTTTTGCACAGCTCTAATGGGCTTCAATGATTAAGCCATAAGTTTAACTAAGATCATTAAAATGAACAATTTCAAGGGTTTTAATGGACTATTTCTAGACCAAGGTCCTGATTCAGCCAGTTAGAACTTGGATCGCCCAGTCCAGTATAAGTTTGGTTAATTGCAACTAAAAGGAAAATTCAACCAGAAAATAATAATACTTCTAGTTGGGGAACAAAGTAATAGTTGTAGAATTATGCATTCACATTTGGAAATTAATTTAAGAAACAAGAAGATCGCAAAAGGAATCACAAAGTATAAGCTAGATGTAAATATCTTAAACAAATTCCAAATAATGATGATATTGCAGCATGCAAAGTTAGGTAGTGTTTAGTTCATTGGAATGAAGGTGGAATTCAGATGTCTATTATCAAGTTTGGTCACAAAAAAAATGACAAAAAATATATATCATATGGAATCATCATATCATTCATCATTATTAGTGAATGGTCATTTTATTTATCAATATATAAATAGTGAATGGTTATTTGTAGAAAGGCTAAGAAATAAGCATTCCATTTTATTTCACTTTTATTCCAGTGAATCAAACATAGGGTTAGTTTAATAAATCTAAGCCCTTTTACTTTTCAGAATATAAGATATTGAAAGCTAAAACTTGGATAAAAGAGAAACACATGCAAGCCTGAATGCTTGATGCATTATTGTGAAGCCTCCACTAGCGCAATAAATGATATTCATTGTGAGGGCAAGCTCTTGCTTTTCAACTAGCATGTATGATGATTTAAATATCAACAAGGGAGAGTAAATCATAAACCAAACCAAACCAAACCAAGCCTCGCCTTAAGTCCCATCAAATGGGGTCAGATACATGAATCCTTTTTCTTCACGCGGCTGTATTGAAAGCCATTTCGTTAGTCAAATTAAATAGATCCATATCTCTATTTACAACGCTAGCCAACGTCAATTTAGGCCTACCCCGTCTCCTAATACTCCCATCTACCCTTATGATAAGAAAGATTATAAAAATTAACTCCTCATGCAATGGAAAATTGCTCCATTTATTCCATAGTTGATCCAGAGGAAAATTTTGCAGTTTTACAACAACACTTAAATAGTGATGAGAACATAGGATTGGCAAAATAATATCAATTACATGTGAAATAATTGGGCATAACATAAATATCCCTGAATAGGATGATGGAAAGGGCTTATTGTGAATGTTCAAATGGGCTTTAGGTAGACAGATGTACTATTGAATTACATGGCATTAGGTTGATTTAAAATTTAAAAAAAAAAAAAAAACAAACAAACAAACAAACAACAATGATAACAAGACAAATCTGACAAGGGTAAATAAAATTGGAAATCACGTTCTATTGAAAAAGGTATGTTCCTTTAGTTGTTCCTAGATTGCTATAAATTGCTAACAATTATACATGAATATTAAAACCACCATCCATCTCCTTGAACACTAAATCTTCATAATGATAGATAATTGAATCATTATAATATTAGGTAAATCTAGTTTATCCTTGATCCCTTCAATGCTCATTCTCAACAACCAACAAGGGAGCTTCAAAGAGCTAGTATATCTCTGTTTATACCCCATAATGACAAGACAGTAAAAGTAAGGCAAGTGCTGTAATAAAGAGTTAACAAGGCACCTAGTATAGCCACATGGAATTCTATGAGTACCGCCCGCTAGTGAATGGTTGCACATGGTTTACTGAAATATTATTTGAAAACCCCAAAAGCAAAATGTTAGGAACTAGCCCGTTTTCAAACACAGATCTGAACATTTTGAGACAATTGGCCTATAAGGGTTTATAGTCAATTGACATATGGGACAAAGTTGGTATGCGAAACGCCCAAAAATCAAGGGAGTTCTTTGTTTTCTTTTTTTTTTTAATTTTTATGTCCAATAATTTGCTGACCAAATTAGAATGATGAAGAAAAGATAGCCAAAACTCCAACTCCAACTCCAATTCAATGAACAGACGATGAATAAATACATAGACAAAAAAATTGGTTTTGAATAAGGAGGACATAGTAAAATTAAGAAATTGAGGAGGTATTAATTGAAAAAAATTATACCTTTTGAATCTGTTCGGTGGTGATGTTAGTGGGAGGGTATGAAGGCATCATAGGAATCATCTGCTGTGGTTGTTGCATATCTGCTCCGGCTATAAAACCCTAACCCTAACTACCCCAAAATCAATCAAATCAAACAACATTGATAATAAGATTTTCTTTGCGAAAAAAGATGTGCGTGTGTGTGTGAGATACGAGAGAGAGAGAGAGAGAGAGAAAATGGGAAGTTAATTTACCTGAGGTAGGTGAGGTGTGTGAGGCGGTGTGTGTGGGGAGGGACAGTGGGTTTGACGGAAGTATGGTCGGAGCGTTTTCTCCTTCGAACTGAGGTTTATTTGTACTTTCCCCAATTTTTGTCAAAAAATAACTCTGTTTGAAAAATGGCTAATTTGGTCTTTGTCTTGGTCTACCCTAAAATAAAAATAAAAAAATTAAGCAATTATTGGCACCGAATTTTAAGCAAATGTCAAACAATTGCCATCACCATTGTTTGTTATTAAAATTTTTATACAGTGAAAAATATTCTAAAATTTGTAAAAGTTGTCTTCTAAAATAAGGAAAATGCTAATTAGTGCTTAAGGGACATTATTTAGCATTGAAATTGAGGTAAAAAAACAAACAAAAAATCTTGAAAAATAAGTAAAAGGATTAAAAAGTACATTGAATCCAAGGGAAAATATTCAAATTCAATAAGGAGTATATTAGCTTATCACCCGTGCTATGTACGGGATAATTATAAATATTTATATTTGTTTTAGATTTTTTTAATATATAAATTATATTTTTTAAGATTTTTTATAAAAATAATTTAACAATCTTATCGTTAACCATAGTGTATGAGAGAAGTTGAAAATGGTACTACAGTAACTATATACAGATTGTATCTATAATTATTTGTATGAGGGGATTTTAAATGCTGATTAAGAGATTTTGACCAAATCAATAAATGCAGGCATGTGGATTGAAAAAAATTAACAAATACTGATCAGGCTATTTTCACCAAATCAATAAATGCTGAGTTTTTTTTTTTAATAAAAAATTTAGAAAATTCAGATTGGGATATTGAAACTCCCACAGGCCTTGGGGTTAAAAACCTCCTTGAGTGTTTATGTTTATCTAACTTCAATTATATTAAAAAATCAAATTATAAACAAAATGAGATAACTTTAATCATACAAATCACATTTTTTTTAATACTATCTAACTACAATCACATTTTTCTCATAATAAAAAATAATAATAATTGAAAAAAAGAACCATTAAAATAGTAAATAAAAAGATTATTTAGACACATTGAACAAACTATAATCACATTTTTCTTTTTGTGAGTGTTTATATTTATCTTACTTCAATCATATTAAAAAAATCAAATTATAAACAAAAAGAGATAACTTCAATCATACAAATCACAATTTTTTAACGCTATCTAACTACAATCATATTTTTCTAATAATAATAAAAAATAATTGAAAAAAAGAACCATTAAAATAGTAAATAAAAATATTATTTAGAGCCATTGACTAAACTACAATCGCATTTTTATTTTTGTGAGTTAACTTCAATCATATTAAAAAATCAAATTATAAACAAAAGGAGATAACTTCAACCATATAAATCACAATTTTTTTAACTCTATCTAACTACAATGACATTTTTCTCATAATAAAAAAAATAAATGAAAAAAATAACTATTAAAATAGTAAATAAAAAAGATTATTTAGAACCATTGAACAAACTACAATCATATTTTCCTTTTTGTGAGTGTTCATGCTTATCTAATTTCATTCATATTAAAAAAAAAATTATAAATAAAAGGAGATAACTTAAATCATACAAATCACAATTTTTTTATGCTATCTAATCATCATCAATAATTAAAAAAATCAATCACAAATTAAGTCAATTGATAATTAAAAAACACAATAATTTATTTTTCAAAAAACATAGTGAGTTAAAAAGATCAATTACAATTTTTTTTGGGTCAAAATACAATCTAATCATCATCAATAATTGGTACATTATATAACCCTAATGATTACAATCCATTTTGTTTTTCAAAAAACACAGTGAGTTAAAAAAATCATTTACAATTTTTTTTTTCAAAATACAATCTAATCATTATCAATAATTTGTACTTTAAAAATCAAATCAGAAAAAAATCAAATCAAATCACCAATATTTTTATGCTATCTAACTACAATCATATTTTTTTCATAAATAATTGTAAAGAAAAACCATTAAAATAGTAAATAAAAGATTAAATCACATTAAAAAAAGAACCATTGAACAAACTACAATCACATCACATTTTTTCCATAATAAAAAAAAAATAAATGAAAAAAAGAACCATTGACTAACTACAATCACATTAAAAAAAAAAAAAAACCATTAAACTAATTACAATCACATTTTTTTCTTTGTGAGTGTTTATGTTTATCTAATTTCAATCATATTAAAAGTAAAATTAAAATAGTAAATAAAAAGATTAAATAACATTTAAAAAAAAATTATTGAACTAACTACAACAATTATATTTAAAAAAAGAGTCATTAAACAAACTACAATCACATCACATTACAATCACATTTTTTTTCTTTGTGAGTGTTTATGTTTATTTAACTTCAATCATATTAAAAATAAAATTAAAATAGTAAATAAAAAGATTAAATAACATTAAAAAAAACCATTGAACTAATTACAACAATCATATTAAAAAAAAGAGCCATTGAATAAACTACAATCACATCACATTTTTCCTATAATAAAATAAATAAATGAAAAAAAAGAACTATTAAACTAATTACAATCACATTAAAAAAAAAAAGAATCATTCAACTAATTATAATCACATTTTTCTCTTTGTGAAGTTTATATTTATCTAACTTCAATCATATTAAAAAATCAAATTATAATTTTTTATTCGCTAGACAAATCACAAATATTTTTATGCGCTATCTAATTACAATATTAAAACAGTAAATAAAGGAAAAGTCAAGAAGGAGAAAACAAAAAGAAGACTTGTTTTGCATACATGGTCACTGAAGTTGAAAGTGTAGAAGTGAGAAGTCAAGAAGGAGAAAACAAAAAGGAGACTCACTATTTGCAATAGGTATGTGAAAAGTTAAAAAGATAATGTATATTGGAGAAGTTAAAAAGACTTTGAAGAATTTAATAAGTGTTAAATTTTTTTTAAATAAAAAAATAAAGAAATTAAGGTTCAGATATTGGAACTCCTACAAAACTTGTGGGTTAGAGATAGATATAGATATTTATATTTGTTTTAATTTTTTTTTAATATACAAATTATTTGTTTTAGAAAAGGTACTGCAGTAATCTATACTATATATTAAGCAAAAGGGGATTTTTAACCCCAAGTCTTGTGGGAGCTTCAATCTTCCAATCTAAATTTCCTGATTTTTTGATTTTAAAAAAAAAATCTTAGCATTTATTAATTTCTCCCAACTCTCAAGTCCTACTCTTATAATAACACTTTAATGTATTAAGAACAACCATAAAAAAAATTATTTGAAATCCAA
Organism: Camellia granthamiana; assembly: GCA_036172215.1. Taxonomy (NCBI): domain Eukaryota; kingdom Viridiplantae; phylum Streptophyta; class Magnoliopsida; order Ericales; family Theaceae; genus Camellia; species Camellia granthamiana. The sequence continues at coordinate 2,431,614 of CM069908.1, read as the reverse complement.
CACATATGAATTCCTTGAAAAGTCCCAACACATATGATTATTATCCCTCATAATAACACTTTAATGCATTAAGAACAAGCATAATTTTTTTTTTTGAAAAGTCCAACACATATGATTATTATCAAAACATTAAACTTTAATATAATATAATAAATAAATAAAGACATTTAATTCTTTGAAAAGTCTAACACATATGATTATTATCAAAATATTAAACTTTAATATAATATAAAAAAGGAAAAACAAAAAAGAAGACATTTAAAAATAAAAATAAAAAAATAAAAATCACAATTCACATATATAGATAATTGTAAACACAATAAAATAGGAGGGCATTCATGCCTACACTTTTTTTATAAGATCTCCTCCGTTATAATAAGATAGCACTTTATTTCTCTTATCTTATAATATATATATATATATATATCTATACTATATATTAAGCAAAAAAGGGTTTTTAACTCCCAAGGCCTATGGAAGCTTCAATATCCCAATCTAAATTTTTTAAATTTTTTATTTAAAAAAAAAAAAAATCAGCATTTGTTGATTTGGTCAAAATCTCCTTATTAGCATTTATTAACTTTTTTCAATCCACGTATCTTTCCACATGCCTGCAATTATTGATTTGGTCAAAATTCCCTGATCAGCATTTAAAATCCCCTTATACAAATAATTATAGATACAATTCGTGTATAGTTACTGTAGTACTCTTTTCAACTTCCCCCATATACTATGGTTAGTGATAAGAAAAAAATCTTAAAAAACATAATTTATATATTAAAAAAATTCTAAAACAAATATAAATATCTATAATTATCCCGTGCATAGCATGGGTGATAGGCTAGTTATGAGAGAAGTCAAAAAGTCTTATGGATTGAGAGAAGTTAATAAATGCTGAGGTTAATTTTTTTTTAATAAACAAAAAATTAGAAAATTAGGATTGGCATATTGGAACTCCCACGGCCTTGAGGTTTAGAAACCCCATTTTGCTTAATATATAGTATAGATAGATAGATATAGATATAGATATAGATAGACATAGATATAGATAAATATAGATATTTATATTTGTTTTACATACTTTTTTAATATACAAATTATTTTTTAAAGATTTTTCATAAAAATAATTTAATAATCCCATCACTAACTACAGTGTATGGGAGAAGTTGAAAATGATGTTGCAGTAATTATGAGAGAAGTCAAAAATGTTAGTGAGTTGGGAGAAATCAATAAATACTGAGGTTATTTATTTTTTTAAATCAAAAAATTAGAAAATTAGGATTGAGATATTGGAGCTCCCACAAAGCTTGTGGTTTAAAAACCCCATTTTCCTTATATAATACTAGCCTATCACCCGTGCTATGCACGGGACAATTATAAATATTTATATTTGTTTTAATTTGTTTTAATATATAAATTATGTTTTTTAAGATTTTTTATAAAAATAATTTAACAATCTTATCACTAACTATAGTGTACAGGAGAAATTAAAAAGGCTACTGCAGTAACTATACACGGGCTGTATCTATAATTATTTGTATGAGGAGATTTTAAATGCTAATCAGGGATTTTGACCAAATCAATAAATGTAGGCATGTGGATTGAAAAAAAGTTAATAAATGCTGATTAGGGGATTTTGACTAAATCAATAAATGCTGAGGTTTTTTATTTTTTAAATCAAAAATTTAGAAAATTAAGATTGAGAGATTGAAACTCCCACAAGGCTGAGGGTTTAGAAACCCCATTTTCCTTAATATATTTACAATTATCTATATATGCGAATTGCGATTTTTAAATGTCCTTTTTTTTTAATGTCTTATTTTTTTCCTTTTTTATATTATATTAAAATTTAATATTTTGATAATAATCATATGTGTTGGTCTTTTCAAGGAATTAAATGTCTTCTTTTTTTTATTATATTATATTAAAATTTAATATTTTGATAATAATTATATGTGTTGAACTTTTCAAGAAATTTTTTTTATACTTGTTCTTAATGCATTAAAGTGTTATTATGAGGGATAATAATTATATGTGTTGGGACTTTTCAAGGAATTTATATGTGTTAGATTTCAAAGAATTTTTTTTATGCTTGTTCTTAATGCATTAAAGTGTTATTATGAGGGTAAAACTTGGGGGTTGGGAGAAGTTAATAAATGCTAAGTTTTTTTTTTTTTTTACAATCAAAAAATCTGAAAATTTAGATTGGGAGATTGAAACCCTCACAAGATTTGGGGTTAAAAACCTCATTTTACTTTATATATAGTATAGATTTTTTTTTGTTTTAAATCTTTTTTTATTATTATGTCCTAAATATTTATTAACAAGACCCTTACGAAAATATAATAATACTAAGACTCTTAAAATATTACTTATAAATTTGACAACAAATTAATTTTGTTGATAAATAGTTAACACATCAACAATTGACATCAATATTATTAAAAATAAATTAAAAAGTGATATTTAAAATTAAAAAATAATAATAATTTATATTTCATTAATATACTATTTTTTGGGGGGACTATGATAAGATTTTTACTTAAACTTAAAGTTAGGGGTTAGGGTAAAGTGTCGGTGCTAAAGCAAAGAAGAGAGGGTTGTGGGGGGCGACCTATTCAAAACAAAAATGAAAAGGGGTAAGGCGATGAGATTGGGGCCCTCTGTTCGGTAAATAGTGGTCTCTCTGTCCGTCTGTCCGAGTTGGGAGGGAGAGCTGAATTTCAGAATTGGAGAGACCGTCCGTTAAACAAGAACAGGAACAAAAACAAAAACACGTTTTGGAATCCGGTTGAAATCCCTATCCCTAAACCTAAACCTAAACCTAAACCTGGCTTCGGACATCTGGAAACGCTTGTTCCCACAGCAATCCAGGAGGTCCTGGTCCGTACTAATAATCCCTCCTGGAATCGGCTTAGGTCGGCGATCTAATAATCCCTGCATGGATCTGAACCTGTTCAAGCTATGCTCCGGCCTCAAATTCCTGGGTTACTTGATCATCGTCCTCGTCGCCGCTATTATCGCCGTCTCTTATTACGCCGTCGTCATCCTCACTTGGGGCCCTCACTTGCTTGATGATCCCTTCACATTCACGTCCTTGTTCTCATTCACTGTTATCCTTGTCTTTCATCTCCTGGTACCTTCTACCTACCTACCTACCTACCTATCTACCTAATTCCAATTCTACTCTACTCTACTCTACTGTTTTATATTCTTCTTCTTCTTCTTCAATTCTATTTTTATGTCTACGAAACGAACCCAATTGTATTCAATTGCATATTGGCTCTACCAGATTCATTGTTTCAAACTAAATTGATTAAAAAAAGTTGTATACTTTGCTATTAATTATATGTTCCAATCCAATGTGGAGCACCAACCAAACAAATGAGGATCTATTTTACTCATATTTATTATCCTATTATAATTACCTTACCTTCATCAGATTCCAATAATTCTTTATTTGTACGGACATATGCATCCTGTGTTTCAATCAATAGTGGTCACTACAACATCTGATATGCATAAAATTCAAAATGACGTAAAATTTTCAGGTTCAACTGTTTTTGCAAATGAGGATGTGAGGCTGATGTATCTTTATTGTTTTTAGGCAGTCATAAACAAGTAATGGATTTGTCAAAATTCATTGATTACTGTGATGTTCATATTCTGTCTATAGTTCCAGGAATGTTCTGGGTACAGCCTTTTATTCATGTAATCAATGAATTTTGCAAAATCCTGATATATATATCTTGAATGCCATTTATGGGTTTTATATTTTCATTTGGATAATTAACACTCTGTAAGTTTGATGGCTAAGATGTTTATCACTCACTAAGTATTCATTTCATTTCATTTTGCAGCTTCTGTTATTACTGTGGTGCTATTTCATGGTAGTCTTTCGTGACCCTGGTTCTGTTCCTGAAAACTGGAAGCCAGTGATTGAGGAACAGAATTTTGAGGCGGGCACTTCTTCTATGCCATTTTCAGATTGTGTAGAGCCTCAGAATTTGGCCGCTACATTGTCTTCTTCAGATGGGCTGGAAAGAAGACCTGCTCTAGTCTACTGCAGCCATTGCAAAAATGGAAAGCCTCCACGTTGCCATCATTGCTCTGTTTGTAAGTTTATCTTTCCAACTAGCTTTGATGATGCTCATGTCTTTCATTTCTTCTTCAAGGCTCAGATTCTTTTTCTTTCCTGTTAATGTCCATTAATGTGACTGACTTCCACCCCCAATTTCAATGTGATGTTTCCAAGTTGTTTGTTGTATAGATATGTTGAAAGAATATTATTACATTTTGCTTCCCATTCTATTTGCCTTGTTTGAACATTGTTGCAGCTCAGTTGGCATGCAATGAGACATCAGGTTGAGCAGTCATATCTGTGAATTATTTGAGTTTCTGTATGTTTTGTGCAGGCCAAAGATGTGTTCTTAAGATGGATCACCATTGCGTATGGGTGGTGAACTGTGTTGGAGCACGAAATTACAAGTTTTTCCTACTTTTCCTGGTGATTTTATATTCTATCTCCTTACTGTTTTTTTGTTACTTTGGCCTCCTCCCTAACCTTGCAAATGAGTTTGAAAACTAGATTGAACTTTCGTTAAAAAAATGGGTCTAGTTGTGACCATGCTGCCGTGCTGTTGTGGTTCACAAATGTGGAGGAGTGGTCTCGTTTATACTGCTTTTCTCTTGTAACCTTTTCAAATATGCCTAGAAATCACATGAAGATTTGATGGTTCCTCTCTGATTTGCATTCATTCTTTTATACTACATACATATGCTATTATTATTTATGTGCTTATTGATCTCTCAGCTCTATACATTTCTGGAGACAACAATGAATACTTTAGTATTGCTGCCGACTTTTATAAATTTCTTCCGAGAAGCCAAGAACCATTCTGCTTCACCAGGCAATCTCGCTATTACGTTTTTGGCATTTGGTAAACTCTCATACTTGTATTGCTCACTATCATCTCCTAATGCTTGTCACTATAGTCTCAACATTTCCATGTTTCTTACAGATTTTGTACCTTGATGCAGTTTTGAACCTAGCTTTTGCACTGAGTCTTCTTTGTTTCCTAATTATGCACTTGTCTCTTCTGTCTAGCAATACCACTTCAATAGAGGTAATTATAGATGTGTTACACAGAAAATTTTCACAAAATGGGACAGACCTTTTGTCTCACATCTGTGTCCCATTCTGTGAAAATCCCCTGTGCACTTAGATTTACTTTGGCAATTAAACATAATGGTGCATTGTTGTTGTATCCATCCTTGTATTTAATCATACAATTGTTTCTTGTGCTGTGTGAGATCTGCATATTAGTGCAACAATGGTTTGCAATATTGCATTCAATGACATGGCCAACTGTCAAAATGACAATGCTTTGCTGATATGTTTTTAATCCTAGAAATAACTCTCCATCTTTTGAGGGCAGAGATGCAAGCCCCGCTAGTTGCAGATGGTTATTGCCTTGGTTAATCGTTACTTGTATAATTGTCTGTTCCAGGTCTATGAGAAGAAAAAAGCTGTCAGGTGGAAGTATGACTTTGGCCGGAAGAAGAATTTCGAGCAGGTGGAGCATACTGGACATACATATATACATATAGATATTTTATCCTTTCGTAATTCCTACAGTGTGGATTGAATGAACTTTATGGTCATCAACGTACTAGGTTATACTACTTTGACATTCTTAATTGTTCCTATGAAATAGAGAACAGGATTCATTTGTGATTTGAGAGAATTGCAGGTGGAAGAAAAAGGGTATTCCAATAAGATTACTATCCTGTATGTAAGGTGATTTTTAAAAATAATAATCAAGGTAAAAATGTAATGCTTGTGTGCATAATTTCTAAAGAAGGTTAGATTGCCACCTTAATCATTATATTGAAGCATATTATATGGTAAATTATTTTCATGATCACTCGTTGAAATTTGGGGTGGACCTTTTATGTTTAGTGGTCTAATTTTTCTTACGGTCTCTTTATTTTTGAAGGTTTTTGGCGCAAAAAAGGCATTTTGGTTCTTTCCATTGTACTCAAAAGAAGATTTGGAGAACATACCTGCACTTCAAGGCCTAGAGTTTCCTACACATCCTGATGCCGAGGTGTGAGGTGTTTTGACCTTTTTCAGGCAGTTAAGATTGACTACCAGTGTTCCATTGTGTAAATCACTTGAAATATGCATTAAACATCAGGTTCTGAAAGGTGTGTTTCTCATAATGATCCATTCTTGTATTTTCTTAATTTTAGCTCTTGTTTATAAGATGTATACAACAAGTTTGGCTTGAAAGGGTTACGGTTTTTTTTTTTTTTTTAAAGAAAATTTATGTATGCTGTTTGCTGGGTATTTATTTAAGGGTGTGTCCTCTTACAAGGAGCTTTCTTGTTTTTGTTTCATTTTTTGGGCCATTTCAACAAATGTATAATGAGCATTCATTAACCACCTTAGGCAATAAATTGTTCTATTGGTTTTGGTGGTTGATCTTGTGAGGTTTATTTGGTGGTCATGAGCATGCATTGTTGTTTTATTTGGTCATATGGTCTACTCATTCTTGAATATTGGAAACATTTCAAACCTGTTCTTTTTGCACCGCATAAAAATTTAATAGTCATCAACAACCTGAGCAGTATAATTTTATACTATAATATAATCAGTTTTATTGGTTGGTACATAACGCAAGGAATTTTCTCTATCAAATATTATGTGAGATTTTCTCTATGTATATATATACAAGTACAATACATTAATTTAAAACAATTCAATGCTTAAGCTAAAATACCTTTTTTTATCAAGTCAATTCAAACTATAGGTCTCGGGATATTTGTTTTTTTTTAACATTTTGATCAGCTATTAAACCAACTCTTAATGCAGAGTTAGTTTCTCTGTTATGTATTTTTTGTACGCTGTGTTTGGTTGAAGGATTTGAAGAGGAATTTGGAAAGGGAAGGGAAAAGTTTGGTGAAATGTGAATAAAATATACCTACATTTCACCTAGTTTCACACATTTTTTCCCTTTCCCTCCCCAAATCCCTCAACTAATGAATTATTATTATTATTATTATTATTATTATTATTATTATAGCACAACAAAACATATCAACAATGTACATAAACTAATTGTTTAAATTAAAACTTAAGTAAAATGAATTATTTTAATTTTAAACATAAATGGTGAGATTACTATAAAATCATTGTAGAGGAATACAACACGTTTGGATTGAATTAGGATGGTCCCTTCCAACTCTCTCAACTCAACTCCCCTATATGACTACTCTCCTTTTCTTTTTCTATTTATTTATTTGCAAATATTTAATTTGAATAAAAACTGGGAAGGTCACATTCAGGCCTTGCTTACCCTCCTCTCTAGCATCATTACTCTTTCTTCTTTTAGATTAGAAACACCTAAATTCCCCTCCTCCTATATTATATAATAAATATAATTCAATGACAAAGAATATGCTTTTAAAAAGGGAAAAATTGTATTTCCGTCCATATCAGTAAAAATTGTGATATGAACACACCTCACACTTGTATCACTTCTACTTTCATAAAAATTATAATTATTTTGAGTTATTCATATTGTAACACAAAAACTACAAAAGTTAACACCTATACCATCCCCTGATTCACCTCATACATTATTTGTTAGAAAACAAATTATGTCAGCTCTCTCCTTCATGTTTTTATAAGAACAAACAGTATGAGTGACTCCATATTATCATCAATCTTAAACCAATTGATCTCAAACAAACCACTTTAATAACCTCAATCTTCACTCAGCATGCTTTTGTTTTTAATTTTTTACATAAATATATGAACAATGAATCACAAGTAGAACCTGCAAAGTGATGATGTGATCTTGTAACAAGAAAATTGACCAAAAAACAAGCTAGGGGAGGTGGGGAGGAGGGGTCTCACAAGCGAATCACGTGCATGGCAACTCTGTATTCGATCATCTTCTTTCTGGGTCATGAACTGAGTTATCCGATGACATGACAGGTTGGTTGAGGCTTGAAACACCGTATGATTCTCTGGGACTACAGGTTTCTGAAACGAAGGCGGCAAACCAGACGATGACCGGTGTAACCATAAGAATTAGACCAATAGGGACCATCCACTGTTGACTATTGCTTGGATGATAATTTACTTCCCACCAAACCAAGATCAACCCTCCAACCATGCTCAACAAGAATGAAGCCAAGCAAGATATGCAACCCTTCACTATCTTCTGAAACTTGTTGTAGCTGATTATGTCTCTCCCTTCCTTGTATGATCCCATTAAATTTAACAAGAGCCAATAAGATCAGTCCAAGTGTTTATGTCCTGAAAATTGCAAAACCAACAAGAACTGAACTTATTATGTATGGCCTTTTCGCTAATCAACGAGAGAAAAAAAAAAATTGATATGCACATACCTGAGTTATGATCTTGCAGAAGAATATACTTTTTTGATCAGCAGAAGAATATATACAGTAGCAAACTAATCGGACTACAAAAAGTAGGTACCCAACAACATGATCAGTAGAGCATGTATGTTATAAATTTATACACAGAGAGAAGCGCTAGGGGAGAGCTAGCAACAGGGGAGGAGGTAGGGGTCACGTGTCCCTGGATTTTGAATTTTTTTTTTTAAAATATAAATAAAATATTTTAAATAAAAAATTATTTAAAGTGAAAACAATAATTATTGTTTTGATTAAAAATAAAGAAATTAGTTATGAAAATTTCAATATAATAGTGATGTTTATTATTATTGACATGTAAACATAATTAATCTCAATAAAGATTTGAAAATTATTAGATTGGTAATTACATTTGCCATGTAGGATTCATCCTCCATGTATTTCTTTACTATTAGTTGGTGATATTATCACATCTTAATGATAACGTGTTTTGGGAAATTGGTAAAAAGCTGGCTTTTGACTTTTTATCAAGCTTTTTAACTTTTTGGAAAATGATTTGAGAAGTTGGTAAAAAGCTGACTTTTGACTTTTTAGTTTAATATTTGTTTATGGTGTCAAATCAAATTAAAATGACCAAAATATCCTTACCCAACATAAGAAATTTATTTTTTTATTTTTTTGTCATAAGTCCCAATTTGTAATTTCACACTTGCGTTTTTATAACTTCCCAAACCAATTTTGTTGCGTTTTTGCTACTTGCGTTTTTGGACCAAAGATAAAAAAAACGTGACTTTTTATTTTGGTTCCCAAAACGGCACTGAATTTTTACTCAGATTTTGTATGAAAAATTACTTTATCATTATATTAAAACTTGTATTCATGACTTTTTATATATATATATATATTATTCATGATACACTAGTTATAAATAATAATAATAATATTATTATTATTATTATCTTTATTGAGATTAATAATAAAAATTTACGTGAAATATTTTTGTAAAATTTTTTAATATCGTAATTAGTAAGCGTCTTTTTGATTTGATTTCTTGATCCCACTGCCGGCTAGCAACGCAGCTACAGTCCCATGACCACACTTTTGGATTTTACAAGGCATATATGGCAGTCATGATTTTAAATAACTATATAGGAATAAGGATGAATATTAATTGATATGAATTGTAACGATCAATATATTAATAAATATTTAGGTTTGAACCAAAAAAAAGTTACTTCTTGGCTATTTACAAGTCAAAAATATTTTTATTATTTAGTTTGAACTTATTTAATTGACAATTAAGGGGGAGGAAAATCAACCTTTTTTAAAGAATCCCCTCTATTAAGCAAGTATGAATATTTTTATTTTTAGTGAAATTTTTTCTCAAGACTTTCAAGTTCAGAAAAATCTAAAAAGCAAGGAGAAAAAAAAAGGGAACAAATGATTATTGAAGACAAAAATAAATAAATAAATAAATAAACGTATTAAATTTTTCTTCTTCTTAGCAACTACTTTATTCTAAAAAGAAAAAAGGTAAAAAGAAAAGAGACAAACGCAATTCTGAAGGAGCTACTATCAAACGTGCCTTTTTATCAAAGTTGTGTACAAGTAAAAACTATTGGCATATATATACACATAAAGAAATCGAGGCAAAAAAAGAAAAAAACAAATGAGGAGAAACAAGACATAAAAAAGAAGAAGAAATTTAAGTGAATATTACGTCTCCGTTTAAAACACTTCAGCTGCTGAATTGATTGATGCAGCAGCAGCAGCTATCTAGTAATCTAGTATGGGGGTACGTAGGAGTAGCTTCTTTTTTGTTTACTACTATTAGTATTAGATTAGATTATATATATTTTTTTTCTGTTGCTTTCACTTCACAAATGCCGTATTTGTTTTTTTGTACCAAAACGTTTTAACTACTGTTTGGAGGCAAGCGAAATAAAATTACAACAAAAAGAAAAAAAAACGAAAACAAAAACAAAAACAAAAACAAAAAAGATTTCTACCTTTGCCAGAAAATTTGCAAGGTTGTTGTTTGGCATTCATTGGCAATCTAAACTTTGCTCCTTCTCCCCTTGAAAAATTTGTTAGATGGTTCAGGACTATTGTGGAACATTGCTTATGTGTTCTTAACAAATAAAGAATTGCAATTCCCTTAAGTGGATTATTTCACTCATAATATTTCTAGTTCCGCCATTAATTTGTACCAATACATAAACAATGGTTACATAGTGCTCTCATAATATTCACTAATTTTCCTTCCAAGAATTCTTTCTATTTAGGTCTTTCTCTCTCCGTTCTAATATTGTGTCTAAAAATTCATATTGAATAATTTTTTTTTACAGAAAATCACATGATAATTTTTTTAAATCGCACAATTTGTACTTCGTTAGTCCCATTTTATGCTTTTTGATTGAACTTACACAAACTTTAAAGAAAACATCTTTAAATGATAAATATATACACAAAAAATCTTCACTTTGTTTAAATATTTTTTCAGTCTATTAAGAAAAAAGAAAAGTATTTCAATTTCAATTTCAATTTAAAGAAGGCTAATAAGAGAAAATTAAGGTCAAAATTTCATACATTTGGACACATTAATAAGGCTTACAAATTTATTTATTTTTTTAATAAAAAAGTGGTGACACGAAATGGGTTAAATAGAGTAACATTTTTTAATTCCATAATATGATTGGTTAGTTGTGGACATCACGATTGTTTTTTTGGTACGATGTAACATCATTGTATTAAGCATTTACCAGACAACAATGCTAGGGATACTTATAATCTTGCTAATAATTTTACTAATACATTCACAAGACTCACAAGTTTTGATAAGATCAATCATCACTAGGTATGGGACCCATATCAACTTGTGAGTGTGTTAATAGTAACATCATTGTATTAAGCATTTACCAGACAACAATGCTAGGGATACTTATAATCTTGCTAATAATTTTACTAATACATTCACAAGACTCACAAGTTTTGATAAGATCAACCATCACTAGGTATGGGACCCACATCAACTTGTGAGTGTGTTAATAAGATTGTTAGTAAGATTATAAGTATCCCTAATATGACTCTTTACCAAATACATTTTGAGAAATGACAGGCAAACACATTTTTAACAAAATATATATATATATATATGTGTGTGTGTGTGTGTATTAAAAATTATGTAACAATAATATTTTTAAAATTATAAATCTAAGTAAAGATTTTTTTATTTTTATTTTTTTATAAAATGGATAAGATTTTTTAGGTAATTAAGTCATAAAATAAAGATAATAAAATATACACATGTACAAGGGACATACCCAAGTTGATTCTACAATCCTATCAAAATTCTACTCCACCCCCTAAGATAAGGAGGAGATGTGCAAATTAAAAACCCCCAAAGAAAATATAACCCTTGCACATTCCGCAAGGGCTAAACCAAAATAAACACATTTGTCTGTGTATCAACATCCCTTAATTCCACTGACTATTAAAGAAGATAGATGGGCACTTGAGGAGGATACATTGGCAAATATCAACAAAAATACATACGTGGACCCAGTAGCTGTGCAAGGGCTAAACCAAAATAAACATATTTGTCCATATATCAACATCCCTTAATTGCACTGACTATCAAAGAAGATAGATGGGCACTTCAGGAGGATACATGGGCAAATATCAACAAAATACATACGTGGACTGTCACGACCCAAACCCATCCCTATGGGTTTAGTACCGTAACCGGCCAGTAATCCGAGATTACCGAAGGCTTACTGAACAGTAATACAGTAAAACAGAGTACAGGGGCATGGCGGAAACCAGTACAGTAAATAAACAGTGTCCAATGAGCTGTGACAGTCTGTATGCCAAAAAGATTTTTCATACTTGTACATATAAACACAGTACAGGACGGTATGCACAATATTTACAGTCATTCAGATCAGGGACTTAATCCCTGTTAACACAGTACAGTGCAAAACGTTCAGTCTATACAATAAGCAAAATAGTACAGAAGAGGGAGAGTTAAAACACCCCTAAGCCTAAGCTTGACAGGCTCGGAATCTCGCAGTGAGGCACGGTAGTTGGCTTGACAAAAAGGGGAAGTCCACTCCACGCTCCTAGCTCCGGTCTAGTGCCTGTACACCTACATATATATATGAGCAGTGAGCTACAGCCCAGTGAATAACATAATGCGTAAAGAGGTTTAGAACGAATGTCCTTATAGTAATGAAAACAGTTCATTAAATCAGTATTTCAATCTTTCAGTCAATCAGCCATATGTGATACATGCATTAGCATAACAGTACAATAAACAGTAGGTCTTAAAGACCGAACAGTAGTGATGACCATCAATCAGTAAACAGTAGTAGTTCCACGAGGGAACTGACAGAGATCTCTGTAACAGTAACAGTAAACAGTCGGTGCTAAGGATGCCACAGTACAGTTCAGAATATAGGACATACATTCATTCAGTAAACAATATCAGTTCAGTAAACAGTTCAGTTCAGTATTCAGAAGATAATCATTTTGAACATATCTTTACACAATTGCTACTCACAGAGTTCCGGGCTACAGTAAGCTAGAGCGTCTCCTCGGAATGCCAACCCTATACAGTTAACAGATTAAACACACACTAAGTTTCACAGTTGGGAAAGATAATAACTTAATCCCTAAACTTGCCTCGGTGTGTTCTACATCTATATCCTCATTAAGATGCCTTAAATATGCCCTAGGAATGCCTAGGATAGAAAGAGGATGCAAAGATGCACTTAGAAAACATTTTCAGAACTTTCAAAAAAACAGCATAGGTTAATCCGCTCGAGCGTTTATGCAGACAAAGGTTCTCGCTCGAGCGTCACTTACCCCCTTGAGCGGTCTGCAAAACAGTCAAAAGTACTGGATGGGTGAAAATCACGCTCGATAGGGCGCTCGATAGCCGCTCGAGCGTAAGACACAAGGTCCCGCTCGAGCGCCAATTACCCCGCTCGAGCGGACTGTAAAACAGTGCAAAGTACTGGGAGCACGAATTTCCCGCTCGAGCGCCGTTATCCCCGCTCGAGCGAAAGACCAAAATCTGGAAAATCCAGATTCGAGCTCCAGGTTCAAAATCAAACTCAAATGCATCAAAATCAATTCCTTTGGGCCCATTTCTTGGAAAACACTTGTAGATACATAGAATACCATGGTTCAAGGCTCAATTTGTAAAATCAAGGCCCAAGGGAAGATCAATTAAAACCAAATTTCAAACCCAATTTCATGAACATGAAGAACATGCAAACATGCATGAATTCAAATCATTTCAAGGCTTCAATTTGATGCTCTAGTGAGCCAATTGTTCCAAAAACAAGATGAAATCATGGTTCTTAACTTTAACATGGACATGCATGTGAAAATCTTTGAAGAACAACCTCAATAATGTGAGATATGTACATGCATGCAACAATTTAGCTCTAATTCAACACTTTTGAACCAATTCATGCCTTAACTCTTTAAACTACCATGATCCATGCTAGAAGGAACTTAAACACCACAATGAGAAGGTGAATTCTTTACCTAAGTCTTGAATTTAAGGTGTAGGAGCTCAATTTGACAATTCCCTAGCAATTCCTTCAAACTTTCTAGCCAAACCCTCAAGATCAAGTCAATTCTCTTATTCTCTCTCTAAAACTCTTCCTTGGTCGGTTGAGTGCAAGAAGATGGCTGATGAAATGAGTTGGTTCAAGTGTAATATGAAGATCAAAGTGTTGATATAATGGGCCACTAAGGATGGCAATAAGGTAATTAAGTCAAACTATGGAATTGGCTTAATTTAATCCAATTTAATACAGTTTAATCATACCAAATCAGTTTTCAATTAAATACACCATAAAATCCTATAAATTATGATGATTATAAAACATCAGTCAATTTTGAATTCGGCCGCCGATAAGGCCTTCAACTTGCAATTTAAACATAAAAACATAAACAGATAATTAAACAGGCAACAGATAGAAATACGATTCAAGTAGACACAGTCAGTCAATCAGTTCCGGATTTCAGTTAGTCAGTTCAGTATTCTGATCAATTCAATTATCAGTCTTAATCAGTCTCAGTTTAGCAGTAATCAGTAATCAATCAGTCATTAATCGATAAACAGTGTGAGGGTTGTTACATGGACCTAGTGACAGAGCCATATGGAGGCCGGGAGGTCACGTGCCCTCCTTCGTTTTGGTTTTTTATTTATTTATTTTTACATAAGTATATAAATAAAATTTTAAACAAAAATAATATTTAGAATAAAATGTCAATGATATTTCTAAATTTATGAGAACAATAGTAATTGTTTTATTGAAAATGAAGGAATTATAACAAATTATATTTTTATGTATGAAAATTTTGTTAAAAAATCTCAATATAAAGGTGATATCTATCATTATTGATATGTAAATATAATTAATCTCAATATATATATATGTAAAAGTTAGTTATATTTACATGTAGAGTTCACCCTTCATATGTTGCTTTGCTATTGGTTGGTGATATCATATGTCAATGATGACGTGATATCAATATTATATGAAATTTTTACTCGAATTTTGTAAAAAATTAATTTATCTTACCATTATATAATTTATTTTAAGACTTAAACATATAATTTTTTTACATTGCCCATGATATACTAATTATACGCAATACTTTCTTTTCGATATTACTCGAAATTAATTGTAAAATTTTATGTGAAATACTTTTGTAATAATTTATTTAAGTTTTTGTACTTAATATTAATTCAAAAATTATTATTATCTTTTTATTGTTGGTTATGAAAAAAAAATTGAAATTGCAATTAATAAATACCCCTTCTAATTTTGTTTTCTATTTCCGCCACTGCATGGACCAAACAAATAACACTATACAAAATAACACAGCTAATAGACCCTTACAATTAACTATATCATGAAAATTGTATAAACCCTTACAATTCTTTTATATATATATAGATATTTTTTATGCATGCATAGGACTATTTAAATCATGAAATTACTTGAGTTCGATTTGTGTTTGACTCGTTAAAATTTCATTTAAGATCGGCTGGTTATGTATATAAGTCAAGTTTTAACATATTTTAAAACTCATTAAGTTATCAAACCAAGTTTAAATAACTTACTACTCTTCTCGATAAGTTTATATATATTAAAAATTCAAGCTGATCGATCTCAACTCAAGTTTGATTCGTTAAAAACTCGTTCAAAATCGACTTATTATATAAATAAGTGAAACTTGAATACATTTTGAAACATGTATTAGAAAAATTAGGGCAACATAAATTGATTTTAATTGTCCATTATTGATTGTTTCATACATACCACAGACATGGGTTAAGTGCATGAGTTAGCTTTAAACTTTTTTGGTTCCTAAGATTGTGTTCAAATCATGAAATTGAGTATGAGTTTGAAAAAAGAAAGAAAAAAAAAAAGTGAATAAAATGTAATTATATCTCATTCGCATTTTATCCACCTTTTTTTGGTCCTTAAGGCTGTGTTCGGATCATAGAATTAGGTATGGATTTTTTGGTGAAATGGATTTGAAAATACTTCTTCGATTCAGTCAGACCTTCTAGATCCTTGAGATGTCACCTGAAATAGAAAAGAACACTCCGGTCGGTGGTGGTGGAATTAACACTCCGATAGGCAAATTAGTATCAGTTTTTCTAACCCCCTCTTCTCTCTTAAGATTTTAATATTTTATCACACATTTGAAAAGAGAAAGAAAAAAAATGAGTCAAATTATATTTCATTCATATTTTATCAAATTTTTTCTTTTCTTTTCCTTTATTTTTTTTTTTCTAAATAATTATTTTTAGAGACCAATTTCAGTGTTCCCCAACTATTAGTTTTTAGGCCCTATTTGCTTCTAGGATATAAATGGCTGGATTAGATATTATATACCATGGGACCCACATATCCTTTAGTTGCAAAAAATTTTTTTTTGAAGAGTATAATATACTGTGGGATTGTATATCCCCCTAAATTAGTGAATATGCAATATCTGTCACGACCCGCTCCCCGTACCCAAGGGTTAAGTATCGTGATGGTCAGTAACTAAGGTTACCTCCGGCCAATTCATAAACAAATTAATAAACGCTAGCGGAAGAAATATTTAAATGAGGGTACTAAAATAATCATCGGAGTTTCTATTTTTATTACAAAATTTATTGACCAAAAAGGCCGATATATACATAGAAAAAATATCATAAAAGTGCTGTGTGTGTCTATTCTGCAGCCCCGCATCTAAGGCTTTTCAAAAGCTATTTCTGAATTGCATTGTTTCCTGAAAATTGGTAAACAACTATAAGCACTTGGCAGAGTGAGAAATATTATACAAATAGTATAAGAGACACGAAATAACCATGGATAGTTAATTAAGCCAAAACATTTACATAACTCCGTTTGGTAAATAAATCATTTGAGTAGCAGAAACTGAAATACAGAAATTATGTAAATAGATAACCATAACCACGGTACTGAACAGAACAGAACAAAGGTCACTTAAGTAGCAGAAACTGAAATACAGATATTATATAAATATATAACCATAACCACGGTACAGAACAGAACGGAACAGAGGTGTAGACGTCCTCGAACGCCCCGGGAGGGTGAGCTCCCGTTCCGTTCGCTTTGCGGGTCTACTACAGTTCGGACTCAAATTATCACGGTTCTTAATCTGAACCAAAGAGTCCAAATCCGGCAAATCGTTTTGAGAAAAACAGATTTTTGAAAGAAGTGCCAAACATGGACTGCTTTGCCAGATACAGAGTCGCCACCTAAATATTTTATTTTGGAAAATTTAGGAAACCCTGACTCGGTGCCAAAGGCTACGCGTCCGTCATTACCAAAGTTGCCTCGGCTCGGGAATTTGGGTACGATCGGGGAAGGTCAGCTATGAGCACCCCCTCTCGCCCGGTCCGAAGACCGGCCTCTACTAACCGTGATATCTTGTTTTGAAAATATTATATGTTCTTATTCCGGTTATTAGCCTAGAATTACTATGTTATGCGCACAACAAACAAGTATAGACCAAATCGCCTAAATTGGAACAAAACATTACATGTTTGTTTTGAAAATGGTTTGCTACTCGCAAGTAGGCTAAAATGTAGGTTTTGCCACCCTCAAGTGGGCTTTAGAAAAGATGGTTTTACCACTATCAAGTGGGCTTAAAACTCACAGTTTTAATACATTATTCCAATTTAGGTAATTCAACCTCCATCCACAGGCATTCAAGCAGTTATATCACATAAGTAGCTAGTCTCATGGTAATCATGCAATTATGGCAACACTCACACGCATGTGGTATGCTAAAGCATAAAAGCTTACTGTAGACACCCCATTTTTGACCGTCCTCAAGACTTAGACGTCACCGATTGAGCGCTTGGTGATGTTGCATACTGTGCTCGTTCAGAAGTCTCAGAGTTGCGGCCGCGCGCCCTGCCTCCGGACTTCCGAACTTTCTCCTATGCCTTGTCTCGGTTTGCGAACCAGACTCGGTTTTCTCTGTTTTCTTTCCTGAGGGAAGGGAGTGGTCCCGTAGACCATCTCTTGGTGGCCGTGAGCTAATTTTCTTGGCCGTAGGCCATTTTGCCCATTTCGGAGCCCGGTTCCCGGTTTTCGGGATCGTCAGGACGTGTGCCTCGGTTCGGGACCGCCCAACCATCTCCGATTTCTCCGGTTTTTGGCAAGTGCCTCTGTTTTATCATTCCGAGGAACACTGGGGCCTCTGATGCCCACTTCGTGGCCGTATGCCACTTTCGGTGCCTGTAGCCGGTTTTCGAGACCCCGAATCGCGCGGTTTAGGCCCCGAGCTTTCATTTTGCATCAGTTTTCTCTGATTTTTGGCAGGAACCTCTGTTTTGTCATTCCGAGGGACACTGGGGTCACAGATACCCACTTCGTGGCCGTACACCACTTCCGGCACCCGCAGCCCATTTTCGGGATCCCGAATTGCTCGGTTTTGGCTCCGAGCGTTCATTTCTCATTAGTTTTTGTTCAAACTTGGCAGGTACCTCTGTTTCAATACCAGGAAGATCACTGGGGGGTGGGAGGCCAGCAATTATCCCAGATAGCCAGTTTCGCTCCTCCGGAGCCCGTTTTTCTCACTTCCGAGCCAATGTTGAATACCTTGGGGGTATTTTCTTCCAACCAAAGCTACATATTTGTGATCAAGGGACATGGGAGGACCCTAAAAAAGCATGGTCGGCCAGAAAATTGGAAGTTCATTTTTGGGCCTCTCCTTCAAGCTCTATGTTGTGGCTCCTGCTTCAGTGTTGCCAATCTCCGACCTTGGAACCTTGTTGCACACATCTGGGAGGACCCTAAAAGTTGGTGGTCGGCCAGAAATTCAAAAGTTCATTTTTGAGCCTCTCCTTCAAGCTCTATGTTGTGACTTCTGCTTCAGAGTTGCCAAATTCCAACCTTGGGGCCTTGTTCTACACACATGGGAGGACACAAAAAAGTGGTGGTCGGCCACTAATTCAACCTTTCATTTTTGAGGGGTGGCTGGCCGGCCATGGGAGGTGGCTGGCCGGCCAGGAGGGGTGGCTGGCCGGCCACCTTGCAGAGAACCACCTGGCCGACCGGATTCTTGCTTTCCAGCTCATCCCAGCTGTCCGGATATTTTTGCCAAAATATCACCCCATCCGGGGGATATTTTGGGAGGGAAAGATTGCCTCCATTTCCCTCCCCTTTTACACCTTGTTTTGCCTATTTAAAGGGACCATCAGCTCCTTCCTCAAGGTTACAAGAATTGTCTTCAAGAACACTTAAGCAAAAACCCTAATCTCCATAGCCAAAACCTTCAAAAAAGCTTCAAGTCTTGCTTGATTTCTTCACCAACACCTAGCCTCACCATTCCAACTTCGATTCCAGCAGCGAGGAAGTGTTCTTCAGAGGTCAAGAGGCTACAAATCCAAGCCAAGAAGCAAAGAAAGACAAGTCTTCAAGGGTAAGTCTTCAAAACCAACTTTTAGGGCTTTTTCTTGATTCATTTCCCTACTCCAATTGGTTGAGAATTGGGGCTCCGACCCCTACTGGTTTTATGCTCATATTGAGCCCCTCTACAACATTGTACAAGGGCTCAACTTCATTTGGTGCTTATATATACTAGTTCCTTCAATATTCATCAAGATTGTCACATTTTTGCATGCTAAAATTGACCTCTTTGTGTTGGTTTTTGGGGCTCCGACCCCTACTGCTTTCTTGCTTATTTTAAGCCCCTCTACAACATTGTAGAGGAGCTCAACTTCATTTGTCCATTGTATATACCACCCCCTTCAAATTTCATCAAGTGTGCCATATTTTGTATGCAATTTTTGACCTATTTGTGTTTGTTTTTGGGACTTCGACCCCTACTGGTTTTAGTCTTATTTTGACCCCCTTTACATGTTTCATGAAGAAGGTTTGGTCATTTGATGTACATATTGCATGTCTTGTGTTATACCCTTTTGTGGCTCCATTTTGCCTTCCATTTCTAGCATGCTTGTCTTATGATTTAGAGGCTGCCATATTCTGCATATATGCTTATTTTTGGGTCCTCTTTAATGTTGTAGGAGAAAGTTTGTCCATTTGAATTTTCTATATACCATCTCCCTTTATAATGTTCTTTTGGCCATTAATCTTGTATGATATTATTGATCTATCCATGTTAGCATTTTGGCCTTGTTTGCTACTGAAATAAGCCATTTTTGGGACTGCCTTGCTACTGTTCTTGCTGCCATAATCATATTTTGCATGTATAGCATGGCTATAGGCCATTTCGGGGCTTAATTTCACATTTTCGGGATGATTGCATGCTTCGGGTGTCATTTCGAATTGTTTCGGGGTTGTTTCCCCCTTTATTTAGGTGCTAAAATATGGTTTGCATGCTTGCATGTCATTTCCCATGTCATTTCATGCCTTAAATGCATTGCCTCGGTTTGCGTGCCCGTGTGCACGCACTTCGAGGCACCTCTGTTTTATCTGACGGCAGCCTATGTGAGTGCGGCTGAGGCTCTCTCATGTTGGCATAAGCCCATCACTGCATTCTGTATGCCATCTTGTGCATTCCTCGATTTGCGTGTCTGCGGGCACGCGTTTCGAGACAGCTTTGTTTTTACCCGACGGCCTCCTATGTGAGTGAGCTGAGGCTCTCCCATGTTGGTTTAAGCCCATCGCGGCATTCCGTGTGCCATTTCATCTTTCATCATCGCCTCGGTTTGCGCGCCTGTGGGCACGCGTTTCGAGGCACTTCGGTTTTATCCGATTTTCATCTTTCATCATCGCCTCGGTTTGCGCGCCTGTGGGCACGCGTTTCGAGGCACTTCGGTTTTATCCGATTTTCATCTTTCACCATCGCCTCGGTTTGCGCGCCTGTGGGCACGCGTTTCGAGGCACTTCGGTTTTATCTGATTTTCATCTTTCATCATCGCCTCGGTTTGCGCGCCTGTGAGCACGCGTTTCGAGGCACTTCGGTTTTATCCGATTTTCATCTTTCATCATCGCCTCGGTTTGCGTGCCTGTGGGCACGCGTTTCGAGGCACTTCGATTTTATCCGATTTTTATCTTTCATCATCGCCTCGGTTTGCGCGCCTATGGGCACGCGTTTCGAGGCACTTCGGTTTTATTCGATTTTCATCTTTCATCATCGCCTCGGTTTGCGCGCCTGTGGGCACGCGTTTCGAGGCACTTCGGTTTTATCCGATTTTCATCTTTCATCATCGCCTCGGTTTGCGCACCCGTGGGCACGCGTTTCGAGGCACTTCGACTTTATCCGATTTGCATTTCATCATTGCCTCGGTTTGCGTGCCAGTGGGCACGCATTTCGAGGCACCTCTTTTTTATCATTCCGGCATCCTATGTGAGTGTGGCTGAGGCCCCCCTTCATGTTGGTGTAAGCCCATCATTACATTTCGAATGTCATTCCGCATCGCCTCGGTTTGCGTGCCCGTAGACACGCATTTCGAGGCACTTCGGTTTTATCCGATTTGTATCTCACATCATGGCCTCGGTTTGCGTGCCCGTGTGCACGCATTTTGAGGCATCTCCATTTTCATCCGCATTGTGCATACTAGGATTGTATGTTAGTTGCATTTCATGCATATCATGCATACTGCACGGGAAACGAGGCGCGTTTTGTACTCCGAGTAACGAAACGGGTCTCAATTCCCAAGTCACCGACACTCCGGATTACCCATGATGGAGTTAGGTTTTGTTGTAGCATGCATATGCATTCATCCTATATTGAGTTGTGCAATTCGGCTCCTCGGCCATCATGCATCGATATGCGTGATTGGTGGCACGAGGATCGAGGCATGCATATATTTGTGAAATACATTGCTATGCCCTTTTCCTGCTCTCTGTTGCAGCAAAACCCAGAAACAGCAACTTTTCGGGACTTGGCACGTATTTCGAGAAAAATGCAAACAGAGGCTAATCGGGGCATCCCAGTGGATTTCCGCGCCAGGCAGCCCAACATGCATCATCCGTCAGAAGCAAGGCAATCCCTGGCTTGCATGCCAGTTTTACAGTTTTCTTAGTTTAATTTGTTAATTAATTAGAAATCTGTATTTTTCTTTTATTCGGACTGTATTATTTATTCGGACCCTCTGCGCGAGGGCAATGCTGTAATAAGGGTGTGTGTGTGTGATGTATGTCTTCCAACCTCCATTTCTTTCTCCCTTTTATTTATCTGCTTATGATGGTTAGATATAGGGCATATTTCAATTGGCATAACAGTATGACAGCATGTTTGCATCATTCATCTGTTTTGCATGCACCGGGCTCGGCGCATCATACAAACTGCATTTGTATTTCAATTCCGAGTTGAATACATGTTAGTTGTAGCATTTCACATACCATGTTTAGAATAGCCGAGCCTGCCATAGTTGCATTTTGCATGTGTTGCATTAGGCATTTCTGTATACTTAGGATCATGCATGATTTCTAATATAGTTTTTGTTTTGGCTTGGAGTACTCGGTAAGTTTTATGCTTTAGCATCCTTGCATGCGTGTGAGTGACTGCCATGATAGCATGCTTGCCATGAGGCTATTTGCTTATGTGATATAACTGCCTTGAATGCCTGTGGGTGGAGGTTGAGTTATTTGAATTGGGACAATGCATTGATTGTTTGTTTTAAGCCCACTAGATAGTGGCAAAATCATGTTTTCTAAGCCCACCCGAGGGTGGCAAATCCGCATTTTAGCCTACCTGCGGGTAGCACCTTCACACCATTTTCAAACAAACAAACATGAAATGTTTTGTTCCAATTCAGACGGCCCAATCTATACTTGTTTGCTGCGAGCATCACATAGTAATCTAGGCTAATAACCGGAATAAGAACCCACAATGTTTTCAAAAACAGATATCATGGTTAGTAGAGGCCGGTCTTTGACCGGGCGAGCGGGGGTGCTCACGATGTGACCTTCCCCAATCGTACCCAAGTTCCCGAGCCGAGGCAACTTTGGTGATGACGGACACGTGGCCTTTGGCACCGAGTCAGGGTTTCCTAAATTTCCCATTTTAAAAATATTTAGGTGGCGACTCTGTTATCTGGCAAAGCAGTCCATGTTTGGCACTTCTTTCAAAAAATCTGTTTTTCTTCAAAACGATTTGCCGGATTTGGACTCTTTGGTTCAAGATTTAGAACCGCAACAAAATCGAGTCCGAACTGTAGCGAGGTCCCTCGCGGACCTGTTACAGTCTCTGGCGACTCTGCTGGGGAATTAGAGAACTTGACTCGAACTCATGATATCTGCTTTTGACTACACTTGTGTGTTTCTTTGCATTGCATTTGCATTGGTGCGCCTAGGACACCGTGTTTGCCATATGCCATTCCCGAACGATTTGCCGGAGGCTTGTCTTGTCAAGTCATGTCCGTAAGGCTGATCGGCTCTGGGCTCTGACAGCATGGGAACACAAACCCCGGTTTTACCGGGGCACCCTTTTTGACCATTCGACCTAGTGCATATTCGGATCCATAGTGACCATTCCAAACTAGGACAGGTTGCTTACCCGTTTATAGGTTGTTTGAAGCCGCTGCGTGCGTAGTGAAACCCTAGCTCCTGACAAAATAGGACAGGGAAACCCTACCCCAACATAGGGGTGTTTTGGCTCTCATTTATCTGTTATGTGCTTGTTAGAGTGCGTCTCTACAGGGAATGCATGTATCAGGTTATGAGTTTCAGCATTAGGCCTACGGGCATCAGTTTATGAGTTTGGATATCAGGCCTGCGGGCATCAGTCAGTTATCTGAGAATCAGTCGTCTGCGGATATCCGATTCAGTTTTGGGGAACAGTGATCAGTGGTTGAGGACAGTGTATTTCCAGCTTATAAACTGTGCGTTGTATGCCCGACTGTATGTTGTGTGTATTTAAATTTAAGCTGTTATGCTGTCCGTTTTTCTGGTCATTTATTTCCTTTTTGCTTTATTATCTTTTTGTTAGGGCAGTTTGTGGCACAATTGCTTCCGAACCATCAGATATTCCCCAAGCACTTTGGACACGAGGTCGCCGACTTACACGATCCGAGGATCTAGTTGACGGACATCCGGTGTTCCATTCATTACCCCCGGTTATCAGAAGGAGGCCGAGGAAACGCAGTCCATCAGAGCAGAGATTACTGGTACAGCAGCCTACTCTAGTGTCAGACAGTCGGGTTGAGATTCCTGTTTCTGCTATAGAGATACACTTGCCGGTTATTCAGATGGAACAACAGAATACAGCAATGGAGGCGATGATGCGCCAGATGAATGAGAGCATGAAACAAATGCAAGATGATGCTATCCGCCAGGCGGAATTTTCCAAACAGCAGGCCGCTGTTATGGCCCAACAGTCTGAGTTGATCACCAGATTACAACAGCAGAATGCAGCATCTGCTTCACACCAACTCCCTCCTCCACTAGGGGCGCATCAGGTTCCTCCACCACCTGGGGCCCCATTACCTGAGCCGACATCTACTGGCCAGAATGCCCCTCCAAATCTGCAGAATACCCAAGCTACCCTCCCGAATCCACAGAATGCTCCGCCAAACCCACAAAACACCCAAGAGGACACGGGTCTTCCAACGGGGCTGGCTCCGCCCCCGCTTCTACCACAACTGTCCAAAAACATTACACCTAACTACCCGGACGCTCCATTTGAGTTCGAGGTAGACCAGACAGCTCTGAAACTGAGCAAGTTGGAAAAACTCTTCAAGAAATCACAGGGGGTGAAGGCCATCCCAGACATTGAAGACGGCTATACTGATGTGGCCGTGACATTGCCGGACAGATTTAAGATGCCCCAGATTGATCGCTTTGATGGATCCGGGGACCCCATGGTCCACCTCCGGCTATTTTCAGACATCTTAAGACCAATGGGCCTAACCCGACCGCAAAAGCTTTCCTTGTTCGGTCGGACTTTATCGGGTGTGGCATCCACTTGGTATGCAAAGCTGGAGGATGATGTGAAGACAAACTGGGATGAGATGGCCGAGGCCTTCGTTGCACAATATTCATATAACACACAGATCGAGATTACCACTCGTGATCTCGAGACAACGAGGCAGGAGCCTAAAGAATCTTTTTCTGACTTTGTAACCCGGTGGAGGGCGAAGGCATCGATGATGACCTTAAGGCCAACAGACAGAGATCAGATCCGGATGATTGTGCGCAATCTCCAGCCGGCATTAATGAAGAAAATGATCGTAGTCCCTTTCCCCACCTTCGCAGATCTGCATGATATGGGGATGCAGATTGAAGATGCGATGAAGCAAGGTCTGTTTGACCAAGACCGGGAGCAGCCCCGCCGGACATTTAACCGAAACAATAACGCAGGCTCGAGTAGCGCTGCCAATACAAGAACTTCAGAGGTCGGAATGGTCACCACCAATCCCCCTCCCCAACCAAGGCCCGCAGCGGCCACACCTTTTTCTGATGTGTCTGGGAGCAGTAACCAAGCTTCCAGATACCAACCCAGGGGTCAACGAACCTTCTCTCCACTACATATGCCTTTGTCCAAAGTCCTCGGGGTTCTAGTCAGAAAGGGGCATCTGAAACCCTTGGAACCAAGGCCCCCTCCAAATCCACTCCCCCCTTCCTACAACCCAGCCAAATATTGCAAATACCACCAGCAGCATGGTCATGATACCGACCAATGTTATAGGCTGCGTCATGAGATTCAGGACCTCATTGACAAAAACATCATTCTACCTCCCGAGCGACCCAACGTTACAACCAACCCACTCCCAGCACATAACCAAGATCCACCTAAAAGAATCAATCTCATCCAAACTGGGGACGTGTCTTACGACCCTAGTATCTACATTACTCCCTCCCACCTACCCAAGCCGGAGGTGATCCTCCCTGATAGCACGGATTTGTGCATGGTGGACACCTCCACGACCCAACCTGAGCCAAAGGTGGTGACCACCGAGAATGGAACGGGGCAGGCTTCCGAGGAGAGCAAAGCTGTTGAGTCTGGGGTGGAGCAATCTGAGAATTTAGCTGGTAGAGCTTATGATCCGAGTGGATATATCTTGTCAATGAGCCAACCTAAGCTGAGTATGGGGTTGCCAGAGAAGGTTGAGTTGTGTATGATCCGGGGAGATGAACTTGAATCAGCAGGGGATGATTTGACTGTGGCGGAAGAGGGCTTCGCCAACCTTCAATTTTTCAACGATCAGGAAGCGGGTGATGCATCAATTAATTGGTTTGATTACGAGGAGTCAGCGGAAGTCGTCGGGTGGTTGGATGATCAGCCAGATATTGTACCATTTGTGGCCGGAAGGGCCGAGGGTCAGATTGAATTGCCGGAGAGCGCCGGTACGAAGAATTTCGCTCGGGACCAAAACATTTCGAAAACTGAACAACTGACACTGGAGGAACAAGAAAAGAGATGGGTTTCTGAGAGAGCCCGAAAAGCGAAGAACCATGAGGAAATTGAGAGTGCTGCGGGCACAAAAATTGAACATGCTGTGAGCATGAGGGAGGAAAATGCTGAGAGCACAAGCAAGTCGGAACCAGACAGGTGCCTGCTAGATACCAATGGAATGTGGTGGGAAGATGACGACTTGTATCTCGCCCACACAGACGAAGACTGGGCAGGTGGCCAACCAGACAGCACCTGGTACCTCGAGGAGGTAGACCATATGACTAGAAGTGGGCGGTATTTCAAGCCCCCACACCTTGATCAACCCGAGGTATCAGGGAAAGATAAAGAAGCGGAGAAGCAGAAGGAGAAGCAAGTTGAAGAGGAGGCTGTACTGAGGCAGCTAAAGAAAATACAAGCAGACATCTCCATCTGGGGACTGCTTATGGCTTCCAGGGTACACCGGCAGGCTGTCTTATCTGCCATGGACAGAGCGAAACTCTCCATCGAAACTACGCCGGAACAACTAGTTGGTATGGTCTTCCCGGGAGGAGTTTCCCCGGCATTGACCTTTACGGATAAGGAACTGTCGCCTGAGGGCGTGGATCACAACAAACCCCTCTACATCTCTGTAGAATGCAGGGACAAATGGATTCCGGTGGTACTGGTTGATACCGGATCCGCTATCAATGTCTGCCCGGCCAGGACGGCCTATGCGATTGGGTTAAAGCCTGCGGACTTCACCCCAACTTCTCAAGTGATCAAAGCTTATGACAATACGAGTAGGGATGTCCTGGGGACAGTAAAAATCCAAACCAAGATTGGGCCTGGACAACAAGAGGTAGATTTCCACGTCTTGGAGGTCCCTGCATCTTTTAACATGCTTTTAGGGCGACCCTGGTTGCATCAGGTGAAGGCCGTCTCATCTACTCTACATCAAATGGTGAAATACCCCTATGGAAAGGGAGTAGCCATTGTTTTTGGGAATTCATCAATCCATCCTCCTCCGGAGGTATCTACGCCAGTCCTGGAGATTGAACACGGCATGGAGGATATGTTTATATCGGGATTTACTTTGGCTGAGGCCCGGGTAGTACAAAACATTATGGCTGTGAATGAGGGTGTGTATGTCAGCGCTCAAGCCGTCTACCTCATGAACAAGCTACAGCATATCCCGGGGATGGGATTGGGAAGAAGCGGCAGGAAAGGAGTCGCAACGTTGGCCGAAGTGCCACATAATCCACATACCTTTGGATTAGGTTATCTGCCTACCAAAGAAGACTGGGCGAGGAAAGGAAAGGAAATGGCCGGCAGGGCCAGGGCGAAGCAGGCTGGGAAGCCTTTTGATCTAATGCATAGGCCCATTCAGGGTACCCTGAACGGACGCTTTGTCCGGGAGGGGGAAGATTTTCCATTTTGCGGCTTCCCAGAGCCATGGTTCAACGCGGAGAGGAAGCGCGTGCCAGGCTTTGAAATCTTTTTCGACCTGCAACTATCCGGGGATGACGTTGCCACAGAGCAGACAGACCCAACAACTGAGATTGAGCAGAATAAAGCAGTGGATCCAGAGGGCAGTGAATTTGAAATGGGGGTAGCACTGTCATGTCTCCTCTCTGATCCTCTGATCGACCAAGAGTGCTTGGGGGATAACTTTGTGGTTTCCATGATTGGGAATGAAACGGCTGCGAGCCGACCAGCAGCCATCTTGGACGCATCAATCGCACCCTCCCTCATCTGGCAATACGAGGAGGGATTTCTATCCAGCAGCACCGGGTCAGGTAGTGAGCCGGAATCTGATTCCACCGAGTCTTGTGAGTCGGAATCAGGTTCCAGCTCGACTGAGTCTGAGTCTGGTACTCCTGGGGATGTTCACCCGGATGCCACGGTCTTGTCCAGGTCGTCTTTTTCTTTCTCATTTGAGTCTATTGTAACCGAGGACGATTTGGATGAACTTAATGAGAATCAGGCAACTGTGGTTTCTGAGTATTTTTCTGTGCCCCTGATTTATTGTATTAATTCAGACTTTCAAAACTTTGATGAAAACGAAGAGGACGAAGTTCCTCCGGTTTTACAACGTTTAATTGAGCAGGAGCAAGAGAGATTTGTTAAGCCATTAGTGGACGAAATCATTTCTGTGAACATTGGTACTGAGGAGGACCCGCGGCTGGTCCAGATCGGGTCCACGTTGTCTTCGGAGGAACATGAGCGCTTAGTCGCTTTATTAAAAGATTTCAAAGATGTTTTCGCGTGGTCCTACGAAGACATGCCTGGAATCGATCCTGAGATTGTACAGCATCGGATCCCCCTTGACCCCGAGGCCCGACCTGTCAAGCAGAAGCTTAGAAGGATCCGCCCGGATTGGGCTCTCAAGATCAAAGAAGAGGTCACCAAGCAAATTGATGCAGGCTTCCTGCTGGTATCCGAATACCCGACTTGGTTGGCCAACATTGTGCCGGTGCCGAAGAAAGATGGCAGGATCCGGGTGTGTGTAGACTTCAGAGATCTGAACAGAGTTAGTCCGAAGGACGACTTTCCCTTGCCACACATTGATGAGTTAGTGGACTTCACTGCAGGGCATGCATTGCTCTCATTCATGGATGGCTTCTCGGGGTACAATCAGATAGTAATGGCGCCGGAAGACAGAGAAAAGACTGCATTCACTACCCCGTGGGGAACCTACTGCTACCGGGTTATGCCGTTTGGGTTGAAGAATGCTGGGACTACTTATCAACGAGCCGCGACCACAATACTACATGATATGATCCACAAAGAGGTTGAGGTGTACGTGGACGACATGATTGTCAAGTCCAAAGAAAGAGAGGGCCACTACACCGCCTTACACAAGTTTTTCCAAAGGATCAGGGAATTCCGGTTGCGGCTAAACCCTCAGAAATGTACGTTTGGTGTTACAGCGGGGAAAATGCTGGGGTTTCTGATTACACAAAGGGGCATCGAGGTCGACCCTTCCAAAATCAAGGCCATCTTAGAAATGCCACCACCGAGGACTGAAAAGGAGGTGCGCGGCTTTCTAGGTAAAGTGCAATTCATAAGACGGTTTATTTCAAAACTAACCTTGACTTGTGAACCACTTTTTGGCCTTCTGAAGAAAGGAAAGAAGTTCCAGTGGGACGGCCGATGTCAAGCTGCATTTGAACAGATCAAAGAATATCTACAGAACCCGCCCGTTTTATCACCGCCAGAACCAGGGAAACCGTTGATTTTGTACCTATCAGTGACTGAGACCACGATGGGCTGCATGCTTGCACAAGAGTCAGAAGATAAGGTGGAAAGAGCCATCTATTATTTGAGCAAGAAAATGCTGGAGTATGAGACCCGGTATACGCCACTAGAGAAGGCTTGCTTAGCTTTGGTATGGGCTACCAGGAAGCTGCGGCACTACCTGTTAGCTCACTCTGTAATGTTGGTTTCACGACTTGATCCCATCAAATATCTCTTCGAGAAACCAGCACTTACGGGTAGGCTAGCTCGTTGGTTGCTGTTGCTCTCCGAATTTGATCTCACATATGTCACGCGCAAGTCAGTGAAAGGAAGAGCAGTAGCAGAGTTCCTTGCCGACCATCCGGTTGAGGGGGATGAAGCAGTTGAGTATCTATTCCCAGATGAAGCAATTATGTATATCGACGATGAAGTTTGGACGATGTACTTTGACGGAGCATCAAATCAACATGGGTATGGGATAGGAGTGTTGCTGATAGCACCCGACAATTCCCGTATCCCTCTAGCCTTCAAACTCCGGTTCAAAGTCTCGAACAACGAAGCAGAATATGAGGCGTGCATTGCTGGTTTAGAAGCAGCCCTAGAACTAGGGGCAAAACGGCTGGATGTCATTGGGGATTCGAACCTTGTTGTGTCTCAAGCTAAAGGAGACTGGAAGGTAAAAGAGGAAAATATGATGATGTATCACCAGACCTTGGACTTGCTGATTCCTCGGTTTGAAAAGCTAAGTTTTACTCATCTACGAAGGGAGAACAACAAGTTCGCAGACGCTTTAGCAACTCTATCATCCATGATAGACATCCCGTGTGGAGTCCGAATGCGTCCAGTCATCATTGATCAGAAATTTGCGCCTGCCTATGAGTCGATTGCAGCCATAGATGAAGTTCAGGACGAACACCCTTGGTATCACGATATCTGGAATTTCTTGGAGAAAGAAGCGTACCCGTCAGGGGTAAATGCCAAAGACAAAAGGGCAATAAGAAGATTGGCCGTTCAGTTCATCATCTGTGGGGGTAAGCTGTATAGAAGAGGTCATCTGGGAATGCATAAACTGTGTGTTGATGCAGAAGAGTCAAAACGTCTGATGGAAGCCATCCACGGGGGAGAATGTGGTGCACACATGAATGGGGTAATGCTGGCACGGAAGATCCTTAGACAGGGTTATTATTGGTCTACCATGGAAGAAGATTGTATTGGTTTCGTCCGGCGATGTCACAAGTGTCAAATTCATGCAAATCGCATGAACATTCCGCCGTCAAAATTGTACAACATGACTTCGCCATGGCCGTTTTCTGTCTGGGGAATTGATGTGATCGGGGCTGTCACGCCAAAGGGGTCGAATGGGCATGAGTTCATCCTTGTAGCGATAGATTATTTCACGAAATGGGTTGAGGCCCAGTCTTATGCAGTGTTGAAGGCTTCGCACGTTGCAAAGTTTATCAGAAACAACATCATCTGTCGCTACGGAGTCCCAAACGAAATAATTTCAGATAACGGTTCCCACTTCAAGAAGGAAGTAATAAACTTGTTGGAGAAATACAATGTGGCTTTTCATAAGTCGTCTACTTACCGGCCGCAAACCAACGGAGCAGTTGAGGCCGCCAACAAGAATATCAAGCGTATACTACAGAAAATGGTGGAAACCTATCGGGACTGGCCAGATAAGCTGCCGTTCGCTCTGTGGGGCTACAGGACTTCGATCAGAACTTCTACTGGGGCGACTCCGTACTCATTAGTCTATGGGATGGAGGCCGTTCTGCCTATTGAGATTGAGGTTCCGTCATTACGAGTATTGGCCGAGTGCCAAATAGCCGAAGCGGATTGGCAACAGAATAGATTTGAAGAACTCATGCTTTTTGATGAAAGAAGGTTGAAGGCACTGTACCACATTCAAGGCTATCAACGTAGAATTGCTCGGGCTTTTAACAAGAAGGTTAAGTCCAGGAATTTGAAGGAAGGAGATTTAGTACTCAAGGACAACCGAGCTCCCATACACGACCCAAGGGGCAAGTTCAGACCCAATTGGACTGGTCCCTACATCATCAAGTCAATCTGGTCAGGTGGGGCTGTGGTTCTGATGGATCTAGATGGCTTGGAGTTCTCACAACCGATCAACATGGACAAGTTGAAGAAATACTACCCTTGAGAGGCTCGCTAGGCCGAAAACCTGAAAGGGCGACCTAGGCAAAACTCAGAGCACAAAAAATTTGAAAATATAAAAACTGAGCTCGCAAGGTTGAAAACCCGCAAAGGGCGGCCTTGGCAAAAGTTAGAGCGCAAAAGGAGAGCAAAAATACCCGAGCGAACCTGAGCCTGAACTACGTAAGGCTTGATTCCCATCTATGGGATACGTAGGCAACTTCATCCTGAAGTTCAGCCACAACATTTTCCCCGATCAACTTTGTCCATTTTGATCATCTCAGTCATCTCTATTCATCAGCATTTATCGTGATCTCCGGTACAGTGCTATTCAAACTAGGGGCAACTTTCCGTTGCCAGGGAGTGCTGCGGCACCATCCAGACTAGGGGCAACTTTCCAGTTGCTAGGATCCGGGGTTGTGCATCTCAGTGACAGATCTCAGGCGTGTCCAGTTCTGATCCATATCGAAAATAGTTTTGAAAAGTTTTAATAAAAGTTGACTTTGTTCAAATTAATCTTTTTACAACTAAGACCATTTTTGGACCAAAGCGGAAAATTTTCAGTACCACAACCTTCAATTTCATTGATTTCAAAACAGAGTTCTCCTGCTCTTGCATACAATTGAAGTTGCTTTTTATTACACTCATGAAGAAAACTTGGAAGTACTAATAAAGCAATAAATCTGGGGCACAGTCAAGTCAGGTGTCCCTGCCCCTCCTCCCAGAGCTAGTTGAAGTCTCTGATGCCAGCCTAGGCCCAACCTGTGCTTCCTCGTTGAGCCAATCCCAGCACTCATCAGACAAAGTGTGACTGAAAATAGGAGCAGGGGCCAGAAGCTCTCTAACTCTCCATGCTGCGGTCTGCCGAGCCAGCTGTGTGCCTCGAACTGGAAATGTAGCCGGATACTCAATCCCCTCTGGTGGGTAAGTTTGATCATGGCCAAACTGGCGCAGAATACGGAATGGGAAATAGAACACATAGTGAGTCAAACCGATCAGTCGAATCCCGACCTGCCGTGACATGCTATAGCTCATTGCCGGGAGATTGAGCCAAGGGCAACGCCACGCAATGCGATCCGCCGACAAGTTGCACATCCATTCAAACCACCAGCTCTCATCAAGGGCATTCACTAGGCGTTGCCGAAAGAAGTAGCCACGGGCTGAATAAGCAGGACAAGAGTCCACAACTTGCAATTTATCCATCAACCATATCTGGGGAGGGATGAAAAATGAGAGAATAAAGAATAGAGAGATGTGCGATGAGAGAAAAGTAAGATGAGGATTTTGTGAGAAAAATCGAGCCCGAGGGCCGAGTGATGTGAGCAAATATACATGTGAGCTTGGGTGGGAAACATTACCTGTAGCAGTAGTGGACTCCCTGCAAACCTGGTTATCTCCCGGCAATGGAAAGCATCCAAGCCCATCAGTGTCTCAGCTAGAGTCATGACGATGCAGCTCTTCCCATCCCTCAAGCCCTGAGCGACTTCAATCAAACGGATGCTAGCCCCTCCGGAGCCCAAGACAAACAGAAAATGAGATAGTAGGCACAAGCAGAGGGCGTGCTGCCGGAAGCCTTGCCAATAGTGGTTGCTGCGGTCACCGGCATCAGAAAATCGGTAAACCAGGCTCGGGATATCCAACATGCCATCACCAATCAGAGATCTAGCATCATGCGCATTAAGACCGCACATCCGCCCTAAGGTTTGGGCATAGCTAAAATTGAGCTGGGGCAGAATTTCCTCGCCTCGCTCGGACTCCATCAAGGCTTGAAAATCTTCAAAAGTAGGACATACCTCTTGCCCGCCGAAGCTGAAGACGTGCGTCACCGGGTTCCAAAACCTTGCCGCAGCAGAGAGGAAAGGAAGATGCAGTGGAGTCCGGCTTAGCGTGAATAGTGCATTCAAGCCGAAACCCCGGAAATTCAACTTCTCCGAGCCATCTAAAGAAGAAATCCAAGACATGAGATTTTCGGTGAGAAAGGCTTCCATTTTTGAGAGGAAAGGTGATGAAATGAACAAGTTCCAAGAGTGGAGCTTTTATAGAGGGGCAAAACACTATTCAAGGGACACTTGTCAACATTTCGGTGGTTGTGGGAGGAGTGGTCGGCCAGCCACCTATCCTAGTAGGCCGGCCACCTTTTCGCCTTCAAAAAACGAAATGCTTTCGGCCTCGCATTGGGTCCCATTTTGCCCACCGGAAGAAAGTTTGAAGCATTTGCATGCATCGGGAATGTCGAAGGCCTCCATTTCTCTCGGTTTCGGGCACATTCCGTTATCCAGATTGTCCGTCTGAAGTATGTTTTGTTTTGCTTATCGAGTTGTTGTTTTGCTTATCGTGTTGTAAGTTTTGTCGAGCTATCGCATTTCGTGTTTTGAGTTGTTACCTTTTGATTACGTAATTTTGTCAAGTCTTGTCATTGTTGTATTTTGTTTATCGAGTTGTAAACTTGCTAAGAATCTGTTCCTTCTTAGTGAGTCGTTTTGTTTTTATTTGTTGCGTCGGTTCATTACCTGACCCGGTAAATACATGAGGCACGTTTCCATTCAATTCCATTTTTGTGCAAAATGATGCGATGCGATGCTAAGAATTTCAAATACAAACATCCTTTCAAAAGCTATTTCATTCCATCATGTTTTACAAAATAAAGGTACAAGTTTTACAGAAAATAAAACTGTCTAACAATGTGCAAAGTGCTACAAACTACTAGCTAAAAAGTAGAATAAAGCAGGAAATAACATCAATATCCTCGAGAACGAGAATGTGGAGGCCCTCTCATCCTCTTCTGCGGGATAATCTCTGCATCATCATCACCATCTGGATCGGAGCTGTCATCCTCCGGATCTCCCTCAGGCTCATCTCCGCTCCCGGAACCAAGACCGGAACCTCCTTCTCCAGGAGATGCCTCTGACACATGATCTGCGACCTCCTGCTCGTCATCCTCCAC
Organism: Camellia granthamiana; assembly: GCA_036172215.1. Taxonomy (NCBI): domain Eukaryota; kingdom Viridiplantae; phylum Streptophyta; class Magnoliopsida; order Ericales; family Theaceae; genus Camellia; species Camellia granthamiana. The sequence continues at coordinate 2,397,029 of CM069908.1, read as the reverse complement.
AATGGGTGCCCTGCGTCTGCGAGACAACCCTGCTCCTCGAGCTCTTCGGTAAGGCCTGGATGGCCCAGCTCCTTGAGTCCCTGTACCTCGAGCAGGTCTAGCGCCTCGACCTCTCTGAAAAGGCCCGGGAGGCCCATCTCGTGTCGAAGCGTACACGGGAGGCATCTGAAAATGAAAAGTGCAATCCATCAGTTCAGACATAAAAGCAGGTGCAAGTACAGTGTGTGAGTGGGGTGTGTGCTAGATGTGTTCTACACAGCCTATCAGTGCAGCAGAATGCTCAAAGCCAGCATGTTAACAAAAATATGATAAATACAAGAAAGATGAAGGGTACCTGGAAGCCCATGATGGACATCTGTGCCTCTCTACGCAGGACCATCCCCTCAAATGAGGCCACCACCCCGAGCATCTGGTCTACGTACTCTCGAGGTGGCTGCAGACACAAGCTCAACTTATCAATAAAACAAGCAACTGCCAAAATGTCTGTGTGACAAATGAAAAATGGTAGAACGTACCGGTGGTGAGTCAGGATCACTGACGTATCTGTGACCAGGCATCGGAGGCTCCATAGGGATCGGAATCGGGGAGGTAGCCCATACTGCCAACTCGTCAACTCAGTCGGCATCTCTGGCCATCCAGGGTGATCAAGAGTCGGAGGGATCGGAGGAATCGAACTGCCCCTACCTCTAGATGTACCGGCCCTGCTAGAAGAAGGGACATCTGTGGCACGGGCGCGACTCGAAGATGGTGCGCCAGTGGACCTCCGTGGTGGAGCCCGTACTCCCGACAGGGAGGGCATCAGGTATATGCGGCGATAGGTGGCGTAATTCCCCTCAAGAAGATGTAATAAAGCATCACTGCCCTGCATAGCACTACCGACCTCCTCAGGGGATAATCTATCAGCAGTCCGCATCGTGTCTGGAGGCACAGCAGGAGGGTCCTGAGAATTGCCCCCCCATATCTGGCGCTGAAAACGTTCCCCCAAGAACCAAGCCCTGCCAACTGGTCCCTCGAGAAGGAACCTGTACTGGGAACTAGTCGACCCTCCGGGGAACTGATTGTCGAGATCATCGCCAAAGACTGCCCAGGGCTGCCAAGTGATCTGCGGACAACCAGTGATTAAATCAATCAGAAATCAGAATATATAACAGATCGAAGATGAAAATGAAAGGAGCCGAGAGTTCTGAAATACCTCTCTCGCCCGAACAGTGTCAAAGTACTGCCGCAGAGAGAAGAGAGTCTCTCGAGGCCTCGGTAGATGCTCACCCTCAAACATCAATGAATACGGAGTTGTCGGAGGCCCTGCCACCTCCATCTCCGGAGCCAATGTGGGAAAATACACATACACCCATAGCTGAGAAAAGCAGTGTAGAATGTGAATACAGAATGCAAAGTGCGCCGTGTGTGCAGTGAACAAGTAATAAGGAGCAAAAATGTAAATCAAGAGGGCAGAATGTACCTCCCAGGCTCTCCAGTAACCGCCGAGTAAATCCCCTCGTGTGCGAGAGACTGCGCTCATGTAACAGTACAGGGTAGCCAGGCCAGCGCCGCCCCAATCATACTGGCCGACCTGTGAGAGGTCTACCAGAGCGCTCAGGAGATATAATCCTACCATGTTCCCTCTATCAGCAAACAAGGTTGTGCCGAAGAGATACATAAGGAAACCGCGGGCATACTGCTCCGCCTCCTCAGGAGTCCCAGGCTCCATCTGTGGCCGCCGGAAATGGGAAGCAAACCAGGAGTATCGGACCCTCCCCGAACCTCTGTCTACAGGCGGATGTGTCCCCAATAGGTGCATCCAGGCAGCCTCCCACTGACCCATATCCTCGTCGTAGGGAATGGGCCCACCGCCTACGTCTAGGCCAGTGAGTACAGCAAAGTCCAGCGGGGTCATGGTCATATCCCCGGTGGCAGAAAAATGGAAAGAATTGGTGGTGTCCCACCATCTCTCCGCCAAAGCAGCAAATAAAGTCCTACTGATGAGGCAATGAGATAACCCTCTGCAGAATGGCCCGAATCCTGCAAAGTCAACCAATCCCCGGACAGCTTCCGGAAGCTCAAAATACCACTCCCTCGCGGCGACGGAGCCATATCCTCGCACTGTGCGAGAGCGAACCTGCATTTCGAATAAATGCATAGATCAGCAAATGAAGTGAAAATGAGCTGCGTGCAAATGGAGTGAAAATGGGCTGCGTGTTCAGTGAATTTGGTATTTGGGTTGCGTGTTCAAAATTTCAGAAAATCAGTGGGCCGTGTGTTCGCTTCAAGTTTGGGACTGTGTGTTCTACTTCAAATCAGTGGGCTGTGTGTTCGCTTCAAATTTGGGACTGTGTGTTCTACTTCAAATCGGTGGGCTGTGTGTTCGCTTCAAATTTGGGACTGTGTGTTCTACTTCAAATCAGTGGGCTGTGTGTTCGCTTCAAATTTGGGACTGTGTGTTCTACTTCAAATCAGTGGGCTGTGTGTTCGCTTCAAATTTGGGACTGTGTGTTCTACTTCAAATCAGTGGGCTGTGTGTTCGCTTCAAATTTGGGACTGTGTGTTCTACTTCAAATCAGTGGGCCGTGTGTTCGCTTCAAATTTGGGACTGTGTGTTCTACTTCAAATCAGTGGGCTGTGTGTTCGCTTCAAGTTTGGGACTGTGTGTTCTACTTCTAATCAGTGGGCCGTGTGTTCGCTTCAAATTTGGGACTGTGTGTTCTACTTCAAATCAGTGGGCTGTGTGTTCGCTTCAAGTTTGGGACTGTGTGTTCTACTTCTAATCAGTGGGCCGTGTGTTCGCTTCAAGTTTGGGACTGTGTGTTCTACTTCTAATCAGTGGGCCGTGTGTTCGCTTCCAGATTGGGACTGTGTGTTCTACTCTCAATCAGTGGGCTGTGTGTTCGCTTCAAAGCTGGGCTGCGTGTTCAGAAAATCTGAGTTTTGAGACTGTGTGTTCTACTCTTAGTCAGTATGCGCTGTGTGCTCATTTTCGACTTCAGGTTGTGTCTTTGGTAAATCAATGTTTGAGCTGTGTGTTCAATTTCTAACTAATGTGCACTGTGCGTTCACAATTATTCAAATATGCCAAGTGTTCATGAAATTCAAGTGTTTAAGTCACATGCTCAGGATGCAAGTATCGTGTCGTAAGCTAAACTGTGTGTCTAAGCATGGCAGGAGTATGAAATGCACGAGAAATACAGAGAATCAAGTGAAATACCTCTGCATCATAGGAGAGGTGCTGCTCCGGCTCTCGTAAAAGAAGATCCCCGGGTACCCGATCGTTGAAATCGGTGAAATGACGAAAAGTGGCTCGCGGAAGCATATGCACCGCTGGAGCATAACGATCGGAATGAAAGGGCGGACCCTCGGGGGTAGTGTCATGGGATCAAAATCGTCTCCGGCACCCGGAAAACCTCCACCGAATGGAAAATGACCCGCCATTGCAAGAAATCTGCAAAGAGGAGCAAAAACGAGCAAAATGAGCCAAAATTGGAAAAAGTCAACAAAAAGTCAACTCTCGGGAAACGAAAAGTCAACAAAAGTCAACTCCCGGAAAAATTTTCCAAATATTGAAACAAAATTACCTCAAGTGGTGAAAATGAGAAGAGAAGTCCCGAAGTCAAAATTTAGTCGCCTCAAAGTGTTTAAATCTGAAGGATTTCGCGAAAACAACTTGCGTGGGAGGCCGAGGGGCGTGTATAAAATGCAGATCTGAAAGAGAAAATGGCTTAGAGAGCAAGAGGAGAGAATTTCACACTTGGGGGAGTGATTTCGGATGGCATTGGAGGTGTGTATATATAGAAATGCTGAAAATGACCAAAATGCCCTGCTTTGGGCAGGTGGCCGGCCGGCCACCTAACCTGGCTGGCCGGCCCCTCTACTTTTTTCCCCTGGCCGATGGCCTCTCCTAGGGAAGAGAGCTGGCCGACCATGTTCCCCACCCCCTCCCCTACCTCTCTGCAAATTTTGAGGAAAATCGGAGTTCCCGGGACCTGAAAAAGTTGAAGAAAAGTGCGCTTTCTGGCGCCGAATTGCTCCGCTGGAACTTTAACTGCATTTTTTGACATGTATCTCCTCATTACTCATTAAAATCAAGGTGTATCCTTTTTAAACATGTTGTGACCTCTCCGGGAGTGAATCAAAAGCCGCAATCGAGTTACCGTCGCCGAAATGCGCGTTTTCCAACTCGTTATTACGCAACAAACAGGCCTCCTGATTTGTGCTCGTTTGTCATTATTTGGCGCATAATTTGCATTCTCATGAATGTTTTGCATTGTCATGCGTGACTTCTTGATGTACCATACTTCTATGCTCGAACGTGCATTGTCATGCGTTATCTTTTCTCGCGTTGTGATGCATCCTTTCACCGACACTGTGTGTGTCAAACTTTTCGAATCACAGGAATCACATTGAATATATGTTGTTTGCATATTGTTCTTGTTAGATTTCTCTCTTTTGCAGGCACGATATTGTATGTACGGTTCATTTGAGGCTGGTGCGACCAGACGAATCGCGCAGGTATCGTATCTTCTCCGTGTGAGACGCGACGAGAATTGAATAATTCTCCGCATTCCTAACTGCATGAAATATAGTTATTGCTTTGCATTCTTGCTTAAAACTGTTGCATCTGTTTGTCAATATTTGCCTCATTACAGTTTGTTGCACTTGCATGATTACCTGGCCCCGCGCCTATCATTTGCATTCTTGCCCCCCTGCCTGCGGACACACATTTCTGTTTATCCTGTATGATTGTCTAAGTCTTCGGCCTTGTCAAAAATGGGTCGTCACTGGGCTTTGACATTCACTCACGACACTTCTTGACTTCCGAGTTCTGTCAAAGAGGGGCAACTGTAGACACCCCATTTTTGACCGTCCTCAAGACTTAGACGTCACCGATTGAGCGCTTGGTGATGTTGCATACTGTGCTCGTTCAGAAGTCTCAGAGTTGCGGCCGCGCGCCCTGCCTCCGGACTTCCGAACTTTCTCCTGTGCCTTGTCTCGGTTTGCGAACCAGACTCGGTTTTCTCTGTTTTCTTTCCTGAGGGAAGGGAGTGGTCCTGTAGACCATCTCTTGGTGGCCGTGAGCTAATTTTCTTGGCCGTAGGCCATTTTGCCCATTTCGGAGCCCGGTTCCCGGTTTTCGGGATCGTCAGGACGTGTGCCTCGGTTCGGGACCGCCCAACCATCTCCGATTTCTCCGGTTTTTGGCAAGTGCCTCTGTTTTATCATTCCGAGGAACACTGGGGCCTCTGATGCCCACTTCGTGGCCGTATGCCACTTTCGGTGCCTGTAGCCGGTTTTCGAGACCCCGAATCGCGCGGTTTAGGCCCCGAGCTTTCATTTTGCATCAGTTTTCTCTGATTTTTGGCAGGAACCTCTGTTTTGTCATTCCGAGGGACACTGGGGTCGCAGATACCCACTTCGTGGCCGTACACCACTTCCGGCACCCGCAGCCCATTTTCGGGATCCCGAATTGCTCGGTTTTGGCTCCGAGCGTTCATTTCTCATTAGTTTTTGTTCAAACTTGGCAGGTACCTCTGTTTCAATACCAGGAAGATCACTGGGGGGTGGGAGGCCAGCAATTATCCCAGATAGCCAGTTTCGCTCCTCCGGAGCCCGTTTTTCTCACTTCCGGGCCAATGTTGAA